>CAVLGL010000115.1:47515305-48115305 GCA_963668995.1 Parnassius mnemosyne
AAGACATTTTTTTTTCATAGTTTAATTACATTTAATTATAATATATGTATATGTGCCATTTTGTCTTGTAGGTAGTGACATAATCCCATTGCTGTAGAATTCTTCGGATCTTTGATGAAAAAAAAAGCGTCAAGTAGTTTTGACATTCAACTCTTGATGTTAACCTAACACTACCCAAAGAATTCTGAAGAGACCGTAACAGGTGAAAAGCTGAGGGTGCAAGGTCGGTGCAAGATGGTGGAGATATTAACACTTCCCAACCAAGCTCTCATAATTTTTGCTGAGTGGCCAAAGATGTGTGTGGTCTGGCTTTATCACGATGAAAGACCACTCCTTTTCTGTTGATCAATTCCAGCCATTTTTCTCAATTTCTTGCTTGAGTCTCATTAGTTTTTGGAATTAGTGTAAATCCGAATCGATAGTTTTGCCTGGCGCGGCTGTAAAAGCTCATAATAAACGATACTCTTCCAATCCCACCATACACACAACATCACCGTATTGCATGTTAATCCAGGTTTCGCTACAGTCTGTGGAGCTAGACTACCCTTTGAACATGATCTTTTTCGCACGTTCTTATCGTAGGTGATCCACTTATCATCATCAGTGGTCGATCTTTTCAAAAATGGTTCGGTTTCGTTACGTTTCAATAGAGAATCGCAAATGAGTACACGATTCATTAGGTTTCTTTCAGTGAGCTCGTGTGGTAACCAAATATCGAGTTTTTTTGTATAGCCAGATGTTTTATGGTCAATCCTCAATTTCTCGGCTATGTCGTAACTAATAATATACCGATCTTGTTCCAGTTTTTCAAAAATAGCATCGACTATATTCGTATGACCACAGCAAGTTGCATCTTTGACATTAAAATTCCTGGACTGAAAACACTAGAACCAAGTGTGTGCTATTTTTACTGATATTGCTTTAGTTCCATAAACGTCACAATTCTTTTCGCGGCTTGAGTCGCATTTTTCCCTTTTTTATAATAAAACTTCAGAATGTATCGAATTTCTTCATTAGGTTCACTTATTATCATCATCATCATCATCAACATCATCATTACAGCCCTTCATAAGTCTACTGCTGAACATAGGCCTCCCCCAAGGAATGCCACAAAGCACGGTCACGAGTCACCTGCATCCATCGACTTTCTGCATGTCTTACCAGGTCGTTACTCCATCTAGTGGAGGGTCGCCCTACACTTCGCCTACCGGCAAGAGGCTGCCACTCAACCCCATCAGTTGTCGGTTCTTCGAGCTACCTGGCCGGCCCACTGCCACTTCAGCTTACTAATCCGTTGGGTAAGTCGGTCACTCTGGTTCTACTGCGGATATCCTCGTGTCTAAGTTTATCATACAGAGAAACTCCGCGAATAGCCCTCTCCATAGCTCGCTGAGTGACCTTGAGCGTCCTCATACGGCCAACAGTGAAGGACCCTGTCTCAGATCCACAAGTTATCACGAGCGACACGCACTGGTTGTACAATCTCGTTTTCAGGTTTCGAGGTATACCTGACGAGAAGATGTATCGAAGTTTCCCGAACGCTGCCCAGTCGAGTTGAATCCGTCGATTGATCTCTCGGTCGAAGTTACCTAGTCAGACGATTTGTCCCAGGTAAACATACTCGTCAACAACTTCGAGCTTAGTGCTCCCAACAACTACCGGCATAGGTGTGACATGGACATTAAACATGATCTTTGTTTTGTCCATCTTCATCTTAAGACCTATCCGTTGGGAGATACTAATGAGGTCATTGAGCATAGTGCTTAGGTCCTCCAGCGATTCTGCCATAAGGACTATATCGTCGGCAAATCGAAGGTGAGTGATGTACTCGCCATTGATGTTTATACCGTATCCTTGCAGTCCAGTAGCTTGAAAACGTCTTCCAATGCAGCAGTGAAGAGTTTCGGGGATATAACGTCACCCTGTCTTACACCTCTGTGCAGTTGGGTAGGTTTCGTACTGTGATTCTGTACTCGGATAGCCATCGTAGCCCTACTGTACAAATACTTCAGCACTTCGATATACCGACAGTCCACTTGGCACCGCTGAAGGGACTGTACCACCGCCCAAATTTCGACGGAATCAAAGGCTTTCTAATAGTCCACATACGCAAGGCAAAGCGGCAGATTATATTCTTTTGTCTTCTCTATAATTTGCCGAAGGGTGATATGTGGTCTATGATGCTAAAGCCTTTTCAGAAACCGGCTTGTTCGGGAAGCTGGAAGACGTTGAGTCTTCGTGCGAGACGTTTCGTAGCGACTCTCGAAAACAGCACTTACATGCGGCTCAGAAGGGAAATCGGTCTGTAGTTCTTCAAGAGAGTTGTTTTGGAGTTCAAGTGGTTTTGGATTCGGGACTACTGTTTGTGCAACACGTGTCCGATATTTCTGAAAGAGCGACCAAGGGATTCGGTAAAATGACTCGCGTATCGACATCATCATGGGGTGTCTGATACCCGAGCTTAAAATAATCTACAGAGAAGTGTTTGTATCCACGCTTATGTACGCGGCAGAGTGCTGGTACGAGCGTGCGAACATGTACACAGTTCGTAGTGCACTACTGAGATCGCAGCGAACCGCCCTTATATTGTTAACCAAGGCGTACCGATCCACTAGCCCGGCAGCCTTACCGGTGCTGGCTGGTGTTCTCCCTGCTGACCTGTAGGTCATCCGTGCTGGTAGGATGGGTATAGCACGTATGACCGTGCCCAAAGAGGAGTTGAGCAGACGGAAACACAAAATTTGGACTGAGGTTGTTTGGCAGGATCGATTGATGAGTGACTCAAAAGGACGCGAGCTCTATCGATTTTTCCGGAGGTTGCGTTGTGACTCAGGTATACCTGGGTCTCACCGGACTATCAAATCTCTCAGATTCTCACCGGACATGGAGGCTTTCGGAAGAGAGTGAGTGAGATGCGACTGTGTGAAACAAGTATGTGTGAGTGTGGTGCGATAGAGGAGGATGTTCACCATGTTCTATGGGAATGTCCTTTGTATGACGACCTAAGAGCGAAAATGATGGATGGACTAGTTCGTCAGGTTCAAGGACCGATCTATTACGCGGATCTCGTCAGCGGTGGGGAGAACTACGGGCTGTTGCGCGAATTTGCGCATAGATGGCATAACCGCAGGAGAAGACATGAAAGAATGCTGGCAGAAAGGCCTGACGACGTAGACGTCGTTGGGTCGTCAGCCCCAGAAGGGGAATAATAACGTTAAACTGGGACAAGGTATAGAGGGAATATTTGTAGGGAGTCAAGAAAGTGCGTGCGGGAAAGAGCCACGTGCAAGTACCGCGCGCATCCCCTGAGATTGGGCCCGTATGACCTGAGGGTCGGTAGGGCCATGCGAGGTGGGTTGTCGCCTCTTACGACACCCACGGGAAGATAAGGGGTAGTGGATATTCTTAACCGTCACTACACGGCAAGGCACGGCATTTATTATAGCGAACAGAAAACAATTGTAAAAATGGTGGGAAAGTGTTTTTTTACTTATTATTTTTCTTTTTATTAATGTACTATATGTGTTGATATTAAAATCAGCCAGATACAAACAGTACAACCAAAGAGAATTTTCTTCAATTTTTTACAAACAAAGTAGGAAGAAACTTTTCCCCGACCTATTATATAAAAATGTCATCTCCTATTTTTGGTTGGATGCTGGTTGCAGGTGCCCATGGACTCCAATAGGCACTAACCATGAGGAAGACTATGAGTTTGTTTGTTACTTCAATTACTTATATTAAAAATCAAAGATAGTGTTTGTGCGCATACCTGTGCGTTGTACCGTACGTCACGTATTGCACGGATCATGTGCAGACCCATGTTGACGCAGCAGAAGGCGTGGTTCTCGCGCCGCTCGGGCAGCCCGCTCACGCAGAAGTAGCAGTCGCCCAGCAGCTTGATGCGCAGGCAGTGATTCTCCTGAATGGATCACACTATTTCAGATCCCTCGTGATAGGGCGAGGGGGAGGATCTCATATTATTATTCAGATATTTAATACGGCCAGCAATAACCTACATTCTCTTTTTTGTGACACTACTTGCCGTATGATAAAGCTTAAAGGCGTTCGGCGATGTGTAGGGATACTCGGTGGTTCCTTAATAAAGATATCCACAGTAAGTCCAAAGTAACGTACGTAATCCAGCGACTCGGTTAACTAAGGTCATAATGAGCTAGCCATGTAGCAAGCGCCAGTCATCGACGTGGAAGAAAGATTCTCGAGCGGTACCTTTTACCGGTAAACAGAGTGAGGGCGACCGTAGTCAGATTAAGTGACAACCAGCAGAAAGTCTATGCATGCTGGTGGCTTAGGGATGTGTTCAGTGGCAGTTTTTGAAGGAAGTCCTTTGTCCAACAGTAGACTTGTGGTGGATTGTAAAGATGTTCATGATGGTGATGCTACATTGTTTCTAACGTGAATAACAAGAAAAAATATTGTTTATAGTTATTGAAAATAAAGTTCATTGTTTATACTTTAAAATGGTATACGTGGTAGAGCCATGGTGCAGCTATATTATGGTTGTAACACGAATGCGTCGGCGCGACCAGGGAAGGACCACGCTCTCACAGAATAACAGCGTAAAATAGCAGCTTAACGCTGCTGCGTTTCGTATGGTGAGTGTAGAGAACCGGAGACCCTTTTTACTGGAAACGAGGCATTCCATCTTAGTCCTCACGGGTGACAACGCATCTGCATTTTGATTCTTAATCGAAGATAGATGTAGATGTCTGTGGGCCACAGCAAACACTTACCATGAGGTCGACTGTGTGCTCATTTGTCACCCTTATCCTATAAAAAAAAGAAAAAAATTCCGCCACAGAAAATAAAATTACTAACTCACCGATGCCAATCTGTCGAAGCGCGCAAACAGTTCGTTTAGTAGCTTGACTAACTCTTGAGCACTGCATTTACTGGACAATTCTGTAAAAAATATATGGTCTAAATTTTTAAAAATGTATTACTTTGAGAATAATAAAGTGGCAAAAAGGTAAATGGCTACTGCAGCCCACGGACAGCTGCAACCTACTTCAAACATAGAACGCTACATGTGCACTGCTATCTCTATGAAATGCATCACTGTAATTATATTAGTTCTATCAATAGCAGTTGGTGAACTACTTGATAGGTAAGAGGCAAAAAAGGGAGCTCTAACCCGTTCAAATAGCTGATTTCTTCTATAATTACCTTCTTAATTATGTATTCTGCCTCTTAATGTACTAATTGTTTAATTTAAGCTTTAAGCTGATCTTTTATATTCGACAAATCTAATATGGAAAGCATACGATGGTGTTTTATTTTAAAGATACCTGCCTGTACTATACGGTCTATCAAATCTGATGAAATGACATCAGGAAGTCATATACTAAAGTCCCATCATGCATGATATATAACATACATGAAGTTGGATAGTCGGAATTTAAAATTATTAAAATTATTTATTTACAATTTTACATAATACTCAATTTTATCTACAATATTAAAAACTATGATAAAAAAAAACTAAAACTAGAAACTTAATTATCATATAGTCCTACTCCCCGCGGTATCGTGCCAAGAACGCTGGCTGCGTTTCCCCGCTGAATGGCTATACTTAGCCTTTGAGCGAGGTAAAGAACCAGCCCTCTTATCACCAGCAGCAACGACCAGCCGCGGATGGAGTTCTTTTAGGAACTTCACCGCACGTGGACCCCACGGACCGATAGTCTCTACAGCAAATGGCACAAATATGTAGTCATCTCTCAGAGACTCATATTTGCGCCACTTACTCAGTTCAGCTGCCTCTGATGCCGCCCCGGCTTTAAACGAGGTACCCCTGAGATGAGAGGCCGCCAGAGTGTCTACGCAAGTAGCATCCCACACTAGGGCTTTACCTCTCTCCCAAGGGACCAATGTCATACCGTCGGGTCTCTTGCCATCGTCTCTAAATATTCCACAAGGCTCTAAAACCGAGGGAACATTTATAGAGGCAAGAGCCCTTCGGATGACATCGTTCAAAGGACTGTGTCGTGAAAACCTACCAGCGCTTTTCTTACATGAAAGTCCGTGGAGCCCAAACTTGTCGACGCTGCTACCACAAGGGCACTGATGGGGTTGACAAATCGCCGCTCCTAGTCGGATTCCTACGGCAATACGCAAGCTTTCCCTATCAAGTAATGTGCCGAGATTACTTGATGGTAAAGCGTGTAACCAGTGACTAGATTCATTAGTCGAAACAATAAAAAAAATAAAACTAAACTCGATAAAATCCGTTGAAAATATTTTTAATTAATTGTGTAGTGGTGGACTGAAGTTGGCTTTTATGGAATTTACATTAAAATAATAAAGCATACCGTCCGACTTTGCTCATAAAAACGACGTCATATGTTTAAAGTTGCTTTCTCTTTATTCACTCAATTACAATAGGAAGGAATAGGTATATAAGGTCCCAGAGGACCCAGTTTATTCAAAGAAACATTCCTGAGAGAAATTATCTTTGACACAAATATGTTAAAATCTTTTTTAATAATTTAGAAAACTAAAATAGTAAAGCAAAGTGTACCTAACATAACCTAATGGGTATATATTAGTCTGGGTTTCAGTAGTGCTTTTATTAACGTTACAGACTATATTAGACAAGGTATAGAAGAAAAAAAGTAACAGTACTGGTACTAGTTGATTTCTCAATTGCTTTCAACAGAGTTGATCATGAAATCCTTTTTCCATACTGTCTCATCTAAATTTTTCACCCCACAGCATTGAAATGGTTTGCATCTTATCTTCACGGTCGACAAGAGTCAGTCTGTGTGGGGCAAATGACCTCAGCTTGGGCTGATGTGGAAGCTGGTGTACCGCAAGGTGGTATTCTTTCTCCTATGATTTTTTCAATTTTTATAAAGTTTATTACCTCCATCTTCAATTGCTCGTACCATCTGTATGCCGATGGCCTTCAGCTATACGTGCAAGCTGAAATTGGGGATATCCATAATGGGAATAAAAAATTAAATGACCACCTATCCGCTATCAAAGATTGGTCTACTCGTTATGGAGTGTTGGTAATTCCTTTGAAATGCCAAGCTATACTGGTGGGTAGCTCAAGGATGCTAGCCAAGATTAATCTTGCAGACTTACCTCCTATTTATTACAATGGGATTACAATACCGTTCAGTAAGTCTGTAAAAAATCTTGGCCTATACACTGACAGCACTCTGAGTTGGACAATTCAGGTTTCTGAAGTGAGCCGTAAAGTCATTGCCACGTTACGTTCTCTGTATCGTTTAAAACATTTTCTCCCCACAAAGTCTAAGATCATGTTTGTGCAATCGCTCATATTACCCATTATTGATTATGTAGATGTGTGTTACGCGGATATGTTCCAGGATATTCTGAACAAGTTGGAACAATAACTGTATAAGATTCGGGCTTCGTAAGTATGACGATATTTCGCAATATAGATCTAAGCTTAATTGGCTTACAATCTGTCAGAGGCGTATTTCCAGAATATTACTTGTTCTTTTTTGCATATTATATGACCCATTTTCGCCATCTCATCTTAAGAGTACGTTCTTCTTCTAACAATAAAATATGTATTCCAGTTCACTTCCCCGAGTTCTATGGTAACTCTTTTACAGTTCAGGCTATACGCCTTTGGAACTCCTTGCGCGATGACATCAGAAAAGTTCCCAATAAGTTTGCTTTTAAAAAGTTGGCGCGTAATCATCTATTAAAGACAACGCTTCTTGCATGAATCATCCAAATCATTTATATTGTTAGACGTATATATTCATAGTTATTTATATGTACTATTTATATATGTATGTATATATTTGTATATATGTATAAATAGTAGATATCTCTATAGTTTATTTATTGTATATATTAGTAAAATGTAGATATAATGTAGTTAATTATCATTTTCATTTTGTTTTTATTTTATTTATTTACCACTCCATGTGTTGACTGGTAGAGAATTCCTCAGGGCATTAAGTCCGACCTTTGTATTCTTTTAGATTAAGGAATGCAATAAAGAATAAATAAATACCTGTAAAACCTTTTATGTCCGCATACAATATGGATACATCCTCATGCCTCTGTATGTATAAATTGTTGAACTGCTGCTCCTGGAACTCTCCTTTTACTTTCGACACGTGACTGTAGATTTCTTTGGCTAAAAAGTCTGGTATCACTGTAAAATATTAAGATAATGTTTTGGCGGGAACTTGAGCGCCGGAGAATTTTAAATAATCATATTACGTAAAAGTAGTGCGATTTAGTCTAATACGTATTTTTATATGACTGCGCACGGGAATAATAAGTGAAAACGGTTAAACAAATGTTCCGATGATATTTTTTTATAGAGTTAGGGTGATAATCGAGCACCTGATGGTAAGTGAATGCTGTGGTCTATAGACACGTACATCTATCCTTGATTAAAAATCAAAACGATGCGTTATTCCCCTTGAGTACTAAGGTGTTATGTTCCGTTTCCAGTAAAAATGGTCTCCGGTTCTCTACACCCACCTAACGGAATACAGCCGCATCAAGTTACTATTTCACGATGGTGTTCTGTGAGAGCGTGGTCCTTTCTCTGTCGAGACAAGCTTTTTTTATAGAATAGTGGGCAAACGAGCATGCAGCTCATCTAAATTGCAGGTGCGTTGCATGCCTTTTTTTAGAAAGGAGTAAGCTCTTTTCTTGAAGGTTCCTAAGTTGTATAGGTCCGGAAATACCTATTAACTACGCCGTTAACAAAATAGCATGTGAAGCGTGATAATTGAGGCAAATCCGCTCTTAAACTAGAGAAGCCCATATTCAACAGTGAACTCTTACGGGCTGTTGATTATTTTAAATATATTTATTTTTATTTATTTATTTATCAACAAGTTACAAATAACATCTTATAATAAAGCAAATACTTAGATCTTACCACCTCACTATAACGTTACATATTTAAGTGAAGAGCTAATACAAATCCAAATTTAATTTTTTTTTATAGGATGGTGCGAGCACACAGCCCACCTGATGGCAAGTGGCTGCCGCGGCCCATAGACATCTACATTTATCCTCGATTACAAATTAAAATGCAGATGCGTAGTCACCCGTGAGGACTAAGATGGAATGCCTCGTTTCCAGTAAAAAGGGTCTCCGGTTCTCTACACTCACCATACGAAACACAGCAGCATTAAGCTGCTATTTTACGCTGGTATTCTGTGAGAGCTTGGTCCTTCCCTGCTCGAGCCGACCCATTCGTGTTACAACTATACCAGAAATATAGCTGCAGCAAGGCTCTACCACGTAAATGAGGTAAACAAAAATTCATTGCGAGTTATGATAATATTGTTACAGAAAACTTAATGTTCTACCCTCCGTAATAGTTTGCACTGTATTACGGCAGGCGTAGGATATATTAAATATGTTGCCTATACAGCCTATAAAACTCTTCTGCTGAATATAATCCTCTCCCATGTATTGCTTCAGAGGGAGGATTTTGCCATAACTGCCACGCTTGGCAGGCGGGTTGGCAACCGCAGTTTTTAATTATTTTGGGTTGCTATCAGAAAGATGCTGCTGCCCATCTTCTGTTTTAGGTCTCCGTGTCACCTCTTATGACACCACGAGGCGATATGGGGTAGTCGATATTCTTACATCGCCAATATACTTTTGTATATCCGGTATATGCCTCTTTAAATCACAGTTTACTTTAACTTACCTAATATCCTTAAGAATAACAAAGTATGGCTATCCTAGCACATGGTTAAGGTGCGTATAAATTCTTTGTCAGTAACAGAATTGAATTGGGAAGATAATTTGTTTGTGGGTAATTTTTAACGAAAGAATTTCATTTATTAAGTCGGGAAAATAATTAAATTAGAGTTTTGTCAAAGCTTACCACTCTGAAATAGTTTCCATTGGCGATCGCTCTCACTCTTAGTACGTTGCCTGGTGACCATGGAGCGGTGCGTCTCGAGGAATGCTTTGCGCTGCCCCCAGTCCGTGAGGTACTTGGCGTACATTCCCGCAAAGTTGACCGCGTTGTATAGCAGAGCATTGGCTATTAGTAATCGCAATGCGCAAGACTGTGCCTGAAATAGCGCAAAGAAACTATTCTTAAAGGACTAAACATGTATATATAGTATTGTAAATATTTCATACTGTCTTCTTTTTACCGTCTCGTAAAAATCCACCGTTGGACTTGGGCTGCTCCCATTGTTTGCTTTTACCATCGGGATTTTGTAACTATTAGAAGCCGTGGTGATGCAACCGAAGATAGTAAAGCGCACTGACTTAGCCGCATAAAAGCCTGTGCACTCTTGCCTTAAAGACACTTATATTATAATCGTATGGAAAGACAGATGCTGGCAAATTATTCCACTCCTTGGTACTCGTATTTCTAATGATTTTGCTTTTGTTCGGTTTGGGAATTGTACGTCTGACGTAAACTAGTTCTACCACCATCTATCGAAAAGTATAAAAAATTTCTAGCATTTTCCATGGTCGTCTCTTAGTACACTTATAGGATGAAATTTTTATACGTGGTAGAGCCACCATGCAGCTTTACTATGGTATGAGTCAGCTCGACTGGGGTAGGACCGCGCTCTCACAGAATACCAGTGTGAAATAGCAGCTTCATGGTGCTGCATTTCATATGGTGAGTGTAGAGATGGCTCCGTGGCGCAGTGGCTTAGCAATGAGGAACAAGTATTTGTATGGCCTACAAATAATTGTTCCGGGTCTGGATGTTTGTCCTCGTGCAATCTATGTTTCTAAACTGCCTCCACGATACAGGAGAAAATCGTAGTGTGGGGGTAACGTTTTTTTTAAAAAAAAAAAAGAACCGGAGATTATGATGGAAAAGAGGCATTTCATCTAATTCTTCAGGGGTGACAACGTATCTGCATTTTTTTTATTTCTTTTTAAAAACGTTACCCCCACACTAGAATTTTCTCCTGTGTCGTGGAGGCAGTTTACAGACATAAATTGCACAAGGACAAACATCCAGACCCGGAACAATTATTTGTAGACCATACAAATACTTGTTCCGTGCGGGATTCGAACCCGCGGCCCCCAGCGCAACAACTGATTGCTAAGCCACTGCGCCACGGAGCCGTCGATATTTTGACTCTTGTTTGAGGATAAATGTAGATGTCTATGGACTACATAATTCACTTACCTTTAGGTGAACTGTGTGCTCGTTTGTTACCCTTATTCAAAAATGAAAAAGTGGTGTTATAGATTCTCCCAACCACACGGCGACTTACACTGACTAATACTTACTGCTTCAGTATTATTATCCATGATGTCCCTTATAACAACTGCGGTGGCCAGCACGTGTGATAGTGATGATAGCAGTCCGATCACAATGCACCAGCCGAGGGAAAGTGGCAACATGGCGTACGGCACGAAGATTATAAACAGCATGTACCACACTTGATTTTCCGGGGCTTGAAAACCGATGCCTTGACCACTGAGACCTGAATGCAGTGAAACATTTTTTTTAAATTTATTGCTACAACATTTTTGCATAAATTCATTGATTCCCTGGCCCTGAACTAGTATATCTGTGGTAGTATGAAGTATATATACATGAAATCAGTTTTTTTTAAAGAAATGACATTCTTGGGATGCAGATCGATGGATGCAGACGAGTCCCTCCATTCCAAGAAGGTTGGATATGGTCCATCAATGGAATAGAACGAATCTGAAGAAAGCTCAGTTCTAAACATAAATCAATAAACAGTTTGGAAACAAGAAGGCTCCAGCAGGGCCTTTCTCCATTAGAAGATCTTTTTGGATGCATGCGGGCCAATTACCAAAATCCCACTGTTGGGAAGTTTGTTGCGGGTCTTAAAACGGCTGTCCTTAGCAACTTATCTTTTATTGGGACAGGATATTGTGAAGATGACCAAAGTGAAGTTATATTGACAAATTTTAAAACTTTATTGTCTCCACCCACAGACACATACACTGCTTATGCCACAATTTTAACCGATGCGTTAGAAGAAATTGTAAATGCTACATTTGAATATAGCTTGGAGGAAACAGTGGCGAAATACAAGCAGGGCCGTATGTCTGTGGGTTTATAGTAAAAAATAATCTCAACAAATGTGAAGTTTGTAAAAATTTTTTGTATCTGAGACACAAGAGAGATCACATACTTTTATTGAGTTTACAGAATATAGTGATCTAAAAAGTCCCTTAAATACGCCGCTAAAAACCTCATTAATTGTATTGAAAAAGGTGCTACGGTGATTTATGGTTTTTTAAGAGGCAGAAGCATAAAAAAAAAGGAATTTAAAGGCCAATTGAAGTTTTGTTCAAAAACTCAATAAATTTGGAGTTTCTCCATAAATGTCCAGAACATAAAATTATGATCATAGATTACTTATTTACTAGCGTATTTTATATTTGTATTAAGAGATTTTGTATTTTGAAATATCGCCAATTTGCAGGAGTCAAGAAGAAGAAGAAGAACTTTACGTCTGCTCTTAGAAGAAAAATTGATATCCTGCAGAATAAATAGGATATTACATTCTGGAACTACTTAATCTGTATGTACAGTCACAATCACGTCGGTGGTGACAATTTAACGTTAGGTTGATTGTACCAGTTAATGCAGACTATTTTGTCCTGGGTAGTAATTACAACGTAACATAATAAACGCACACTGTGAGTTTTTAATGTGGAAAATTTTTCAGTTATTCAGCCAGGTCAAATGCAGTTAATATGTCAAAGACAACACAAGCTTCATAAAAAGAATTTAGTTAACTTTAACACAATAAAGTTTTGGTTAGCTTTTAGCTCAATATTCTAAATAGGGTGTCTTAGGATTGAAGAAGAGATAGAAGTTTAACATGTTAAATTTTGCATAGGTTAAAGTTAAATATTTTATTCTGGAGACTGCACAATAAATAATAATAAACATTAATTTGATATTTTAATAGCTTTCGATTGCCATTTAGTATCATTTTGTTGTGTAAGATATATCTATTTGCATTTGGTCAGTCTTTGGTAAAACTGATTTTAATTTTAGGACCATACTTACACCGCAGCAGAGCTAATGAAATTATAATTCAGGTAGTGCTAATTAATGACATGAAAAAGTTGACTTTTTCATGTTATTAATTAGCCTTTGTCTAATATTTTTTTTATAGAATAAGGGTGACAAACGAGCACACAGTCAACCTGATGGTAAGTGGTTGCTGTGGCCCATAGACATCTCAATCTATCTTCGTTTGCGAATTCAAATGCAGATGCATTGTCAGCCGTGAGGACGGACTAAGATAGAATGCCTCTTTTCCAGTAATAAGGGTCTCCGGTTCTCTTCACTCATCATACGAAACACAGCAGCATTAAGCTGCTATTTTACGCTGGTATTCTGTGAGAGCGTGGTCCTTCCCCGGTTGAGCCGACCCATTCGTGATACAACTATACTATTAACATAGCTGCAGCATGGCTCTACCACGTCTAATAGTTTCAAAAGTGGTTTATGAATGTAAAGTACCATAATTTACAAATTTGTGTTTTTTTCGTTTTAATTTAGCAATATATATCATTGAAACGAAAAACTACAATCTATATCTGTCTATTTATATGGTATTTTACATTCTTAAGCCATTATTGAAACGAAACAACCAAGACGCCTACTAAAAAAAAATAACTTTCACAAATTCCCACGCGAAAAAGTTTTAGATAGCACATCAGAGAGGGCGTGCATTATAGGTGCCATTTTCTTTCTTTGAAGTTGACATTCTTCCCGCCTAAGGGTATTCTGTGCGTGAAATTATTAAGGAAAAAATTAAGGTATTTACTGCGTTATTTGATTTATGTTTAAATTTGGAAACTGTAAATTAAACTAATAATATTAATCACGACATAAAATGGACTCAGTTATGCGATAATAATCTAGCCCGATAAAACTTATTTGAGGTATATGGCTGTAAATTTTATTTGTAATTCATAAATAAAATTTTACGATATTTTTCATAGGTCTTGTATTGTCTGCCTTTTGGGTTAAAAGGAGCCATTTGATATTCTTCTCAGGCTTGCGGTCTATGGGTTGGATCACTTCTGCATAACTAGGACCAAATATAATTGATACGGTCCACTTACTTAAGGCTTAGAAATGCGTTTGAGGGGATATTTGATATTATAATTTTTCGTACAGTGTACACAGAGTTCGGGTTTTTTTATAGGATAACTGTGACAAATGAGCACACAGTCCTCGATGGTAGGCGATTGCTCATAGTCATCTACATCTGTCCTCGATTAAGAATTAAAATGCAGATGCGTTGTCACCCCTGTGAACCAAGATTTCCACTGAAAAGGATCTTCTCAAAGTTGACTTTCTAAAATCGTTAACGCTAATAGAAAACTGTATAAATCAATCGGGCTGGAGGGGAATGACTTATGTCAACGCTGAATCACGTGCCTAACACATTTAAGTAAAGTCACCTAAAGCGTTGATTTCATTCATTGTTTAGTTTTCTAATAGCGTTAATATTTGTTGTCAGTTGGTAACATTCGTCTAACCACGGAGTTCCGTTAACATTAATAACACAGCGAGATTGATCAGGGGTATGAAGTACTTCACCTCAGTTTTTACTTTACATTTGACCTTTGATGGACCTTTACCTAAGGATTTTGAACTGCCTGCGGCGCAGGATGTATTGTAATCACTAAAATTCGGAACTTGAGTGACTGGCATCAGTGAAATTAAATAGTTGTTGTGGAGTTTCATCTCGGGGACATCGTAAGGGTTGACTATCGAAAATACTAAAAGTAACTTGTGCTACCTGAGGTCCGTCAGGTCCCTGAGCCCGAGCCCGAGCCCGAGCTGAATTCTATATGTACCTACTGGGTTTTTATACGTGGTAGAGCCATGCTGCAGCTATATTAGTAGTATAGTTGGAGCACAAATGGGTCGGCTCGACCGGGGAAGGACCACGCTCTCACAGAATACCAGCGTAAAATAGCAGCTTGACACTGCCGTGTTTCGTATGGTGAGTGTAGAGAACCGGAGACCCATTTTACTGGAAAAGAGGCATTCCATCTTAGTCCTCACGGGTGACGACGCATCTGCATCTTGATTCTTTATTGAGGATAAATGTAGATGTTTATAGGTCACAGCAACCACTTACTATCAGGTGGACTGTGTGCTCGTTTGTCACCCTATCCCATAAAAAAAGAAAAAACATAATAGTTTTTTTTTGGATTATATTATTGAACGTGGTATATTTATCGACGGATACCCATTCATTACTAAATGGTAGTAGTCTTATACCGACTTGGTTTTCGTCTGGTTAAATACCACTATTTCACCTATTTCTGCCGCTAACCATCAGTGCGTGCACTATTGTGTTCCAATCTGTAGGGTAAAGACAGCTAGTATACACAACACAGGCGGTGAGGCATTTTAATTTAAACCTCAGAAGGTGGCAACGCATCTGTAGCCATCTCGCGAGGGACAGCTAGTTAGAAATAAAAATCTGTCCAGGATATAGATCTCCCACAAAACTAGGTGTTAGTCCCTGTGTCTTTGTGCAATTCATGTTTGTAAATTGCGCCCACGATACAGTAGAAAACCTTAGTGTGGAGGTTATGTTTTATATATAAAAAAGTTCCGTGTGGTAGTACAGAATTGTCCTATATATAACGAAGTAGTTCGGAAACTTAGATAGCGTGATTTAGGATTCTGTTAATTTCACTTTTGGCGTGACGCCAGCGCCATCACAAAAAAAAGGCTTAAAATATTTCAAGTTGCTGAAGTAACATGCTGACCTTGTGCAATCAGCAATATCCACGTCGCAGCAGCTGCCCAATGAAGGTAGTTGTTGGCGAAGCATCTCCAGCAGCCCAGCAAACACACGAACACATTGAGGAATCCGAACGCAACCGTCCATGCTATCTGGTAGCTATCCACCACCGAGGCTACTGGAGTTAAGATAATGAACATGTTCAAAACAAAAGTTATAACGCAAATTGTCATTATCATGAATTTGTAAAAGTCCACCGTTAGGGTCACTTCACACAGAGAAGCGACGATACTCGAAGAGGCCAGTGGTTTCACACTGCGCAGGGCGCCGCCACGAGACGCATTACGATATCGCTCTTGCATGCCGCGCCTACCGACGAAGCGTCGCTGCGTCGTAATGCGTCGCGCTACGCCGCGAGATCTCTCGCCATCGATCTCTAATAAAAAACTAGATACACAATCCCATGCAAAAGTTCTCTAAAAACTGTCGCCAATTGTTTTGACGTAATTTTAGTTGAAATAAATATACATCAATGTAAATTCAACCTTAAATGCATTGCCTAAAGTTGTATTCACAAAGCTACGTACAAATTAAAAGCGCACCCAAATCTTCGAGTGGGCGCTCATTCGGTAAGGACATTTTTTCTCACTGATTGTATATCTAGTTTTTTATTAGTGATCGATGCATCTCGCACAGCGCGGCGTTACGCGATGCGTCACGTTTCAGTGTGAACTGACCCTATGTTGTCCATGTAGTGACGGTGTATGAATATCCAATATACCAAATATAAGTAATAATATCCAAATATAAAGTAATATCCCTAAGACAAAAGTGATTTGGTTTATTTATTTGGTTGTGGCAAGATGTCTAAGATGTATAACGCCCATACCGGCGAACAGGAGTAGCGACACAATTACGTGACATCTGGTGTTATGATCTAGATAATCCGCCCACCAAGCGTGACAATTATGGCATATCTTTTCTACGATGGATGAGGCCTGTGTCCTTCAGTGGACAGTTTGGAACTGATAAATCAGAAAGATAAATTATATAGATGGTTATTTCACCAACCAGTAGATAACGTAAGATTCACCTGAAATTTACACTAGTTTTCTGCCGACTTCCAAAAAGGAGACGGTACTCAATTCGACTGTATTTTTTTATGTTTGTTACCTCATAATTTTTTCTAGGTGAACCAATTTCGATGATTCTTTTTTATTTGAAAGCTGATACTTCTCGTGTGGTCCCATATGAATTTGATCAAGGTCAGGCCAATAGTTATTGAGTTATTCCTAATAACTTATATTGACGTCGGCTGTACAAAATATACAAATTTAGAAAACCTTATATCATCTAAAATCTAAAAATCTTGTATTATCAGATGAACAATAATATGTATATATAAGACTGGCGATGGAAAGCAGGATAAAACTGAGGTACAGGTATTTTGATTAGGTAAATCTTCTCTACATACTCGAGGCGTTTTATATTAAAAAATTAACATGGACAGAAAAATTATTCGTAGAACATACAAATGCTTATTTCGCGCAGGATTTAAAACTGAGGCTCCGTGGTAATATACAATTGTATCTCTCTTTGCGGAATAATTTTCCGTTTGGAAAGTTAGATTAATGTAACACTATGGCCATGATAGATGAACATATTGACAGTGATTTATTTTTCTGTGTTTACACGACACATGACTGAAATCGAGAAGATATTTTTCTGAAAATTTTCTTTATTATTTTTATCGGTTCGACCTAAAATGTTTTAAACATAACACATCTTTTTAATATGTCTTTGGGTTCGACAAAGTGTGCACTTTAGACTATATCACGATTTTATTTTTAAAATAATAGCACGGCAGTCTGAATTCGATCGATACCGACATCATTGAAATTGTTAATTGTAACTTGAAGTGTTGATTTACCACGTCAGTAATTAATGATTTCGATGTCAGAACCGTGCTTTGTGACAATCAAGAGGGCTTTGTTGAGCATCGTCTTGTTGAGCAATCAGGGCCGGATCAACCGTAAAATATTTTTTGCCACAATTGTCTAAGGGCTCCAATATTTGCATTGCCTAGGCTATTGCTAGGCTTCTGCATTGCTAAATACCATTATACTTGTGTGTGGTTGGTGTAAACATGATAAAGTTAAAAAAACATCTTTGGTACTTACTGTCATTTTTATTTGTAAGTGTATATATATTTGCTAGACATATCTGAAAAAGAGAATAGTTATTTTATTATCAATCAGCATCAAAATATAGTGAATTAATAAAAAAATGCGTGAGTGTCGTGGAAAACTCGGTTGGAACGAAGTTCCTTGCGTAGTATATTATTATTGATAAACTTAGATATTATATTATTGATTAACAAATACAAATAAATGAATTACTAGCGTGTAATAAAATGAAGCGTCATTTGAAATAAAATAATATTTCTTTCGTGGCAAGATAAGAAAAAGTGCAAGGGAGATGGATATTATTCCATCTCACTTCTTTATTTCGCCGCCAAGGGCGTCTATACTATAACACAAAGGATAGTGACGAAAAAATCTTACACTTTTCGTCGCCTAGCTCCCTTCACCAAAGAACTTCGTTCCAATAAGGTTAGTTTTGTAGGAGTACGTTCGTTACAGATCGTTATACAAGACTTGGTTAGACTTGGTAGCGCCATCTAATGGACATTTTATGAGATTTTTCTAACGTGACCTAACCTAACCTAACCCACGCCACGGGAAAATATTGGCCGATGGATTCTCTTACAACACTACGCCGTATTACTGTGGTATATGGGTATTATTATTTATCTCATCGATTAAGGCAAAGGTCAACGGTGTAAGGCGGAATTTGTCAATTTTTTTCCAAAGGACAACCTTGAAGGTGCACCCTGCGGATTGAAGGATGAAGCCTCGACGATTGAAATCTATATTCTATTCTATTGAAGCCTATATATACGTACGTCCCCTGGGCACTGGCCTCCCTCATTTCTGAGAGGGTTTTAGGGCAATGAAGTGTCCGCCGCGCTGCCGCAATGCGTGTTGGCGAACTTCACATGTCTTCGAATTTTTTATTTCTTATTTCCCAGACATGCAAGGTTTACTCACAATGTTTTCCTTCACCGCCGAGCACGTGGTAAATCAGCACTTAAAATAGCAATTAACAATTTCATTGGTGCCGGCGGGGATCGAACCCGGGTTGCTCGCGTACTGTGAAATTAATAGCGAGCGCTAACCATCTGAGCTACCATGGCTCGATTGAAATCTACCAAGACTAAATTCAAATTTCACGTACTGTACATAATTGTGACAATATTTTATTTATATTTAAAAATAAAGGTTTTTATTCTTTGATTTATTGCACAACCTGATTACAAAAGAAATAAGTGCGCAATGCGCAGTGAAATCTGTTTGACAGACTTCATGTCTAATCTGAATGAACATAACAATCTACGTACCTACCTTAAGTGCTCCGTGGCGCATGGCTTAGCAATGAGTTGCGGCGCTGAAGATCGCGGGTTCGAATCCTGCTCGGAACAAGTATTTGTATGGCCTACTAATAAATGTTTCGGGTCTGGATGTTTGTCTTTGTAAAATTTATGTATTGAAACTGTCTCCACGACACAATACAGAATATTAGTGTAATTACCATTTAAAAAAATATATGTTGCCCGAGCCAGTAACTACTATAAGGTGTCGCGTACATTTTCTTAACATCTTCTTATACATATAGTGATATTTAGCAGAAAGAAAAGAAATAAAGATGGTAGGTTCGGGATTAACTTTTAAATAGACTTTACTTGACTGTAATTTCATTTGATGGTAAATAGTGATGTAGCCCTAAATTGTAACCCGTGTTGGCTATAACATCAGATTAACTCGTGGGTCAAGGCACCGCGAGGGCTCATGTCGTCCCCTTGACACTGACAACTGGCCCCTCCCTAAAGCCACCACTGAATATGCAAATGTTGTACAGAATTGTAAAAAGAAACAAACAAATTAAAGTAATTATCACCTTAAAGCTATTCGTTAAGGACGGACAGAAAATTCCTTTGTAATATCGCCCTGTCCTCAGTATGGATTCAGAAGAAAGAAATAAGTGCGCAATGCACAGTGAAATCTGTTTGACAGACTTCATGTCTAATCTGAATGAACATAACAATCTACGTACCTACCTTAAGTGCTAAATCGACCACGTTGACCATTATGAGTGACTTCTGGCGTTGCCTCCGTGAGTACCGCTGGTACGATAGTTCTATTGTTTTATCCTGAAAAATAGGTTTAGTCTCTACTTTATTTTTGTAATATGTGTATTCTTAATAATTATATCATAATAATTAAATTAAGTACCTTTGGTAACTGTCAAAGATAGTAAAACCTTTATAGCTAGTTTCGGCGATTATAATTCGTGTGAGATTTTTTAATTACGTATTAGCATTTTGAGAGAAGCCTATAACTTCCTCGTGGAATCGATTACCATCAGCGATTTTTCCGGACCGATACGACTTAGGGACCTTCAAGAAAAGAGCCTACTCCTTTTTAAATGGCCGGCAACGCACCTGCAATTCCCCTAGTTCCCCTGGTGTTGCAGTTGTTCATGGGCGGCGGTTGTCACTTATCATCAGGTGAGCCGCATGCTCGATTGCGAATCTCCTATAAAAAATATCTGCAAGAAAGACACGACGGTGATGATGGTATTTTACATTACTACATGGTAGAGCCACACGACAGCTGTAGCGCAAATGGGTCTGCTCGACAGGTGCAGTTCCAAGCTCGTGAGAGAAGAATAACAGCGTGAAACCACTGAATATTTTTTTATTTTATAATAGCTCGTAGAGAATGCCATATAGCATTAAGCTCGCCTTTTGTACAAATATTTGGTGCAATAAAGAACAAATAAATAAATAAATAATAATGTTGTGTTTCGGGTGGTGAGTGTAGAGAACCGGAGTCACATTTTACTGGTAACTAGGCATTCCATCTTAGTTCTCAGGGTTGACAGTGCATCTGCATTTTGATTCTTAGTCGAGGATAGATGTAGATATCCACTTACCATCAGGTGCACTTTGTGTTCGCTTGTCGTTTTTATTCTATAAAAAAGTAGGAGAGAAAACACTGATAATATTCACTCACCTTTACCTTTATATATCTAAAGAAAACTTTAGTAAACTTTTTAAAATTCCGAAGTCAAAAACTAAATAAAAATAAAATCATTATTTAAGCCACGTATTCTCCGGCGAAGAATGTCTTAGATAAAAGTTTAAAGCTGTTTAGAAACATCACGTAGATGTTTCAGAAAACCACGTTCTTAAGTATTAAGTTGTCTATGTTCATCAGTCACTGAAATAAAAAGTTGCGGCGCTGAAGATCGCGGGTTCGAATCCTGCTCGGAACAAGTATTTGTATGGCCGACTAATTAATGTTTCGGGTCTAGGTGTTTGTTCTTGTAAAATTTATGCATTGAAACTGTCTCCACGACACAATAGAAAATACTAGTGTAATTACCATATAATGGTGGGTTTGGAATTAACTTTTAAATACACTTTGCTTGACTGTAGTTTCATTGATGATAAATATTAATGCAGTCCTAAATTGTAACCCGTGTTGGCAATGACATCAGATTAATTCGTGGGTCAAGGCACCGCGAGGGCTCATGTCGTCCCCTTGACACTGACAACTGGCCCCTCCCTAAAGCCACCACTGAATATGCAAATGTTGTACAGAATTGTAAAAAGAAACAAACAAATTAAAGTAATTATCACCTTAAAGCTATTCGTTAAGGACGGACAGAAAATTCCTTTGTAATATCGCCCTGTCCTCAGTATGGATTCGGTCGACACTGTAAAAAAATTGAAAACGTTATTAATAGATAGTATTTTAAATTTAATTATTTAGTAAACATAAAAACCAACTTAAGTGACAATCAAATGATGACTGGTTGAAATTTATATGGGAATGCAGTGTTCATCATTCTTACAAACATTACAGTCGCAAGCGATTGGCGACCGTAGTTAATTTTTTTAATACTGCTTTCTTAGGTAAACGCTGCTGCCCATGTCCCGTTTGATTTTCCTCTGTCTTTTCTAACGACATGCATCGGTTAATATGCAGTATTTATTTCTTTACTTCACTACACGGTAAACTCCACCATCGAACACTGCGATAGAACTCTAAAATTCATCATCATCATCATCTCGATAGTTAGCTAGATCGCCAACCATCGATTTACCGTGCGATTAGCGTGCGATTTACGCGGAATTTCCTGCGACGCACGACCACACCGTGGAAATTAGCGTCGCCAGCTGTTTTTCCTCACCGATACGATTCAGAGACCTTCAAGAAAAGTGCCTACTTCTGCAACGTACCTGCGATTCTTCTGGTTTTGCAGATATCTGCAATGCCCCGAATATTCACGGGCGACTTCACTCACCATCAGGTGTGCCGTATGCTCGTTTGCCTCCTCTTCCACAAAAAATATAAAAAATCAGACAGTGGCAGTAGCCTATTTGTTAAAAAGGCAGACCACGAAACTCAAAAGTCGTGGGTTCGAATCCTCCATTCCATTACTCTCTTGGACCATTACTAGTAGAGATTATCTCTATTGAAGTTTTAGTCGACTTTATCACTTTTACCATGTCAAATGTAGTAAAAACACTGAAGTCTACAAAAACACAATAGAAAGGGCTCGCAGATTTCGATTTCTAACACGATAATATCAGCAATTTTCTAATATGGTGATACAAGAAATCTGCACTGATCATAAACTATGATACTTAATACAGTAAATATGAAAAATCTATCAAAAACAAGGGAAACGCGTGCAGTATTCAGTTAGACGATCTCTAGCATTTTAATCCCTTGTTACCACTTCAGCTGGAATTATTAGTAGTGTTAACAGGACTGTTATGTAAAATACTTTTCTTAAAAAATAAAAATATAAAAAATATACCCGGATCGGTCTCCGTTCGAAAAGGGTCGAGGCTGTTTCGTGGACTATTTGTCGAACCGTCGTCTTCACTAACGCGATTCTGAAACAAAACAAGGCGTTAACAACAGCAACTAAGGTAAAGTAATCTATATATATATATATATATATATATATATATATATATATATATATATATATATATATATATATATATATATATATATATATATATGTTTGTTTGCCACTGGACTCTTTTTGAGAAAAGAAAGTCCAAAAATTGATCGTAATCTATTCCGATGGATTTTTTTTTGTGTTATTATGATTTTTTTTCTTATTTTAAAACGTTACTCCTACACTAGGATTTTCTCCTGTGTCGTGGAGGCAGTTTACAAACATAAATTGCACAAGGACAAACATCCAGACCCGGAACAATTATTTGTAGGCCATACAAATACTTGTTCCGTGCGGGATTCGAACCCGCGGCCCCCAGCGCATCAACTGATTGCTAAGCCACTGCGCCACGGATGTTTTAAATCGAAACCAATTGGATTTATTTTCAAGGCAGGACAACGTCTGCGGGGCTCGCTAGTGTCCCTATAAAATTCTCACCTGATTTTATAAAAAATACTAATAATGTGGTAGAGCCATGCTGTAGTTATATGGTTATATTATGGTTGTAGTACGAATACCCATTTGGTTGGATGGGGGAAAGACCAGAATTACAGCTTATACGAGTATATTACAGAATATTAGCGTAGAATAGCAGCTTAGTGATGCTGTTTCATATGGTGAGTGTAGAGAACCGTAGAAACTTTTAAATGGAAATGAGGCATTCCACCTTATTCCTCAGGGGTGACAATACATCTGCATTTTGCTTCTCAATCGAGATAGATGTCTATGGGCCAAAGCATCCACTTACCATCAGGTGGACTATGTGCTAGTTTGTCACCCTTATTCTATAAAACAAATATAGTAAGCTTAAAATGCTTGTGTTCGGAGTGCTTTAACATCACAGTAGTCCAGTGGCGGATTCGAACTCTAGTCTCTCATGTTCGCAGTTTGAACTCTTAACCTCATTTTACTGTCGCATCTTAACCTATTAAATCCAATATATTGATATATTATCATAAGTCACTCGTATCATTTGAAGTAGATTTACTTAAGATATATTTCAATTAATTGCTTTTAAGGCCCAATTAGGTTTATTAGATTGTGGCTGACGAGCGTAATTGCTCTTTATTTCGATCCATTAACCCGTGTGTAGATACTAACTGACGCGCCACGTAAAATTGATTTGCCATTCGTAAAGTAACTAAGTGTGCTCGCACCACGAAAATTGTCAGCAATAATTAAACGCACGCTACTTGAGATTTGCTTAAAATATACAGTTATCTATACAAATACAAATAAATAAAATTGAAGTTTCTGTTTGTAATGTCAACAAAATTTTACTAAATGCATTCAAAAGTATATACAGCACTTATAACAAAAAAAAATTGTCTGTCTGTCTGTACTCTGTATATCTGTTTGTTCCGGTTAATTTACGAAACGGCTAAACCGATTTTGACGTGGTTCCACGCAAAAAACGTGCGTGGAACCACGTCAAAAAAATTAAAACCCACAAAAAATGAAATTGTGAACAAACTCCCGTTCAAATGGGGAAGTATTATGCGAAAGAAGTCGCGGGCACAGCTAGTGTGTAATAAAAGTTCGTAGTAGAGCCGGGCTAAGGTATTAATTGAAAGAGTTATGAAAGAAACCGACGGAAAAGTTTAAGTTGTGCAATCCGGTCTTAGAAAGGAGATGAAGTGTACGGATCAGCCTTTCCTATGCGCATGATCACGGAGAAGTTATTAGCCAAAAACCAGAAAGTTTTACATGCATTTTTAGACTTGGATGACCAATGGATGACCTTTGGCAGAGTGGACGGGGTTGCTTTATGCCAAGCGTTGGCCTCGTTTGGGTTAAACGCTAGGCTGACACAGGTATTAAAACTCTCGTTATATGGACTCTAGTGCTTTTGTCCGCATCGACGGACTGCTGATGGGCGCTATCCAATCACTTTTTTGCACTTAAACCAAAAAGTATTAAATATATGAAATATATGGCATGTGCATGTATTTTTTTATAGGATAAGGGTGACAAACGAGCACACAGTCCACCTGATGGTAAGTGGTTGCTGAGGCCCATAGACATCTACATCTATTCTCGTTTGCAAATCAAAATGCAGATGCGTTGTCAGCATTGAGGACTAAGATGGAATGCCTCTTTACTAGTAAAAAGGGTCTCCGGTTCTCTACACTCACCATGCGAAACACAGCAGCATTAAGCTGCTATTTTACGCTGGTATTCTGTGAGAGCGTGGTCCTTCCCCAGTCGAGCTGATCCATTCGTGCTACAACTATACTATAAATATATATATTGGCTCTACCAAGTATAAAAGAGGAGGTCTATTACGTATACTGAGATACAGTCTGCTAACAGACAGATGGACGGACGGACGGCTTAATAATAGGGTTCCGTTGGTTATCCTTTGGGTACGGAACCCTAAAAAGTTAAATTTGTGGGAGAAAATGCAAACAATGTTATAGTGATATTAGAAGGATCGTTCTCAGTAACTATTTCTAGTCGATGTTCATTCGTGTTGACCGATAAAAAGTTACTCGTGTCTTTGATTTTTTCATTTATTCCTGCCATTTAGATCAATACTAAATGTAAGAAAAATATTACCTACACAAACACTATTATAGTATATCAGAAATATCTCCACGAAAAACATTTAGTTTTTGAAAAGAAAACCAATCTGGATTTGGTGACTGATCACTGTTTCCATTATTAATTTTTCGTTTAATATTGAACGATGCCACAGTAAGTTATTGGAGCTGAAATATTTTCATCAGGATAGCGCAATACCGATAAACGATGAATGAACAATTTAGATTCATTCTGATTTTTTTAAGAATAAGGGTGACAAAACCTGATGATACGTGTAGGCTGTAAATCAAAATGCAGATGTGTCACCTTTGAAAACGACTGTGGATTGCTTCGTTTCTAGTAAATGGCCTCCGGTTCTCAACACTCACCACACGAAGCACAGCAGCATTATGCTGTTATTTCACGCGGGTATTTTATGAGAGCATGGTCATTTCCCGGTCGTGTCGACCCGTCACCGCTTAACCATACCAGCTGTTTTCATTTAAAATGATTTATTGAAAATAAAAGGTAAAAATCAACTGTATAATATCGCATTTTTTGGTAAAGAAGAAATTAAAAATATACTGTAAAATGTATCTGTTACTTGGCATAGACTTTTCACTAACCCATAGACGCGTTTTTTAATATAGAGCTGTTTAGTATAACATTTATGAAGATTTTTGTAACTTTCCATAGATAAAAAGTCGTTTAAAGTTTAGAAGTCAGCGAGGTCGCTCTAGTCGCCCTAACGTTCAACCGGAAAAAGTTTAGGCGACTATTGTCGCCCGGACGTTTGAGTGGATATTCTTCATCGGCATAAAAGTTTACTGCTTTATATGGGCTTCTCCCGTTGTAGGAAAGATTTGCTTTTATCGTCACACTTGGCAGGCGTATTTGCAATCGCAACACCAGACGACTCACACCTTGGATGTTACTGGAAATTTACGTCTGGCGTAAAGGTAATGGTTAAAGCATCATGTATCGTAAACCATTATTATATCTTTCTGGAACATTACAAAGTCACCTCTTACGGTATCTACGGGAAAGATGTGTTTTTAGATTCTCTTCCGTCATCACCACATGACCAGTTTTTTTTTGTTGTAACAAACGAAGTACGTTAGTGATTGCAGTACCGACGGCTTGCACCTTTGCCGTTGTTGGATATTACATTTGGCTAATAAGATGGATATACCGCGATCTATCGAAAGCATTATAATATCTTTCTGGTACGTCACAAAGTCGCCTCTTACGACATCCACGGGACGAAATGGGTTGTTGGACACTCTTCTGCCGCCACCACGTGGCCAGTTACGACGTATGTTTGTGATTGAAGTACTGACGTGCACCTTTGACGTTGCTGGATATTTTACATATGGCTAAATAAGATACCGCTATCTATCGGAAGCCATTATAATATCTTTCTGGTACGTCACAAAGTCGCCTCTTACGACATACACGGGAAGAAATGGGTTGTTGATTTCGTTTCCTAAAAAGTTAATTATAGAAATAATTTATTGTTTTGGAGAATTTGGCTAGTTTTAACTAAGTAATTGAAATTGTTAACCGTACTCCTGGTCCCCAGTTTCTTTTGTATTTACAAACATACTTCTATTTATTTCATCAACAAAAACAAGCCTCCGTGAAATATGGGCCGTAATAAATTACATTATATTTGCATTACAAATTTACGATACGAAAGTACTTAGTTACGAAAACTTATGACCTTCATATAACATAACGAATGACGGGGTAAACGAATTAGAACGCCGAATAGGACTGCCCTAAATCAAAAGTCATAAAAACAGTTTGTGAATATAGCCCTCCAACGACAGAGGGAAAATATTATTTTTACCACTTTTTTATTAACTCGTTTTCGTGTACTCGTATGTCTGTTCGGGTCGAATTTAGTAATTGATTTTTAACTAAATAAACATTAAATAATAATAAAAATTTATTTAGTTAATAATAATAATAAATTAGCTTTCGGGAGCCGTGTTAGTTTAGTGCTCTATGTGCTCGCTGTAAATTTTACACTACGCTAATAATCGAGTTCGATCCCCGCCAGCACCAATGGAATTGTAAATTGCAATTTTAAGTGTCGATTTACCATGTGCTCTACGGTAAAGGGAAACATCGCAAGGAAACCTGCATGTCTGAGAAATCAAAATATTTAAAGACATGTGGAGTTAAAAAGCATTGGAGCAGCGCGGCGGACACTTCCTTGCCCTCACAAAAATAAGAGGAGAACTGTAGTAGGAGATATAAAGGTTGTAACTTTACTTTAATATGCATTTATTTATGAATTTGTACCGTTGAGATTGAAATCATGTAGTGTATGATATATGTTATCATTTTCCTACTTAAATTCGGTATCCCGAACAAGACTTTGAAGACATAGTTCTTGCAATTCACGAGTGCGGTCGACCTTTGGTTATTGAGCTTCGACATGTACATGCACAGTGTGACAGTGTGCGAACGTTCGTAGTGTCGGGGAAACAATAAGCATCAAGTGACAACGTGCATGCACATGTCGAACCATATCCAACGTAACGTAGGAACATAGGACAAAAGGGTGCTTTTTAAACTCTCAAACTTGTGTCTTCTGAGGATCAAACTGGACTAGACTGATTGATCCTTTAGCACCACAGTAGCAATATGACAGTCTTGCAGAAAAACGAGGAGATCATTTGTTTCTATGTGTAACGCGTACGGTGATTTTGTTGCAGTTGGGCCATCTTCAAAACACCATACAGAAACAAAATACCAAACAAAAAAACAAAAAACTACTTAATTTCAATTTTTTTATACGATAGGGATGCCAAACGAGCACACAGTGCACCTGATGGTAATTGTTTGCTGAGGCCCATAGACATCGTTTGCGAATTACAGATGTGTTGTCAGCCGTGAGCACTAAGATGGAATGCCTCTTTTCCAGTATAAAGGGTCTCCTGTTCTCTACACTCACCATACGAAACACAGCAGCATTAAGCTGCTATTTTACGCAGGTATTCTGTAAGAGCTTGGTACCTCCCCGGTCGAGCCGACCCATTCGTACTACAACTGTACTATTAATATAGCTGCAGCATGGCTCTACCACGTGAAAAAGTGCTTCATAAAGGCGACATTTGCTACGCTTAGCAGGCGGGTTGGCAACTGTAATTTTTTTTTATTTTATAGTTGTTATAGGAAGTCGCTGCTATCCCTTTTTATAGATTTGTTTCTTTCTGCGAACGAATTATAGCTAGATTCTCATGAAAAAAGCATTTTCCAAATGAAAAATTCAATTGGAATATTGCGTTTCATTTTCAGATTTATAAGGAGGCCTGAGCTACTATTTTACTAAGTAAAGACTAATTTCTTTTAATATAAATGACCTCAAAGTGGTGAATGATAGCGAATTAAACAAACTTGAAGTGAAATAAACGGCTTTTACTCAAGGATGGAAGGAATTAAATACCTGGTCATCCGGAGCGGAGCAGCTGGCTCCATCTCCTGGAAGCCTTTCGCCCTCGGGAGCGGGAGCGCCGTCACCTTCTCCCTCCCTCACAACTTCGCAGCAGCCCTTAGAAATATCAACACTATGAATACGTAATGATTTCTTATATTTACGCGAACAATACACATTTAAATAGTTTTATTTAAAAATTTAAAATTATTAACAAAATATAATTATAAAAGCTTTTACAAAAATTTACTTCGCAGATATCCGCGTTATAAAATAAAATGATGTGTCTTACCTAGTACGAAGAGCATAGTGCACGCAATTGAGGGAGGGCGGGAGGTGCTCTTCGTACTAGGTAAGACACATCATTTTATTTTATAACGCGGATATTTGCGAAGTAAATTTTTCTAAAAGCTTTTATATAATGGATTTCCGCAAAGTAACGCCTGATTCTATTAATTATAATAAAATATAAATACACTAACAATTAATAAATATGTCAAAAATTAATACGAGTAATTTTTAATCTGGAGGTAGCCGTGGTTAACTATGACATTGGGACGTCATACACCTCAGTCCCCCCCGTAACCATGGGTGCTGGAAAGTGCTCGAAACGTCGGGAATGTAAAATCAGTTAATATACGCGATAAAATCCATAAATTGGTTTTATTTAAGTATGAATACGCTTTGCATGCCTGTTAAGCGATGTCAAGAAATATTAAAAAAAAATTATAGGATGTTAATAGCCCTGTAGTTTGTTTTCGATCACGGTGAAGGTCTCTAAAGATTGGAACTGCACTGGACATATAATATGACTTGTATAAGCCGTGTGCAGAAGGTTTGTTGATGATCATCATTCCTACTTCCGTTGACCATGTCGCGCTTCTCTGCTCAGTGGGTGGTTAGCCAAGTTGGCTTTCTACTATCGACAACGCTAAAAGATAACTATTAAAATAAAGGAGAATGATGTATATTAACGTTGAGACGATTCATTTTTAACCCATTTTAAATGAAGGTTGAGGTTCTTAATTTGACAGTATGTTATTTTCTGCTGTATGCTACGCGATATTTTCGTCAGCTGTGGACCGATTTTAATGATTTTATTTTTATTAAAAAGGTTTTCCTTGCGAGGTGATGCCATATAAAAAATTCGAAGAGAAAATCAAAGGGTGAAAAAAATAGGGGATGAAGTTTTTAACTTAACTATATAAATGACAATCCAGTTGTTACTTTAAATTCTCATATTTTATTTTCCACTCAAAAGGGTAAATAATAAAATTTTTAATAAAATGTAAAAGCTTAATACAAAAAAGAATGATAATTTCTACAAATCAGCTTCTAAAGTCGGGGGGCTTAATTCTTGCTTTCAGGGGAGTTTATTTATTAAAATTTTCCATTAGCGATAACGATCATAGAAAGTCAATTTGACTAAGCCCACTGTCTATCCATTTTACGCCTGGCGTAAACAATATAGATGAACCGTCATGTATAGTCCATCCATCCATCCATTCGTCCATTACAGCCTATAAAAGTCCACTGCTGAACATAGGCTTCCTCCATAGATAGCCGTAAATGACATGCTTGGCAAGCGGGCTGTCAACCGCAGTTTTTTATTAATTTAAGTTGTTATCAGGAAGGTTTTACGTGGTAGAGCCATGCTTTAGCTATATTAGTATAGTTGTAGCACTAATGGGTCGGCTCGACCGGGGAAGGACCACGCTCTCACAGAATACCATAGTAAAATCGCAGCTTAACGCTGCTGTATTTCGTATGGTGAGTGTAGAGAACCGGAGACCCTTTTTACTGGAAACGAGGCATTCCATCTTAGTCCTCACGGGTGACGACGCATCTGCATTTCGATTTGTAATCGAGGATAGATGTAGATGTCTATGGGCTTCAGCAACCACTTACCATCAGGAGGACTGTGTGCTCGTTTGTCACCCTTATCTTATAAAAAAAAAAGATGCTGATGCCCATCACCTGTTTCAATTTCCCTCCGTCGCTTTTTACGGCACATAGGACGATATGGAGTAGAGGAAATTCTTACACCGCCACTCCACGGTCATCTATAGTAAGCTATGAGATCTGTGAGACATATCTCATAGTCGCGTCTTATGACACCAACGTTACGATACAGGATGATGGATTCTCTTATACCGTGTCATACGGCATATTTTAGGTGTTATTTTTTTTAATAGGATTAGGGTGACAAAAGAGCACACAGTCAACCTGATGGTAAGTGGTTGCTGTGGCCCATAGACATCTACATCTATCCTCGATTAAGAATAAACATGCATTTGCAATAACACCCGTGAGGACTAAGATGGAACGCCTCGTTTCCAGTAAAAAGGGGTCTTCGGCTCTCTACACTCACCATACTAAACACAACTGTGATAAGCTGCTATTTTACACTGGTATTCTGTGAGAGAGTGTACCTTCCCCGGTCGAGTCGACCATTCGTGCTACAACCATACTACTAATATAGCTGTAGTATGACTCTACCACGTATAATATAGAATTAAGGTGACTAACGAGCATTCAGTCTACCTGATGGTAATTGGATGCTGTGGGCCATACGAGCAAAAAGGGTCTCTGGATATCTACACTCAGAAACACAGCAGAATTTCATGTTGGCATTCTGCGGCGTGGTCCTTCCCCGGTCGAGCCGACCATTCGTGCTACAACCATACTACTAATATAGCTGTAGCATGACTCTACCACGTATAATATAGAATTAAGGTAACTAACGAGCATTCAGTCTACCTGATGGTAATTGGATGCTGTGGGCCATATGAGTAAAAAGGGCCTCTAGATATCTACACTCAGAAACACAGCAGCATTTCATGTTGGCATTCTGCGGCGTGGTCCTTCCCCGGTCGAGCCGACCCATTCGTGCTACAACCGTAATATAGCTGAAGCGTGGCTCTACCACGTACAAACGCTCTACCACGTACTGTAGTTTATTAGCAGAAAAGGGTGCAAAAGAAATTTAAAAAGAAGGTGCTATAATTAATCAATTAAAAAAGAAATTTATTGTGACAAGTAAACTATTTTTAACATTTAACACAGTCGTTAAACCCTTAACGACTGTTGTTAAACAACGGAATTACATCAATAAAACGCGTAATTAAACTAAAAACGAATTGTTACAAGAAAACGTTCAGGATTTACGGTTCCGTACCGCCGAGTTTTGTTTACAATGACATTCAACAACAACAAGAAGTTCACACTCTGACGCATATAACTTTATTATTATAAAATGCTAGCGATCCGCTCCGGCTTCGCACGCATGATTTCTGGATCCTGACAACAGCGCCACCTAGCTGATCTCACAGTGCATCTGTAGGCAAGTAGATGCTGTGACCCATATATATCCACATCTATCCTCAATAAAGAATCAAAATGCAGATGCCTAAGAACAAAGATGGAAAGCTTCGTTTCCAGTAAAAGCGGTCTCCGATTCTCTACACTCACCATACGAAACAAAGCGGAATTAAGCTGCTATATTACGTTGGTATTCTGTGAGACCGTGGTACTTCCCTGGTCGAGCCGACCCATTCGTGCTGCAACTATAATATACCTGCAGCATGGCCCTACCACGTACATATATAGAAATAGCTGTGCCCCGCGGTTTCATCCGCGTACATCACGCGTCTGCGCCTTGCGACATGCGAACTTCGAGAGAGACATCACGACGGACGGTTGCTGAATTACCAAAGATTTAAAAAGTAAGATATATTACTAAAATTACATGGTTAACGTAATTGGTGGTTATGCATGATACAGGTACTGATACGAATAATGTGGCTTAGTTTGTACCGGCGTTACTATTTCACATTTTAAGACGAAAAAATAGTTATTATGACATAACTGTAATAGTTAAACATATGGTATTGCAGACGTTTTTATAGATATTGATATCCTGTATAAAACTGATGCACATTACTTTGCTCTATTATCAATACTTTCCGCAGCGTACGCGATATAAGGATTCTTTTTGGAATTTTTTTCTGACCTTGGTTTACATTAACGAAGTTTTCATACGGATCCCTAACTTTTTTGAAAATATTACATAGCCTATGTTTATCAGGGATAATGTAGGATTGTAATGGTGAAAGAATTTTTCAAATCGGTCCAGTAGTTTCGGAGCCTATTCAATTCAAACAAACAAACAAATCTTTCCTCTTTATAACAGTAGTGTAGATGTAGATATAGAATAGAATCATTTTTATTCAATATAGATTTTTTTTACGCGGATCTTATTAAATAAACTAACTCAAATAACACATTTTCTATCATAATTTTTGTGCATTTTCCAATTAATTCACTGAGCATGAATATTTGTGTTAAAATATTTGTTTGATTTCCTACACGCTTTAATGTTTGCCGCTTTGAGAATTACTTTTTCAAGCAAAGTTTAACGGCTTTAATAAAAAGAAACTGTTATCCCCGTAACAAACTGTACGTACTTGAAAGCGTAATTTCAGTTCTCTTTGAAAACGATTCCCACGGCGGTTGTGAAGTGCAGCCAGTGAAGCCATTTTATGTTCTCAAGAGTTAGTGAAACGGAATAATGGTGCTTATAGATTTTATTAGCAATCTATAATCACACGGGGCTATATAACTTTTAACTTTAACTCAAAGCAGCAAAAAGTTATTTCTTCGTCAATTTCAGAAATGCTTTCAGTTATCTTTTAATATCATAGGTAGGTATAAACATCTACATCTTTCCTCTATCAAGAATCAAAATGAAAATGCGTTGTCATCCCTGACCACTAAGATGGAATGCCACGTTTCCAGTAAAAGGACTTTTCAATTCTCCACATTGTTAGTTGCTATTTTAAACTGGTATTCTGTGAGTGCGTGGAATTCGTGCTACAACCATAATATAGTTGCAATATGACTCTATAATTTATAAACCCTGCTCTCTTTCTTTTCGTTTACGACAATAGAAAGAGACAGACTTAGAGGTTATAATATTTAATCTAAGTAACAGGTAATCGACGATTATAAGTAATGCTTTACTTATAAAATCGACGTCAATTTAAGCAATGATGTAAGTTACTCTATTTCTTTTCACATAATGACAATAGTAAGAGACAGGTATACAGATGGTTACGATTTGACCAATGAACCTTAAGCCATGTTTTGGATTGCAAATAATTTTGTGTTCATATGTGTGCGTGTTGTCTTCTCCTTTAACTAACGTGTACGTATGAGAGTATGCAGATCTTTATTGATATCAAAAGCATATATATAATCACAAGTTTTTTAGTACTACTTTTTGTAAACGTAGATCTCTTTTGTTTTTGACCATGATCATTCGTCGTTGTTGAGTACAGACGAAATGATAAACATCGTATGGATGCTGTATTGTGCGAAAAAATATTTCTTCGAACATCTAATACTTCTAGCATCGGCCTTCACAATTAAGAACTTTTTATGGAAATGTCTAGACAGATATGAACAGATTGGATTCTAAGACGGCGTCAATACACCCTGTTCTGTATAGAATCTCCTACTCCATACCATCCCTTAGGTCGTAAGTAGCGACAAAGTGTAGTGACACAGGAGATGCACAGCAGCATATTCTGGATTACAACTTAAAATAAAATATACGTTTGCCAAGCGTGGAAACTCTGGAAAATATCTGTCTTATGAGGCAATCTATGGGCGAGGCTTATGTTCAACAGTGGATTTAAAATAGGCTGTGACAGTAACGGTAACTTTCTAAAGTTATTTTGCACCCATTAAGCAATAGTACAATTGTACTTGTTTGTACGTGGTAGAGCCATGCTACAGCTTTATTACGGTTGTAACACGAATGGGTCGACTCGAGCGGAGAAGGACCACGCTCTCGTAGAATAACAACGTGAAATTGCATCTTAATGCTGCAGTGTTTCGTATAGTGAGTGTAGAGAACCGGAGACCCTTTTTGCTTGCAAAGCACACAGCACCCATAACCATCAGGTAGGCTGTGTGGTCGTTTGTTTTTGATTGGCCATTGTGAATGAACAATTCAGATACAATACAGTAAAAGTGCACAAAATTACATGTTACTTAATTATTTGAATCCCAGATGTCTCCTCCAGAATTCTCTACTCTTGATTTGATTCGAATCTTGTTAAATAAATATTGTAGTGGCCGTATAAAAGAGCAGTTTTGGCGTAACAGAAGTCATATCAAAATAATAATAATATTCCACAACTATCACACAACGCCATCTAGTCCCAAGCTAAGCAGAGCTTGTGTTATGGGTACTAGACAACTGATAAACATACTTATATATTTCTAAATACATAAATATTATAGATAAATTATACCCAGACACAGAACAAATGATCGTGCTCATCACACAAACATTTGTCCTGGGTGGGAATCGAACCCACGACCTCCGGCGTAGCAGTCAGGGTCACTAACCACTAGACCAACAGGCCAGTCAGTCAGTATCAGTCTATTTTGTCCTTGGACGTCGTGAATTACTATCGAAAAAGTTACGTTAGGGAACGATATGTGGGATAGTGGGTGTTCTTACACCAACAATACACGTTTAAAGAAAAACAACTGATAAGAAATTATCTCGTTGAGTCTTTTTTTATGGTAAGTGGTTGCTGTGGCCCATGGACATCTACATTTATCCTCGTTTGCGAATCAAAACGCAGATGCGTTGTCACCCGTGAGGACTAAGATGGAATGCCTCTTTTCCAGTAAAAAGGGTCTCCGGTTATCTACACTCACCATACGAAACACAGTAGTATCAAGCTGCCATTTTACGCTGGTATTCTGTGAGAGCGTGGTCCTTCCCCGGTCGAGCCGACCCATTCGTGCTTCAACTATACTACTAATATAGCTACAGCATGGCTCTACCACGTAAAGTCTGTTTTAAGTGAACTAATTTCTCTTGATATGATGAAAATAAAAATAAAAGACGCTAACGATTTGTATAAATTTATTGCAAGTGTTGCTGTATATGTATAAATGACAGGTGCAAAGTTAGTTAAAGTTAACTAATGACAGACGCGATAGTATGATTCTTAGAGTGATTACATACATACGGTATAATTATTTTGCAGTTAATTTTTGCAATAACGAAATTTGATGAAGGGCTAATTTTCAATTATCATATAAAACTTATTCATAGGATACAACGTAAACAAACTAAAAAAGGCAGTTACCAGCCAGCAGACAGCCTCATTCAGTTTCATTCGTCACACTCTTGATTTAAGCGGGCGACTTCAGGATAATAATTAAGGGCAGTAGTGGTTTACTTGAAGATTTTTTTTTATATGGGATAGAGTGACAAACGAGCACACAGTCCACCTGATGGTAAGTGGTTGCTGTGACCCATAGACATCTACATTTATCCTCAATAAAGAATAAAAATGCAGGTGACTAAGATGGAATGTCTCTTTTCCAGTAAAAAGAGTTTACGGTTTTCTACACTCAACATACGAATCACAGCAGTGTTAAACTGCTATTTTACGCTGGTATTCTGTGAGAGCCTGGTCCTTACCCGGTCGAGCCGACCCGTTTGTGCTACAATTATACTACTAATATAGGCTCTACCACGTAAGAATTGAAGACTCGTTATGATGATATATACATATGTGTATAGGTATATCTTAGGGATGCACTGCCGGGTATATAGATAGATAGTCGACTATGAGCATCTTTGTACCTTGGCATGTGAATGATTTGTTTATTTTGACTTTACGATACAGTAGACAATCCTAGTAAAAGCGAGTAAAGAGGTGGCGTCATTAAAAAATAAAAATAATGAAAATAATACGATGCACAGACCACCGTGCGCGTATGATGCTTTATAGTTTGTTACCCTTATTTAAAAAAAGAACATTCATTTGGCATGATCCCGACACACCTCTCTCGTTTCTTTTACATAAATTTATCTCTGCATACATGCTCGTCAGTTGAGGATACTCTAAATTTGGCCCATCATTATTATATCGTCAATACAACGTGATAGAGCCATGCTGCAGCTATATTAATAGTATAGTTGTAGTACGAATGGGTCGGCTCGACCGGGGAAAATAGCAGCTTAATGCTGCTGTGTTTGGTATGGTGAGTGTAGAGAACCGGAGACTCTTTTTACTGGAAAAGAGGCATTCTATCTTAGTCCTCACGGCTGACAACGCATCTGCATTTTAATTCACAAATGAAGATAGATGTAGATGTCTATAGGCTCCAGTAACCACTTATCATCAGATGGACTGTGTGCTCGTTTTTCACCCTTATCCTATAAAAAAAGGTCAATAAACTTCGGTTGAGGTCATATCTAGTGGACACTGTCACTCATTTCTGGGACATAAATTTTCCCTCACTCTTTATACAGCTCAGTACACTCAAAACGGTAAAAAATTAAACATTTTATAAAAAGTTAAAATCAATTTTAAAGAACTAATTAGAATGAAATAACTTACACATAAAATACCTTCCGAACTCTCGGTCTTTAAGTCTTCGATATACCAAGTCTAAGTATTATGTGAAAGTAATTAAATTCTTTTTTGTTCCTTAACGTCGGTTTTTACTTTGAAAAAAAGTTAATTTTTTTAAATAACGGAGAATATATTATGGAATTATATCTATTTTCGTCAGAAGATATTTACTGTCTGTGATGAATATTTACTACAAATCTTTATTATATGATGCGAACTGAAACATTACGTAAACTCTGGTCCTCCGAGCCGAGTACGAATCAAGTAAAGCTATAAAAATGTATATTTGACATTGAGCAACAACTTTAATACTTGTTAGTCATGACTGGATTCACTCAGTTTTCAGTACCCAGAAAAATTCATCGGGACGATATAATTAAATAAATGCATTAGCAATGTATTGCGTCGTTATCAAAGGAGGATGGGATTGTTGGGCCTGAAGTTAACTAATTGGTTTATACTTTGAAAATTGTCCATATTTTTCTTAAGTAAAATACAAAAAAGTAGCTCTTTTTACAATCTAGATTTCGAAAAAACAATAAAATAAGAAATAAGTTAGAAAATCGATTGTAGTGTATTATTTATGGCAATAAATCGATTACCATAAAGAATAAACTAATGAAATTCTCGTTTGTGAACGTTATTATCCAATAGAGGACTTCTCATTTTGAAACTTAACTTGACATTTCAAACTTCAAACTATTTACCTACTTAAAAGAAAAAGACAGATTTTCGATTCTATTTGAAACGAGCATTTTAATATCTATTTTCGATTATTTTTCTGTGTTAACAAGAGAGAGTAAAAATGCATGCATATCTACAAAATAATAATAAAAAATACAAAATATTGAAATTCAAGTAACATTCAGTTACAACAACAATTCAAGTAATTGATGTCAGATCGATATACCAAATATTCACGTCACTTATTTGTTGTTGTTTTAACTTTCGTTAATCGTTTCACCATTTCGTTTCATTATTCACCATAGCTTTTTTGGGGATTTTATACTGTTCCTGCTTTTATATCTTTAAGTAATTATAGTGAAAAACAGTTACGATGTAATAACAGTGAAAAATCACCTGTTACAATGTAGGTAATAGATAATCTCACTTTTACGTATTCTACAATAACTCAGCTCCTAGATTGACAAATCTTGCCAGATTTTCAGCTATGAATTGTTTATATATACGCTTTCAAATGGTTCTTGTTAACACTTGGGCCCAAGAATGTATAGAGACGTCTCCTTCTCCTTTTGTTGATATGATATACGCAGAGTTTGCAATCTCGATGTAACGTGAATACGGTTCAATTCTTATTTTATATACTAACACTAGATGATCAGGCAGACGTTGTTCTGCCATTTTCGACGACTATTTGCTTTCCTAAAAAAAACTCCTGAGATTAGCAATAAAAAATTGAGGGTCACTTATCGGGATAAAAACTCCTATCTCTCAAGTTGGACCAAACTGCTCACAGTGTGCAAAATTTCGTTAAAATTAGTTCAGTAGTTTAGGAGTCCATCGCGAACAAACAATGTGACACGTAATTTTTATATATAAAGATTATAATTAAACTTAAAAAAATGGTACGTGTCAGCTCCGACGTGCTTCTGGAGTATACTTTTATGAAGCTGTGGGACCATTTTGAATTAATTATGTATTCAAAATTTGAAATTGTTTGTTATTTTATTGTCGTAATATTATTGGTTTATGTTGAAGAAAATAAATTATTCAACTCGTTAAAGCTAACACATACATACTCGTAACAATATCGACTTAGTATTTTTGTGTTTGAATACACAAAATTAACTTACATTTTATAGCCATATTAAAGGGTATATTTTTAAACTAATAATTTTTAAGTATTACATAAATTCAACCATTATCGCCATAAATACAGTACAGTATAAGGTGCGCGAATGTGTTGTGCGGAGGGGGGCAACATAACGACTTCCCTAACTTTTTGTTTACACACGGTTTCACTTCCCATCTAATTTGTGTACCGCGGGCTATTAATGAAAATCGATTCTTAAGGAGTAGGTAAACTTTTAAAAGGTTTTTTTCTTTTTTGGGTTTAATTTACACTTACACTGACTTCAGATGCTATTCGATTATGTGGAAATTATTTTTTTATTAATTCGGTATTAATTTTTCAAAGTTTAAACAACGACCCTTTGGAGTGGACTAAGCACTATCGCAAGCCCAAGGTAACAGCTAAAATGTCGTCTAAATAGATATGTAAAAAGTAAAACTTAATTTTCTAATTTTTTCCCGTGTTATTAAAATCGTACCACCTACAATCACAATAACACGTACATACATTACAATTAGGGCATCCACGACTTTTTATGCCACCAGGGCGGCGCCACTTAAAAATGAGGTATATTGTGGTGGTAATATTCTGATATTTTACATTGGTGGTCCATAGTGGCGAAATTAATTTGTTCGAAAGATGTAAAGGTTAATGTTTCTTTCTGTGCTATTAGTTATATTTTATATTAATTTTACTACAAATAAATAAATCAAACCACAAATATTCATAAAAGTAGAAAAATTAAAAAAGGAGATAAAAAAGGTGCAAAAACTTAAAGAACAAACCACTGAGGCATCGTTTTGTGTATTAATACAATACTTTAGAAACTAATAATTTTTTATTTAAAACTAACTTCACAATTAAAAAACATTGTGTAACAAAAGACTTCACCTCAGCGTCAACTAGCGACATCTGGTGAGCGGAATATTATTAGCCCTCATACATATAAACATACAGTTGAATTGAGTACCTCCTCCTTTTTTTAAAGTCCGCTGAAAATATAGTTCATTTTACACGTTTACCTTGTACTCCGTACTATTCTGTCTGTTAGTGGGTTATGAATTGGAATTCTGTCGAAGTCGTTAAGCATGTCTATTATGTTCTACCGGGGTCCTGTCACAAACAGGTTCTCCTATTACATGATCGTTAATGATCGGATATTCTTCGCAGTTAATAGCTTCCATTAGTTATATTAAAAATGTGTTATTGTGGTTAAAAGTGGAAAATGACCAAGAGATGTTGTTACGTAATACTTGATAGTTATTCTCAAATATGAAAGCTTTTATTCTAATTATATTGGTACAATAATCACATTTTTATTTTTAAAAACGTAACTAGAAACTAAGGAGTTGTTTTGTACTGTCGAGGCGATAAGATATGGTAGAGCTATATTAGTAGTATATAGTAATATATAGTTGTAGCATGAATGGGTCGGCTCGACCGGAGAAGGACCACGCTCTCATATAATACCAGCGTAAAATAGCAGCTCAACGCTGATGTGTTTCGTATGGTGAGCGTAGAGAACCGGAGACCCGTTTTTCTGGATACAAGGTATTCCATCTTAGACCTCACGTGTGACATCTGCATTTTGATTCGTAATTCAGGATAGATGTAGATATCTATGGGTTACAGCAACCACTTACCATCAGGTACCTTTATCATAAAAAATAAAAAAAGACTCGGAACAATTATTAGTAGGTCATAATACTAGTTCCGTGAGTAAATCGAATCTACCACCTGTAGTGCTGCAGTCAAGCTTTAAGCGACTTGCACCATCGAGTTGTATTATTATTGTGTTACTCTGTGTCATCAAATTAATATCATACTCCGTTAAAATGCTCTTGTCCTAATTTCTTTTAACGAATGCAGGAAGGGGATGGCTGCCAAATATATTTTACTTACAAACAGGTGTTGCTTATTTGGTTTTGTCTGCTTTGCAACTAATGACGTTTGTTTTTGTGTGTATTTATAAAATAACATGATTCAGTTCACTAAAGTCACTATATTTTTTTGTATTTGTGGACGTTAAAAATAAAAAGAAAATTTGTTTAGCCGGTAATTTTTGGGTCGCATAAACTTTTTTCGAACACTACTGGATTTAAAAATCAAACAAAAACTTAATTATTTGATAAATGACGTATAAAAGAGGTGTGCAGTGGATTCACATCTATGTGTAGGTGAGGTCGGTATCTATAGATCCTTTCGGCGTAACAAACTCCTCCTGTACAGACAGACATACTGACAGACGAGCACATAGTTTATCAAAAGGTAAGTGAATGCGATGGTATATTGACACGTACATCAGTTGTCGATTAAATATTAAAATACACACCTGTGTTAGAGCTTTGCTGTAGTCATAACTTTGATTGCAGTACGAATGGACTCGCAAGGGAAAAACCACGTTTTCACAGTATATCAGCGTAAAATAGTGTCACTCTAAAAAGGAGCAAAATACGAAATAATAATAGACCTTTATCTATGAAATTGCCGTTCTGCAGTACTGGCCATTAAATCAAATTAATTTTTGTTTGGCTAAGAATTTTAATTTAAATGAATTTTATAGAAAAACAATAGACTTCTTTTCTCAAAATTTGTCATTTGTTTATGTTAGTCATTGATTAGCGCTGTGTTTTCATCGCATTAGATTCTTTTTCGTCATCATGGATAAGTTAAAAATTCGAGTAATTATGGAACATGAGTACCGTCGTGGCAGCAACGCGGACAAGCAGCACGCAACATCAACGACATTTACGGAGCGAATACTATAAACGAACGCACCACCTGTTATTAGTTTACCCATTTCTGTTTTGGAAATTTCGGCCTGAAAAATGATCCCCGTGGTCGTCCGAAAACTTTGGTCAACAATGAAGAATTAAAGGTGACTGTGGAAGCTGATGATACTCAATCTACGGCTAAATTAGCAGCAGCTTTCGACGTTAACAAAAAAAAATATTGATCTATTTGCGTCAAATTGGCAAGATTGACAAGTGGGTGCCCCACGAACTCAATGATCGCCAGTGCGAAATACGCGTCGAGACGTGCCTTGCCCTGCTCAACAGGGACATAAACGAAGGAATTTTGACCGCATTGTAACCTGCGACGAAAAATGGATTTTGTTTGACAATCGCAAGCGCTCAGCTAGTTTGGATGAAGGTCAAGCAACAGCTTCATCACACTTTTTGACCAAACGAGATGAGCATTACTGCAGATGTGTACTGTGAAGAACTGAACACAATGATGGAGAAGCTAGCTCGTTTCTAATCAGCTTTGGTTAATCGCTCGTCTTCGCTGCTCCTGCACGATAACACCTGACCTCATACTGCACAACAGACGGTCTCAGCTAAGCTCCTGTTTATTGGGCTCCTGTTTTTTAGCTAATTAACATCAGTCTGCGGTTCTTTGAAAATTGTGTAACAATTTCTTATTAAAACAAGTATTGTTTCTCAGTAGAACTTATTTTCTCTGTGTTTTCTTCTTATTTATTATTAAAACCGAATTACTTAAACAGAGTAAGTATTCATCACCATTGTTAACATAATCAGCTTGTGGCAGTCACTACTGGACTTAGGTCTCGTAGACTCCACATTAATATGAAAGCGAGAAATTCACTTTAAATATTTTTTCTGATGTCATTTTAAATACGTCACGATTAGTGCGTTCGTTTAAGTATGTAAATTGCCATTAATATTGAAGTAAATTAAATATATCGGTGTGAAAATTGGGCTGATTCGTTACTACATAGACCTCAAAGCAACATCCAACGATTTTGTATCCACCCCGTGATCAAAGACTTGTTGGATAAAAAGGTCCATCAATCATCTCTCCGAAGCTTGAAATGAAAGATAAATCGGGGGATTTATAATCATGAATGTCTCGGCTTGCGAATGACAAGGTTAAATTCGGAAGTTAAACCGTACGTTTATTCATGTTAAATATTTTTTAATTTAAACAGTCTTTAAGACTTTTTCAGCCAGTAGTTAAATAATTCTGACTTTCATAAGATCTTTAAACACTTTAAACAAGCCTTAATTGAATACAATAGTTTTGTCTTTGACTGTAATTCTATCCAAGTCTATAAATTTGCATTTATAGAATAGTTAGAGTGACAAATGAGCACGTACTCTATTCTACTCTCCTCACCGTACGGGGACGGTGAGCACGGGCTGCTAACACAACCGCACGGGGGCGGCGGCGCATCGCCCTACCACTTAAATAAATGGTTAAAGGAAATACTTCTAACATTAATAGCGTTGATAGTTTCATATAACAATAATAATTTGTGTTTACTTTGCAAGCAATCCCCTCGGAGTTGATACCCAAATTAAGCGAAACAATTTTGTTTATTGTACTTAGTAGTTATCATAGTTAAAAGCTTTGTTAGTTATGTTGTTATTTGAAATTGAATGAAAATACATAAATTACCGACTTCCTTGATACAGTAAGTCTTATCATCGACTTTCGAAACTGGTATTTGAAAAATATTTCATTATTTTATTAGCTTCTTGAAGTCAGTTTTTACTTTTTATTATTAGTTTAATTTTGACCATTTAATCTAATTAAAAATTTTATACCCTATTTATAACTCGAAGAAGAAACATTTTTCTTTAAATTCAAATGATGCCCTTACGGTGTAATTTATTTAATACTAGCTGTCCCCCGCGAATTCACCCGCGTGGAATTTACTACAATTTCATAGGTTTTAATTTTTCTGCACGGAACCCTAATTCTTTTTTTAAAATGATAGTATCCTAAATTACTCCATATAACCTGAACTCTCTGCCAGTAAAAGTCAAAATCAGTCCAGCTGTTTCGGAAATTAGCCGGAATAAACAGACAGACAGCTAAAATTTTTAAAATTGTTTCCTGTCCGTACTGGTTTACATAATGATTTCTTATATTTACGCGAACACTACACATTGAATAAATATTCTGCGTAGATCGGACCAAAATTAATATTTTAAAAAGCTGAAGGTACTCCGGGTTAACTCTGACATCGGAACGTCAACCACCTCTGTCCCCCGGGACCATGGGTGCTGTAAAGTACCCGCAACGTCGATAGAATCCGTAAAAGTAGTTTTATTCAATTTGAAAATTGTTTTTGTTACTCGTATTAGTACCGTATTAACTTTCATAAGCATTTAGTGAAAAACTGTTATTTTAACATTACAAACAGACACTTCAATTTTATTTATATAGATATAGATAATAAATATTACATGTGATAGCATGGCTCTACCACATGTAATGTTTATTATATAAAATAATTTATTCAGCTATATTATGGTTGTACCACGAATGAGTCGGCTCGACCGGGGAAGGACCACGCTCTCACAGAATACCATTGTAAAATAGCAGTTTAACCCTGCTGTGTTTCGTATGGTGAGTGTAGAGAACCGGAGAACCTTTTTACTGGAAACAGAGCATTTCATCTTGGTCCTCTGGGGTGACAACATTTTTGATTCTAATTTGAGGATAGATGTAGATGTCTATAGGTCACACCGTCACAGCATCTACTTAACATCTGGTGGGATGTTTGTCGTTTGTCACCCTTATTCTATTACAAAATGGTTTCACAAAATTTGGTGTTTGGGTTGCTTTTACCACGTATTTACAGCAGCTACCCTGTCAGTAATTTTGAGGTTGCCTTTGAGGTGACAAAGTACTTGTTGCTTTTTTTCTTAGAAGTTGGTATCTGATGTCCATGGATCGCCACCACACCGTCCTGTTGAACTGTTCTGTTTGTGCCTTTGTCATTCGTATATTAAAAATAATAATACGAATTTACGATTGTTTATTAATAACACATTATTTTATGTCGTTTTAGTTTATAAATTGGAAATGGAATATAATCAACATCCGTATCTAACACCTGTGGCTGTTAGTGTGAAATTTTATAGCTCTTGGTACCGCGTGCCTGACAGGGGTGCAAAACTTCGTTAGGAAACTACCGTTAGAGTAGTCTGGTTAAGCCAGGTTATTACAGACCAGAATATAAAAATGTGTTTCACTATAATTGCACATTTTTTTTAGTAATTTAATTTAAAAATATATTAAAGATTTATATAGAAATATTTTCTATATATTATATATTCCATATATTAGGTAAATGAAATTTAATTTAAACCTTAACTCACCCGTTGGCCCAGTGATTGTACACGAAGTTGCTGGTCATGAGGTCACGGACTTGCATTCCAGGTCGGGTCAAAATCAGTTAACTTAGGCTCTTAGGCAAGGAGTAACTAAGGTTACTTTTATTTTAGGGTTCCGCGCAAAATCGTGGGGAACAGCTAGTAGAACATATAGTACCAAAACTGAAAAGCACACAAACTGAAAAGCACTCAAAGAATATAAAATTCCGGATGGTTATGCATATAGTAAATGTGACATAACCCGCTCAAAACCTTTCTCTCAAAATTGCTACGTTAAATTTACTCTGCCTTTTTATTTTAAAAATCAATTAAGTAAATGTCCGCCATTACCCTGATGTTACTTAATGCACCTTTTAGCTTAATTGTATTCCTTTTACATTTTACTAGGAGTAACTTAATATCGACAGGTGTATTAATTCAGTTATAGGGTTAACAAGATAAATTTTAATAATAAAAACAAAAACCTGACTGCAATGATATAGAAATATTTATTTCAACAAAATATATCTTTGTAATGCATAACATATCTTAAAAGTTATGCTTGTGTCGTAAAAGTGTCATGGCGTCGAGTTCGCGCTTAGGTAAACTGTTAATGTAGGACGCCTTTTGGCCAGGTGAAGTGATGATTAACATCAGGCGGTAGCGTATGCGTAAAGCCAAAGATCGGGCATGCCTTTGAATGGGCCAGATGTTCAGCATTGAACTTTTATAGGCTGAAGAAGAAGGACTTTGTCAAAAAAATCTTGAGGCTTGACAGGGTGATTGGTGACCGCAGTACCAGACATCTCGCAACTTTGACACTGCTGTCGGTCTGGCGGTAAAGAGATAGTTGTACAACGATCTTTCAGAATAATAATTATATTAGATATATGTAATATGTAATGTAAAATATCATTCTACCTGACTCTCTCCTGATCTGTAAACTTATGACCACCTTCATTACATTGATTTGCTTATAATTTATCTATTAGATTGTTTTTCTTTCATTTTCTTCCAACAACATCTATCATCTAATATACCTGCCATCAAGCAATATAAGGGAAATCTGTTATTGGCCATACTTTTAGTTTGTTACTGCTAATATTTACTATATACGCTGTTGGTTTTCTGAATAAATTAAATTAAATTAAATTTCTGGCATTTCCTATAGTATCCTTTAACGACACCAACGGGATGAAGTGGGGTGATTGAGTCTTATGCCGTCATTACACTCTTATGCTGTCTTTACCTTCACTTATTTTAAACATGTCATCGAGCACGAGAGAGACCATCGTTTTTTTTATTATAGGATAGGGTGACAAACAAGCACACAGTCCACGTGATGGTAAGTAGTTGCTGTGATCCATAGACATCTACATTTATCCTCAATAAAGAATCAAAATGCAGATGCGTCGTTACCCGTGAGGATTAAGATGGAATGCCTTTTTTCCAGTAAAATGTGCTTCCGGTTCTTAACACTCACCATATGAAACACAGCAGTATCAAACTTCCATTTTACGCTGGTGTTTTGTGAGAGAGTGGTCCTTCCCCGGTCGATCCGACCCATTCGTGCTACAACTATACTACTAATATAGCTGCAGCGTGGCTCTACCATGTATTGTGTTACAGCACGAGACTTTACAAGTACTTGAATTACAATAAGTTTCTCAGACGTGCTGGTTTTCTCATGATGTTTTCCTTCATTGCAGAGTCCGTGGTAAATTAACAATTTTAATCTAAGGGAATAGAGATTGCACCTGTACTTGCGCATACAGTCGTGCACTATAATCCTGTCTTACATAGATGGCTAGTCTCCTACCGGTCATCGTGCTCGTAATTTGGTCTGGAGGAAATCACATGGCATAGACTCTATGATGCTTCGTTATTTTGAATGTTCCATTTGAAATCATAGATATTTATATAAAACACATTAATATGTGTACCTACTGTATTTATAACTTTACGAACTAAAATAAATTGGACATAGCGATAATGGATTTAGTGTATCAGAGGTTAAATCCGCAAGGGTAAAAACACACTGATCTCTAAACTGAGCTCGTAATCTATAGGCTTCATTGTGAATTTGTTAGCTAGCCAATAACTCTCGACTAAAATATTCTCGCTCTAATAAACGCTCTAGTCTCTAGTAAACGCTCTTCTTAAAATTCACAGTACTTAGTTGTTAATAAGGGTTTCAAACAAGTGCACAGTTCACCTGATGGTAAGTGAATGCTATGGCTCATAGACATCTATCTAGACACCAATGCTTTTCGTCCAATTTGCATTCATTTTAGTTCACTGCAGAGTGCATGTTTTTGTCCTTTTTCTACCGACTTCATAAATGAGGAGGTTCTCAATTCGACTGTATGTTTTTTTATGTGTTTTACTTCATAACTTTTTACTGAGTAAACCGATTTCGATGATTCTTTTTTTATATGAAAGCTGGTCCCATGTGAATTTGATCAAGGTCAGAACAATAGTTTTTGAGTTATTCTTAATAACTTATATTTAAGTCGGCTGTACAAAATTTTTAATTTTAATTTATTTTATTTGAAAGCTGGTGCTTGTCATGTGGTCCCATATATATTTGATCAAAGTCTGCCCAAATTTTTTGAGTTATTCTTAATAATTTATATTTCATTTATGCTTGATTAAGAATCAAAATGCAGATGCGTTGTCACCCTTAAGGACTAAGATGGAATGCTTCGTCTCCAGTAAAAGGGTCTCCGGTTCTCTGCTATTTTATTATTGGATTTAGTGGCATGGCCCTTCTCCGGTCAAGTCAACCAATTCGTGCTGCAACCATAACATAGCTGCATCTTGGTTCTACCACGTCTAATAATCTACATGTCAGCGACATCAAAATATATTTCGAGATCATTTGAAATCCAACAATAAGGCGATAAGAGGTGGTAGGATTCCTTTAGGGGTAGGCTTGTCTTCCTTGTTGGCCGCCAAGCAGCAGTGCCTGAACTTTTGTGTTCTAGTTTGAATGGTATAAAGAACCAATATAATTCTAAACTGTGAGACATTACATATTAGTCTCAGCGCATCTGTAGTTTTATTTGCTTGATGTTGGTTACGGTGTCCACGGGCTGCAGTAACCACTTTCCTAGCCAATTTATAAAAAGACATTGGAATGTCCGCCGCGCTGCCCCAATGCGTAGTGGCTGACTTTTTGGCTTGACTTTTTTATATATTTTTCTTCACTGAGCTCGTTACTGAAGTCAGGATCAGCGACATAGTTAGCTGAGTACTCTAACCACTAATTCATGTAGTCGTAAATTCAACAATCAAGCACATTGTATGTATATTAATAGTACCCTGTTATTTTGTGTACAAAATAAATTGGACGTCAAATTATCTAATTAATTGAACAAATTGAACGGCCGTAGGGAGCATACACACGGGTGAGTGGCTATCAATCTTAGTAGCTACGTTATACAAAGCTCCTTATTTCCTAGCACTAAAGTTTATTATGCTTCAAACGGTTTGAAATTAATTCTTGCCCCATTGCGTTCAGAGGTGACATACTAACACCGAAAGGGCGGGTAGGGCTGATACCTTGCGCCGTTTTGTATTGTCGCTTTTAGGGTTCCGTTCCTCAAAAGGAAAGAAAAGGAACCCTTATAGAATAAGTTTGTTAAAATATTAATGAAAGCAAACAGGCCAAAAATATAGATCTTTTCAATAAATAATTGCTCCATAAAATAATTATAAATCTTTTATAATTGTTTTATCGCATGATCATCTCACTTCAGTTAGTGAGGCTCACCGCGTGTAATTATACTGGTTTACCCTTGAGACCAGTACTCAGCAGTCCTAGTGAAATGTATGTATGTAAACTGCCTCCACAACAACGGAGAAAATACTGATGTCACCCACATTTTATTTAAGGTTTTTTAAAAAATACATTCATACTTACTGTAGAGCGAATGAGACGAGTCAAACAAACGAATGATGATATAAGACTCGCTCTATTGTATTAATAAATTGGGTTATATAGTATCATTATTACACTTGTGTGTGTACTTCTATATACTCTTACTACTACTACTACTACTACTACTACTACACCTTCCATCCGAAATAAAAAAATGTGACAAGAAGGATATATTTTTATTAAAAATTACTCTGATATATTTATATTTATATATTTAATAGGTATATTAAAAGATTTTATTTTTTAAATATTAGGAACATTTACATTATAAAATAATATACATAGGTATGTATCTTTAAGAACATTTTTTGATGATATAAGACTCTGAGATGAGATAAGGTCTCGGATTGGGGCGACTAAATCTAATTAAGTTCAATGCCCCGAAGACAAAAATTTGCACGATTACCTCTAAAAACAACCCCTTTGTTGTGACACCTCAATTTCAGGGCACTCCCCTTGTTACCTCAGCCAGGAATATCGGAATCTTCGGCGTTGACATATCGAATAACAGGTTAGACCTAACATGGAATACTGTTCTCATCCATGGGCCGGGGCTTCCTAGTACCAACTTCTTCCACTTGAACGCATCCAGCGCAGAGCGACTCGAATCGTCGACGACCGATGAAGACGAGACGAAGACATGTTGCATCTCTTTGCATTTTCTATCGCATTTACCACGGGGAGTGTTCAGTCAGAGGAATTGTTCGGATTAATTCCAGCAACAAAATTTCATCAACGCATTTACAAATCCACATCATCGGGATGTTTGGCGGTCCACTACTGTCGGACCGATACGACTTAGGGAGCTTCAAGAAACGAGCTTACTCCTTTTAAAAAAGTCGGCAACGCGCCTGCAATTTCCCTGGTGTTGTATTTGTTAATTGGTGGTGGTCGACACTTGCCATCAAGTAATCCGCATGCTCATTTTTCCCTCTCTTAAATATAAAAAAGACAATAAGACAAAGTTGACAATTACATATCTTTAACAATGTTTTATTTATGTTCTGGAAGTGGGAGTAATTATTGTGATTTCAGTTCGAGCCGTTTGCGGCCAGGGGCGAAAAAGGTAAAACTCGAAAATTCTTTATACAACTAGGATATTACATAATTTTTCGAATTTCGGTATTGGTAGCCGAGGGGCTGCTTTAGCTTGGGGGCCCCAGAGCACTGCCCCGCCTGGCCCCTGGGCAGCTACGCACTGTTAACAAACAAACTATTGTTTTTTTACAAATGCTAGATGGACAAAGCAAATTCAAGCTGCAGAAGTGAGTGGCAGAGTCGATAAGGAAAATCCTAGACCGAAGTTTTATTAAAACATTGGCTAGTTTAGAGTACCCTTTTGCCGACGAGCATGTTTGCTTAAATATGTATATGGCTGTGAAAGAAGCGAAAGAGGTGTGACAGGATCGTGTTAAATGGGAGTCCGTAGTCCCTGCCTACACCTCTGGATGGCAGGCATGGGATTGTAATTGTGGGTTTTTTTTTCTTTTGGATGGAAGGTGCAGTAGTATTAAGAGTATATAGAAGTAGACACACAAGTGTAATAATGATACTATATAACCCAATTTATTAATACAATAGAGCGAGTCTTACATCATCAAAAACATACCTATGTATATTATTTTATATTTTTAAATATTAGGAACATTTACATTATAACCTGCCTATATTTTAACTGAAACGTATACAACTATTTAACATTAGTTCTAACAACTTGTTTATTCGTAATAGCTAGAGCACAAGCAAACTTATTTTCATATAAAATAAGAACTAAATTGCGTTAGTTAGCCTTCCGACTGGTTGCGACTACATATTCTATGTCCGATTTAACACAACGAATGTGCTTGATGACCGGAATAAATATTTCGTTGCCTTTCTTTAGAAGTGTACTGGGAGTGAAATGTTCGTGGACGTTGTATAAATTATATATACAATACAATAACTTTATTTCAGGCATCAAGGACTTAAAAAATAAGAACATTGGCCCATAGCAATATATACCTTAACCTAAATATATATATAAAATATAGGCATAACTTAACACTATTTAGGGAACTTTTTTCTTTGGCGCGTACCTGTATCGGCGAAACACTACCCCAGAGGGCCAGAAATCGTGAGCGAGGAATGTCTCTTTATGTTTTGCAGGAACCTGGAGTACGTAGGATTTGAAGTTCGTTGACCTATTAGACTCCAGACGCTGCAAATGTAAAGAGATCGGATCCTCAATGCGGCATCGGCTTCGTTCTTCCACGAAGCGCAGGACGTCTTCTCCCGACGTACTTTTGTCCAAACGGGAGATGTAGAGTTGTATGGTTGGCTCCACAGCACGCAGAGTTGTACTCGCGTTTATTTTCGCGGTCCCACGCTGGTTACAGACGGGTCGCGACCGACGTCTCTTCTCAACAAGAGTAAACCCGTCCTTATCAATATATATATAATTTATATATATATATATATAATTTATATATGTCCTCCAGACCAAATTTCAGTCACGGCGGTCGATCTCAACGGATACTAGACATCGGTGCAGGGTACGATTATAGTGCTCAAGTGTATGCGCAAGCACAGGTGCGCTCTCTATTCCCTCACTCTCATATTTCGATGTGAGGACTAACGGCTTTACGTGGTTTCCGAGGCTCGGTGGTGATACATCGCTAACTTTCTTACTCCGGGCGGCTAGTGAGAATTTCTTGACGGAAAAACTCAAAAATTGTTTCTGTAACTCGGGACCTCATGATCAGTTACGTTTACAATCACTAGACCAACGGGGCAGTCAATAAATAAGTGAATAAATGCGTGTTTAAAGTCAGTCAAGTGTTAATTGAGCTGTAATACCTGAGTTACAAGTATATTGCTTTAAAACAACGTATGATGTACGTGATACGTTCTGACAGGTAGAAGGTCGCCGATGACGTAACATATTATCGCTTACGATGCAGATAACTGCAAAACGAATCAGTCAATCTTGGCTGACTCCCAAAAGCATTCTTCATAAAATGATAACACAAATACTAAGGAATTTATGGTGTAACTGTATTGAGCAATAGAAATATATATATTTCTATTAGTTGTAACACGAAAGGGCCGGCACGACCGGGAGGAACACGCTTTTACAGAATACCATCGTAAAATAGCAGCTCAATATTGCTGTGTTTCGTATGGTGAGTGTAGCGAATCGAGGCATTTTATTTAAGCCGTCAGGATAGATGTGTTAACTATAATTAAATTATTTAATTGATTTTCATTCCAATGTCATAAATGTTTTATTCGAAACTGTATCTCAACGTCTCAACTATCAGCACAGCAGTTGATTATGTATAATATATTATATATAATCAATGCTAAGCCTAATCGCGTATTTGAACGTGCGCGATAGGATAACAATACGAAGGAAAGTGCTATAACTAATATTATTTCAGTTTAACTGTATTAAACCTACAGTCGATTTCAAGGTTCAATCTTTCATGAGAGATAGATCTTGTTTTTGTGAGTAATATCCGATTACAAGAATTTTGCAAATTAGTTTTCGAAATTATTTATGGTCATTTTTGAGTACGAACGTGAAATTTACTCATTTATATAGATTTGGAAGAAACTTGTGGCATAAATCTATGTTACTAAAACTCAACGTAAAAGGGTGTCAATTGAATTTAGGCAAATCAGTAGTGGCATACTGCATTTTTCATTTGGGTTGGCTGTGTTTTTACCTTTATTTGTACGCGGCGAAATCATCATTCATACCTTTCGCGGGACGATAGACAGTTTATTTATTTATTTATTTTTATAGGAAAGGGGGCAAACAGCATGCGGCTCACCTGATGGTAAGTGATTACCGCCACCCATGAACAACTGGAACACCAGGGGAATTGCAGATGCCGATGCAGATGCGGCCTAAATGTCAGACTCCTACCGGCTTGAACCCCGTGGTGACGCTTACGCCTACGGGAACGCTTTCACACACTACCACATCCCTGACGGCGTTAGCCCTTACATTCTCGATGAAGGAGTAGAGCTGGAGTTCTCAACCCCTTCTTCATATGTTTTTATTTCTCAGGAATGACAAATGCATCTGCATTTTGATTCTTAACAGAGGATGTAAATGAAGAGGTAAATGCCTTTAGGCCACAGCAACCACTTACCATCAGGTGCTAATTTTACCCTTATTCTTTACAAAAAACTTGTATGTTTTCACTACGCACAGACATTGAACTTTATTGTTATGTAAATTGTGCAAAGTTAGTTACCGTACTACGAGTATAAACAAAATTATTTGATTTGATGAAGATCAAAACATTTGTATTTAATTAGGGAATAACAGCAATTATCTGTTAAATTTTAGATTTAGAAGTTCTATGACTTGTTTTAGGAGTAAGGGAAGTTATCTTAATTAATATAATATACTTAAGATAATTTCCCTAAAATTCACGTATTTTAGGGAAATTATCTTCGAAAATTGTTGCGTTTTTTAGTAACTATTATAAATGGAGGGAAATTAAACTAATATCTACTACTATATAAAAAGTACTGTAAACAGATTGTGTATGTTGTTGTAAAGGCAGGAAAAATTAAATAAACATACATTCATGATTTTCCTTTAAAGAACGCCTTGTCTGATTAAATGAATTTGATCACGTTAATGGCTGCATGAGCTAAGAACCCTTTGCCTTCCTGTCATGGGAAAACTTACAAAAAATAGTTATGCCAGCAAATACGCCGCCAGGGTTATATTCTAGATTACTTTACTCAATAGTGATAGTTCAACTCAATGGTGTTCAAACTCAACAAAACTTTCTGTTTTTTTTCTACACGATTGGTCGAATTTTTACTACAAAGAATACTAATACTACATTAAATAGTTTTTTTTAAATATAGGTATCACTGTCCATAAGTAGGGATTTTGTTTAGTCAGATTATAAAAATAAACTCAACTCAAGCCTTTCTGACTAATCCTGATTGTAAAGACGTCTGCAATAGTACCTATCATACTCGTATGTTCTCTGAACAGGGAGATGATTCCATAGGATCAAGTCATTCGTTATCTACCATTATTTTCTGTCTTTGGGGGGATGGTAACAAAATTATAAAACATATAATATAATTATCATCAAACTTTTAATATCAAACTTTCAAAATACAATCTAACTTATGATAACTAACAGTAAAATCATTATGGTGGCTCTACCACGTAAAATAGTTTTACGTAGTAGAGCTGTGGTGAAGCTATGCTAGAGCAACTGGTATTATAATTACTTTATAACCCTTTTAGAAATGGGAGGAAGCCTGTACTCAGCAGTAGTATGTAAGTTGTAACTTTTCTTATTTTTACGTATAATATTATTATAATCGTCGCCGGGGAGTGGAAAACTGTCCCTGTTTGTAGGGTGCTCATATATATAATATATTTTGGAACGAAGTTCCTTATCGGACGGTACGGGTTTGGCGGATAGGAGCTAGGCGCCAAAAAGTGTAAGATTTTTTAGTCACTACTCCTTGTGTCGTAGTGAATTTTATTTTAAATTACGCTTCATTTTAATAGACGCTAATAATTAATTTATTTATATTTGTTAACCAATAATAATATACTATGAAAGGAACTTCGTTCCAACCGAGTGTTCCACGACACTCACGCATGTTTTTGTGTATTATGTAGGATCGTTCAGAAACTTCGGTAGCGTGACTTTAAGCCTCCATTGTTTGAACGCTTTTTATGTATTTAGATTAATGAATAATTTAACTTACCACGTCAGGGGCAGTAGGCTCTTCTCCGACTACTGACGGCAGCTCTACCATTGTCTCGAGCCAGCCACGACCTGCACGATTGAAAAAGGTTTTGTCATCCAGTGGTTTAAAGATAGCGCTGGAAAAAAGACAGCGTGTAAAATTAACTTCCAGATGTAATATAGCTACGCTGAAAACTGTCAAATTCAAATATTTATTGCATGGTTATGCATGGTATATATTATGTGACACCTTGCAAGGGTATAGCATCATAAGAGAGCCAACTATTTCCTAATTATTTATATAATTCTGATTGACCCTTTTTTAGTTTTAGATAGATTTTATATTAATTTTCCGATTTGAATATTTAATAAATGAAAATTATGTGCATGCATATACTAAGCAGTTTAAAATACTTAGAAATATTAAAGTGTTCCTTATTATTTGTCACCATATAAATGGATTGTGGAAAAATTAAAATTTTAATAAAAAGTAAAAATCCACTACAAAACTAAAAAATATATAATTTCTGCAAAATAACTTCTGAAGTCGGGACTTTAATGCTTCGATACACCGACGTCGTAAAACTGCGAACTTACCTCCCAAAGTATGTTCTTTTATTGTGGTCAATCTAATGGATTTGGCAGTTTCTTGATTGTGTTTCTTGTATAACTTTATTTTGGATTTAAATAGTTTTGTATTTATTTAAACACACACACACACACACACATACATATATATATATATATATATATATATATATATATATATATATACGTGTATATATATATACACATATACATATATATGTAGTTTGGTATTTATTTAAACACACACACACACACAAATATATATAATATATATATACACAACATATATATACGAACAAATTAACTTCCTCGTGGATGCCCTCATTGGCACGGCTTCTGAAGCGTGGCGGTTACCGTAAACTCTCTCGACTATGGGACAGACCCATATCTATAATCATATAATCATATAATATTCCACAACTATCAAACAACGCCATCTAGTCCCAAGCTAAGCAGAGCTTGTGTTATGGGTACTAGACAACTGATAAACATACTTATATATTTCTAAATACATAAATATTATAGATAAATTACACCCAGACACAGAACAAATGATCGTGCTCATCACACAAACATTTGTCCTGGGTGGGAATCGAACCCACGACCTCCGGCGTAGCAGTCACGGTCACTAACCACTAGACCAACAGGCCAATCTATATATGTATTTCAATCTTAAAATGTAAAGGTTATTGTCTCTTTCTGTACTATTAGCTATTTTTTTATATAGTATATAATTAAGATTAAAAATAAATAAATCAAACCACAGATATTCATAAAAGTAGAAAAATTTAAAAAGTTAAAATGTGCAAAAAATTAAAGAGCAAACCTAAACTCTAGAAACTGTTAAACTTTTATTAAAAACCAACTACTCAATTAAATTACATTGTGTAACAAAAAACTTTAACTCAGTGTCAACTAGCGACATCTGGTGAGCAGAAAATTATTAGCCCTGATTCGCTGCTACTTCTTAGGTGCTGCGTCCATTACATATGTCACAGGTAAAAGCCGAAGTGCTGTTGCACCTAATTTTAGCCGACTATAGTCAGTGTACTCGATTGTGGTTGCTTAAACATAGGTGTGCTCGATTTACCTGAAGCTGTTATATGGAAATCATATTATATCTTTTAATTTTAATTACTATAATCTTTTGAGGGGGTTTAATACCACAAGTTATAGGTAAACTCGAAAGTGGTTTATGTACCTAACATTAAAATCTTTGTCCTCTATGTTTTCGCTCTTAGGAATGGAGTTCTTTCTTAAGGCCGGCCACATACATACGGAATTCCGTTTCGAGATTCCGATTCGAAATTCCGAACGCAGCAAGTTCATATAAAATCTATGACCCGTCACACACGTACGGTAGTTTTCCGTTCGAAATTTTGCGGGTAAAACGGGATTCCGTATGTGTGTGGCCGACCCATTCGGAATTCCGAACCGGAATCCCGAAACAGAATTCCGTATGTATGTGGCGGGCCTTAATTTGTAAGGGACCACTTCCGAAATATCTATACAAATAAATAAAATTGAAGTGTCCGTTTGTAATGCCGAAATAATAGCTTTTTACTATATGCATATGAAAGTATATACGGTACTTATAACAAAAATACAATTTTTAAATTTTTTGTCTGTCTGTCTTTCTGTCTGTCTGTTTGTTATAGCTGATGTTATAAGAAGTAACTTAAGCTACTTTTATTTTAGAAAAAAAATTAGGGTTCCGCGCAAAAAATTAAAACCCATGAAATCCAATTACGCGCGGGCGAAGTCGCGGGGAACAGCTAGTTCAAAAAATAAATTCGTTAATCCGTTTCCGAAAATACGGAGAACATATTATAAATTACAACAACATTTAATTATGATGAATATTTTAATAGTTTGTTAAATGTGTCCGTCTGAACACTCATTAGTTAAACACACTATGCAACCTAAATTTTTATATTGAACGGTACTTTGAAATTATATAAATAGAAATATATATTTGGGCGTTTTCTGTTTCTGAACAAACTATGAGACCTGAGGGATTAATTTGGTATCTGTTATATAAATTCTTACACACTTCTTTTCATTTTTTTTCTTCATAACGGGATTTTGTCCATAAGACTCTCAGATATAGTAAAGTTACGGCCTATATATGTCCCACTGCACAGAGCACAAGCCTCCCCTACTTTCTGAGAGGGTTTTAGGTCAAGGATGTGTCCGCTGCTTTGTCCCAATGCGTTCCACCAACCTTCCATGTCTTCGAAATTACTTTGTGTATTAAGAATGAAATAAACTTTCTTTCTTTCCGAGCAAAAAGAGTTCAATAACGCCGCAAGGAGTTCGTGACGTTATTTTAATGTGGGTCGAGGAATATTATACCATCGAGTTACATAAAACATAAAATATTTATTTTTATAGTATAATATATCTTACCAAAATTGCTAGAGACAAGAATCGTTTTATTGAATTGAATCAAACTATTTTATTAAATTTGTGGCTTGAGCATACTGTTCGAAACATTGTATAATTTATTGATTGATACATTCTTTCTTGTTTTTAACCAAGTTCCAAATACTAGAAGGTTCTTTTAACTATGTATCAAAACCAGCTAGACCGGTGTTTTTTTTTATAAAATAAGATATACTTTAGGGGTGGTCCTGTATAAATTTGTGGCGCAACGACAGCGGCACCACATTTTTTAACACATTTTTAACACAATTTTTACCACAAGTTTATAAAAAAAAACCCTGAGGGTAGAAAAATAAGGGAAGCAGTTTTTAATGTAACTATTTACACGATATTTTTATGGTTACTTTGAACTTGTGATATTCCATATTGTACTCAAAAGAATAAAATAATTAAACTTTAAAATAACCTCTACATAAATTGCACCGACTTCTGAAGCCATCATTTGCAAGTAATTTTTTTGAGTTTTTATTTATTGAAAATATAATAAGGTTTCTGAAGTCCTTACCCGAGTTTACCACTGGCTTTTGATAAGTTTAATAATATTTATAGTATAGATTAGTATTGGTTTGGTAAGTTCATTATACTCGTACATGTTCTCAAAATCTACGAAACTTTCGTACTGCAATACTAAACCGTAAAAACGCTAGGTTTCTTCTAATTTACTACAGAGCTTTAAGTGTCCGACGTCGTAAAACTGCGAACTTTACCTCTCAAAGTATGTTCTTTTATTGTGGTCAATCTAATGGATTTGGCAGTTTCTTGATTGTGTTTCTTGTATAATTTTATTTTTGCTTTAAATATTTCTGTATTTATTTAAGCATTACATATATATATATATATATATATATATATATATATATATATATAGTCGAGAGAGTATACGGTAATCGCCACGCTTCAAAAGCCATGCAAATGAGGGCGGCATCCACGACTTTTTCTGCCACCAGGGCGGCGCCACTAGAAAGTTAGGTATAATATTTGACAGATTTCATAGCGGGGATGTTAATTTGTTCGGAAAATATAAAGGTTTTTATAGTCTCTTTCTGTTCTATTAGCTATATTTTATATTAATAAGATAGTAGATAGTTGCTTAAACATAGGTGTGGTACTGAAGTGTAGGGCGACCCCCCACGAGATGGAGTGACGACCTGGTAAGACATGCAGGAAGTTGATGGATGCAGGTGGCTCTTTGTTGCATTCCTTGGGGGAGGTCTATGTTCAGCAGTGGACTTATGAAGGGCTGTAATAATGATGATGATGATGATAATGAAACATAGGTGTGCTCGATTTGTATCAATAATTTATAAATAACAAAATGTCGGCGGCTCTGGGTTGACCCTAGGGCCCCCTCAGCCACAGTCACTGATATAATTTGATATGTGCTTGCGTATTTTGACAAATTTCACTGATATATTAAAATTAACCTACTATCGCTGATATTACTTGATAGATGCTTTCGTAGTTTTACAAAGTTAACAGAAGTTACAGTCATTTTAATTATTATTCCGACTTTACTATACTTAGTTTTCCGAAAACGTCCGGCCATACGATACCATGAATAATAGAAGTTACAATCATTTTAATTATTATTCCGACTTTACTATACTTAGTTTTCCGAAAACGTCCGGCCATACGATACCATGAATAATAGAAGTTACAATCATTTTAATTATTATTCCGACTTTACTATACTTAGTTTTCCGAAAACGTCCGGCCATACGATACCATGAATAATAGAAGTTACAATCATTTTAATTATTATTCCGACTTTACTATACTTAGTTTTTTCCGAAAGCATCAAGCCATACGATCCCATGAATAAATCAAATCTATTTGTAGTCGGCTAAACCTAGATGTAACCGCACTTAGGCTTTTAGCCGTGGTCTATTAATTTTATTGTGTTCTATATACTTGTATATATATTTAATAATCCCAACTTTATATAGTTGTATAGTCGCAAACATAAACCGGTTGTCTTCAAGTACAAGCTAAAAGTCGAATATCTTAAAAATCGTTTCATTGTTCGAGATCTTGGTGTTCTTCAAGATTCTAAATTGATATTTGACGCTCACTTAGGAAGCATTACAGCCAAAAATTGAATAGGTCTTAAAGCTCTCGGATTTTTGATGCATAACTCTAAAGCGGCCATTACATGTTATACGCCTAGGCAAGCGTCAATCAGTTCGATTAATCATGTTTGATGTTTGAATGATATAATGATTTCGACAATACACGCTCATTCTTACTAATCGTCAATCAAACCCAAAATGTCATAGGGAAAGGATGGATATTTATAAAAAAAAGGCCTGTGCTGCAATTTTAATTGCAATGTTGTGTAAAAACGTATAAAAAGAAGGCGCTGGGTAAAAGACTGGCTTTTAAAAAGGAATTTATATATATTAATTTATTGTCTGACATTTCTTATTTCAAAATACGATAGAGACTATGCAAATTATTTTCGCATGCAACAGGCTTGTTTTGATAAGTTACTAGTCTTGGTGACACCATATCTAAAAAACAAGATATCTACATGGATGCGAAAAGCTATAACTCCCGAAGAAAAGCTAGGAGCAAGTACGCGTGATTGACGAAATACCATTACACGTTCAATCAAAATTCGTGAATGATAGTTGATTGACGTAAAAATAAAAAATATCCAGATATTTGTCAATCAATTTCATGCAACCGTCAATCACCGTATTACACGGTAGGTTATTCGTCAATCACAACCGTGATTGTTGTAAAACTGATAGCAAAGCCTATTGTGTAATAGGCATCTAGAATCAAAGATTATCGCTGTATTTCTGATAATTATATTAGTTACTGTAAAAAAATATCACCTTCTTCCTCTTCCTAAGCGACTCACTTTTTTGTTAAAGATCCCTTGTAGTGCTATTGATTGTCTTGAACGTTTGTCTCAATTACATCTTAGCTGTCCTGCAAATCTTTTAGACACAACCCAGTTTTAAATCTCCCGTTTATAGGTAAAATAAATTTATATGGCGAGCGAGCAATAATTTTAACAAACTAACCAAAGAGTTTGATTTGTTTAACACGAACTCTGTGTCAGCAAAACTCATACTTAATAATGCATTTTTTGGTAACTCTCATGAGATATTTGACGCGTTTATTACTAAACTAACGTTTTAATATTTTATCTTTGTGCTATGTATTATTTTTGTTTTATATGTATATATTACATGTTCAGTATAGATCCCATTTGGTAATAAGTATTGTTAGTATTAAATACGTTTATCACTGTTAATAGTTCACCTTTGCATCTACTAGTGAGTATATTTAATTGGCTTTCTGTAGTTATTATTATTATCTATCCTAATTATTGTACGTGTTGTATGGTATAATTTACTATCATTTTAAAATAATGTTCCTCTAATATTGAGTTTTAATCAATATAGGTTTTAGAGGTGTGCCAAAAATTGGATGTTAATCAGTTGTCAAGGTGTAAAAAACGCTATCTAAATATTTCTAAATTACTCCATGTTGCACATTGCACTTGCACAGTTACACGTACTCCATGTTGCACGGTTTTGTTGTAGTTATCAAGTTTTGATTTTCTTTTTCGTATTTTTAATCAAACATTGAGATATATGAGATTACTTGTCACAGAAATATGAATGATAAATAAATTTAATTTCTTAAGTCGATAAAATAATGATATTTAATTTCATTAAAAATAGTATAGAAAATATCAACACGACGTTCTAACAATGAACGACGAAAACTGAAGGCCTACGTGCTGGCGACGAAGCATTTCGCCTTTGTGGTAAGAGGTGCTAGTGTACTCACATCTTACAGTTACAGGTTAGGCCTCCCCCATATATTGCCTCATAGGGGGATATTTGCCATAGTTGCCACGCTAGGCAAGCGGGTTGGCAACCGCAGTTTTTTTTATTTTTACTCGTTATTAGGAAGACGCTGCAGCCCAAATCCTGATTTGTTTTCCTCTGTCGCCTCTTACGACACCCACGGGATGCTATGGGGAAGTGTATATTCTTACACCGCCTTTACACGGTAACAAATCACATCTTATGTGTATAATAATTGATATCAACAATTCAATGAATATTCAAGTCAGTTAACGAATGTGTGGAATACTCTTCGTCTACGCTCCTTTCTGAACTGCGGTCATCTTAGACAATCCCTTATTTAACAGTCGAGTGGTCTGACAAACGCGGTCAATCATCAAACATACTGACTCGGAAATACAATGTTTTTAGACAAATTAATATTCGCAAACCTTAGATACGAATCTCAGTTTTTGAGTTCTTTGAACGCTGAGCTAAGCACAGTCGTTGGCGTAATTACGGCAAATGAAAATATCTCTATTGTGGTGGCGCTGTTATCGCCCTACAATAGTGTAAACAGACAAATAAGGGAAGCCTAAATCGCGCTACAGAATTTTCCGAACGACTACAACATGGTTATTTTTCAAAGAGTAGCCAAATTTTATACTTAATTTCAAATATGTTAATAATGTATATACCGTTATTGCAGTTTTTGAAAATACGAGTAAATAAGGCTTGTACTTTTATTTGAAATTATCCCAAATTGAATGTGATTTATGGGCAACAACGTTTTTGCCTACCGATCGACCCTTAAGACGCCTATTACACGCCTAGGCAAGCGTCAATCAGTTCGATTAATCATAACTGAGGTTTGAATGATGGAATAATTTGGACATTACACGCTCATGCTGACTGATCGTCAGTCAAACCCAAATTTTCGGAGTGAAAGGACGTACCTATAAACTAAGTTCATTTTCGATTCACCATTTAATTATAATTTTATATCTTGAAAAGAAAAAGAAAGAAAAACGAATAGGAAAAATTGTAATATTTAATATCACTTTACAACAAATTTTAGACTTCTTGGAGTGCATAATCGATACGCGGCTTTATTTGAAACGCATTTATGGACGAAAAATAAGCTTAACTTTTACATTTATTCGTATAGGGTGGATGCCCCTATTACCAGCCTTTTAGTGCCAATTTCAATTTCCTTTTGTGTATCTAATGCCAGCATAGCATAGGGCTATGCCTTTTGAGTTTTTGGTAGGTACCTATTGTAGGTAAATTTTAGGGGCACTGAAATAAATTCATAACAACTTTTAATTTTAAATCATGCATGTCACAAGTATGGAATATGTATTAAGATAGACGACAATAATTATTTTATTTTAATGTTTTACTTTTTACCTTACTGTGGTTTAGCTTTAAGCAGTTACATTTTATCTTTTAACGCTAAACAATTAATTAAAATAATATTATAATAAAAATTATGTATTATAGTACACCGATTTCTTATAATTTAATCGTCCAAGTTTTTGAATCTTTATCATCATTTCAGTCCTTCACAAGTCGACTACAGAACATGATCCTCCATAGACTGCCGCAGAGCATGGGCCTGAACCACTATCATTTTTATGACTTTTTCATTTATGTTCTTAAGTTATAATAAAATTAGTATTACTAAGTTGTAGTTAATTACATTTATTGTTTGTTTTTGTCTTTTCCAAAAAATAATTAAATAATGTATGGTGTTCTTAACATATACCAAATGTCTGAAAAGCAAGTACGTATCATTTGTTAAACTTTTAAATCAAACACCAATTTTAAAATATAGACGAATTGACGATAACTTACTTAACTATAAAATAAGTTATGTTTTTTTTTTATATAGGATAGGGTGACAAACGAGCACACAGTCCACCTGATGGTAAGTGGCTACTATGACCCATAGACATCTACATCTATCCTCAATATAGACTCAAGATGCAGATGCGTTGTCACCCGTGAGGACTAAGATGGAATGCCTCTTTGCCAGTAAAAAGGGTCTCCGGTTCTCTACACTCACCATACGAAACACAGCAGCTTTAAGCTGCTATTCTACGTTGGTTTTCTGTGTGAGTTCAAATTAATGGTATTTATTCTAGTTTATGACAGCCCTGATTTATATTACGTGGTTGAAATAAGGTACTTCTTATTATTTACGTCAAACCAAATAACAGTCGGGCGACCGACATTATGCACCCCATAAATTTCGTATATCTAATTACAGCCCCATTAATTTCCACTAAAAAAAAATAAAAAACTTATAAATTTAAGCAAAAATAGCTGCATTACTATGTCTATAGTCACATTCATACAAATCAAAAAGCCTAAAGATGAGCTAATGTAAAATATGCTTATGTTTTGATTTTTAATAGGTTTAAAACTGTGAGGTAATATTTGAAATATACTTTCCTAAGAATTTTAGCCGACCATATTTGTAGTTAAGACTACTAGAAATCTTATTTACGAAGTAAAAAGGCGGAAAGGCTGGAATTAGGGGCGTGGCTGGTATTACCAACCTACCCGGAGTTTTTTGTGTCCCACAACTCGGGGAGAGACTGAAAATTTAAAGTAAAATATTTTTCTGGCTGAAACACATTTGGTGGGAGTGGCGACGGGCTGCGCGAGCGCGTAGAAGCAGCCTCTTCAATATATTCTGCGTCCGCCTCCATTGCTGTCTAAGCGTTGACTGACGCGTGATTAACGAAATGCCATTACACGTTCAATCAAAATTCGTGACTGATAGTTGATTGAGGTAAAAATCAAAATATCCAGATATTTGTCAATCAATTTCATGCAACCGTCAATCACCGCATTACACGATAGGTTATTCGTCAATCTCAACCGTGATTGTTGTAAAACTGACAGTAAAACCTACCGTGTATTACACTATCCTATATAAAAAAAAACATAACTTATTTTATAGTTAAGTAAGTTATCGTCAATTCGTCTATATTTTAAAATTGGTGTTTGATTTAAAAGTTTAACAAATGATACGTACTTGCTTTTCAGGCATTTGGTATATGTTAAGAACACCATACAATATTTAATTATTTTTTGGAAAAGACAAAAACAAACAATAAATGTAATTAACAACAACTTAGTAATACTAATTTTATTATAACTTAAGAACATAAATGAAAAAGTCATAAAAATGATAGTGGTTCAGGCCCATGCTCTGCGGTAGTCTATGGAGGATCATGTTCTGTAGTCGACTTGTGAAGGACTGAAATGATGATAAAGATTCAAAAACTTGGACGATTAAATTATAAGAAATCGGTGTACTATAATACATAATTTTTATTATAATATTATTTTAATTAATTGTTTGACGTTAAAAGATAAAATGTAACTGCTTAAAGCTAAACCACAGTAAGGTAAGAAGTAAAACATTAAAATAAAATAATTATTGTGGTCTATCTTAATACATATTCCATACTTGTGACATGCATGATTTAAAATTAAAAGTTGTTATGAATTTATTTCAGTGCCCCTAAAATTTACCTACAATAGGTACCTACCAAAAACTCAAAAGGCATAGCCCTATGCTATGCTGGCATTAGATACACAAAAGGAAATTGAAATTGGCACTAAAAGGCTGGTAATAGGGGCATCCACCCTATACGAATAAATGTAAAAGTTAAGCTTATTTTTCGTCCATAAATGCGTTTCAAATAAAGCCGCGTATCGATTATGCACTCCAAGAGGTCTAAAATTTGTTGTAAAGTGATATTAAATATTACAATTTTTCCTATTCGTTTTTCTTTCTTTTTCTTTTCAAGATATAAAATTATAATTAAATGGTGAATCGAAAATGAACTTAGTTTATAGGTACGTCCTTTCACTCCGAAAATTTGGGTTTGACTGACGATCAGTCAGCATGAGCGTGTAATGTCCAAATTATTCCATCATTCAAACCTCAGTTATGATTGATCGAACTGATTGACGCTTGCCTAGGCGTGTAATAGGCGTCTAATGGGCGTCTAAGAATGTGTGCGTGCGCAGTAATATCAGTCAAAATAATGCATTACCTGAATTTTGAATTTAAAAGGTAAAAAGGGCAGAATGTTTGAGATTTTTTAAATTAAATTTTCTTCATTATTTGCCTATATTACTTATTCTGAACCTTCACTGCAAATTTTCCGGTTATTGGAAAATAACCCTGTTTATAATACAGACTAAGCTTCGGAGTACCACACGAAGTATTGGTCGCTCCCCGGGCCTCTTGATCCAGCGGGAAATCTTCCATGTTCTTTCCAATGGCAAACTATATGTTACAACATACCGTTATTCAATAATAGCCAACCACAACATTATTCAATAATGTTCTGTTATATATATTGATCTATAGTCCATTGAAAGGTGAATACAATGTACATATTGTATTCGATGAGAGCATGTTGTGTACTCATACTCACGAACGTGTCGACGGGGACAGTCGCGCTTTACAGACCAAATGTTCGTGCTCACAAGTGGCGTGAGTCTTATTGCTAGTGATGTTCCTTTTGATGTTTTCAGTAAAAACCATCGGTATTAAACAATAAATCGATATTTTTAAGTTTGACTGCCGTGATAGCTGGGGTCAAAATTTCATTCCTGAGCCAAATATATTTAATTCCCGGCGACACATGCGTGGCGGCAAAGAAAAAATTCGTATGGATGCGTATATTAGCGTGTTCAAAGTTGCGAAAAAATAAACATAATTGGGTATTTGCAAATAATTATTGAAATACTCTAGCAGTGTGGTCATGTAGTGATGGCGTAAGGGAATCTACTACGACATACCATCACTCATGTGTTGTAAAAGGCGACGGTGGGAAATTATACAGAAAATGGGCTGCAAAATATTTCTGATATCAGCCCAAAATAATAAAATACTGTGGTTGCCAACCTGTCTGCCAATGGTGGCAACTGTGTCAAATATATACTTTATACGGCAATCTATGGGGGAGGCCTATGAATGAAAAAATAAACTAATGAATGAAAAAACATAATGAACAAGAGTTGTCAAAACAATCGTTTCTATGGAACTTGTATATAAAGGAATATAATATAATGACGTCAAGGTTTTTACAGTTAAATAAATCTTAATGTATATTTTTAGTTGCGTAAAAGCCTTAATGAAACGTAAACTGGAAAATCAAGCAAGTTTTAGGACACTTACTAAAAGATGCAAATTTAAATTATATGATGTAGATTGTTGGCGCCACTTTTGCACTGCCCCCCCCCCCCTCTAACGCTTATATTCAATAAGTTTTATCCAATAAGAGTACTGAAAATAGTCCATTTCCGGGTTTCCTATCTTTTTTTTTTATAGGATAGGGTGACAAACGAGCACACAGTCCACCTGATGGTAAGTGGTTACTGTGACCCATAGACATCTACATCCATGATCAATAAAGACTCAAGATGCAGATGCGTTGTCACCCGTGAGGACTAAGATGGAATGCCTCTTTGCCAGTAAAAAGGGTCTCCGGTTCTCTACACTCACCATACGAAACACAGCAGCGTTAAGCTGCTATTTTACGCTAGTTTTTTGTGAGAGCGTGGTCCTTCCCCGGTCGAGCCGACCCATTCGTGCTAGAACTATACTACTAATATAGCTGCAGCATGGCTCTACCACGTTAAATCTACCTACCACCTTTAGCATGCGCACTCTTGTGTTAACGGAGTTCACATAAGACATGTACAAGACACGCACAAGCAGCAGCCGCTTCTATCTCCCGCCGTTGTACCCGCCTTTGCGTAATTTAGATATTAAACTATACAAAATTATCGTAAAGTGTAGAGACATTTGCAGTAACGCCACATTTCGCGATTATCTGTGAAGTTTACATGTGTGAAGAAAGGCGGCGCCGAATCATCGTGGCTGCAGCCCTTGAGACACGAGGCAGAACAGCAGTCCAAGTGAGTGCGCATGCGTTCATTAAAATATTAAATCCTCTACCATATAATACAGTCCAAGTTTATTTTCTGCATAATCATCCTTTTTTAATAAATCTGAACCGGCAGTCGGTCATTTAAACCAACAGACTATAGATAAATATATATTACGATAGTCATTGAGTCAACTATTGTTAAGTGGCTAGTAATAGTTCAAGTACCCAATTACGATTCATCCCTAAATGTTATTTACTACAACATAATGCGCATCACTAGCAGCTAACGCTTCCATTGAAAAGGAAATAAGTGGACAGTTCCGCGCTCACTTAAATCCTATTGTCGTAACCATGTCGTTTTAGCTCACGTTTATATTTCTACTACATTGTTAAATACTCGTAAATAGAATTAAACGTTCTTTGAACTTCATTATGCACGCAATAATTCGTTAAGACCGTGTGGAAAATTAAAAAAAAATCTCACCGCTCACCTAACTTTTAGACATCGCAGAATACATTTTAAGCGATAATGACCACGTTTAGAGGTAAAACGCGTATAATATAATCGACAGTGGCCAGATGAACGGATAATATATAGTTATATATCATTATAATATATAGTTATATATCATTATAATATATAGTTATATATCATATCATTGGTGCATCGGTTAGTGATTGTTTAATTGCTGAACGACTTGAACTATTGGGGTGAATACATACACACACAATATATTTGTTTCTAACTGATAACCGCGACATCAAGAAAACGCACATCACTGAACACGTGGTGCTAATAAAATCGTTGTATCTTAAAACTTTAATAACTTTATAGAAATTATTAAATTATTTTTTTTTTACATAAGGACCAAGTGTATAAGAAATAAAATTTAGAAAACCTAATTGAAATCTATCCAGTAGTTTTTCCGTGATGTGCCCACAACCGGAAACCTCTATCATTTTATTTATATAGATGTCGTAGTACGCTTCGGTTAAGTTATCAAATTATTTATTTATGGAATAAAATCATCAAATCTGAACCCAATAGGTAGTGCTATAGTGGAGTTATTAAAAAATCTCATATTAACATTGTAAAAAAGTCGGGAGTGAACTCGGAATGAGAGTGAAAGTCATTGCGCTACCTACCGGAATATATAAACTGTTTCCCCGCTCAAGTCGACCCTGCGCCCCCTTTCCCTAAAGGAGGTCGCCTCAGATTCGGCTGAAAGCCCATACAGGCCAAAGCCAGTCCCAGGCGGTGTTTAGTGGGTAGGCACTTAGGTTTCATAATGAGTCCCACATAACCACGCAGCCGGCTAGGTGGTATGCTTAGAGCATTCACCACTTCCGTCCCCCACTTCCCGGAGGGTAGCCCTTTTCATTGCTTCTGGGCGAAAATAAAAATCAAGTCTACCATTACGTGCTGCAGTCAAAAGAATATAGCTGTAGGTGGTTTTGCCACCTGTAAAACTGTACTTCGAGTTTCAAGCAATAAAATATTATTTTGTGGGAAAATCCTCTAAAGGAAATATACTGTACACCGTGACTTGTGTTCAGCTGTAGCTTGGGACGTACATAGGTCGACTTTTTAGCTCATACATTAGGGTGCTTTTCCACCAGAGATGTGCTATGCAGTTATGCTACGAGGATGTGAAATCTAAGCTATGAAACTCTGTGACCGTTTCCACTGATGCTAAACTATGAAGATGCACCACCGCGTTGTAGCTGTGCGAGGAAGATGCTCAGCTCGAGCTATTCGATGTCTCGACAGTAGGGAAGGCACGGGGAGTTCTTCTCTATACATAGCTACACCACTCGCGACCATCCATAGCACGCATCCATAGTAAAGTAGCACAACACGTCTCTAGTGGAAAACCACCCTTATAATGCTCGTAATCGGTTGAATGGTATCGGAACTCATAGAAACCTGACTAACAAACAAATTGTTTTTTGCGAGAAATCACATGAGCGTATTCTACACGGTAGAGCTATGCTTCAGCTACATATATTTTTGTTGATAGCGCCAATGGGTAGGCTCGAACGGGAAAGGACGATGTTCTGACAGAATACCAGCGTAAAATATCAGAAGCTGATGTGTTTCGTATGTTGAGTTTAGAGAACCGGAGACCTTTTTTACTGGAATCGAGGCATTCCATCTCTGTCCTCAGGGGTGACCTTAACTGAGTATAGATGTAGACGTCTATGGGCCTCAGCATCCACTTATCATCAGGTGGACTGTGTGCTCGTTTGTAACCCTTATTCTATGAAAAAAAATTACTATAACTCACGAAACTTTCATTAAAATGGAATGCATGGTATAGGAACGGATAGGGGCCAAACAAAGAAATATTTATTTCTATACATATAGATTTCTATAAAGTTACTGGTGATTAAAATAAAAGAATAAAAAGCACGCTAAAAAAGGAGTTAGTTTTTATAGTATATGAACCAGGCTCCAATTTTAAGTGCAATTTAAATCACACGTGTATTTATAGTATAGTAGCCAGACTATTTAATTATTTAAAAGAGTTATTATTTGAAAAGGTACGTTGAGTTTTTTTTTTGTAAAACTGAAGTGATAAATGAACTTACTGTCCATTTGTAGTGAGTGGCTACTGCATTCGTGGACAACTGCAGCCAACTTCAAACTAAGAACGCTGCAGATGTTCACAGCTGCTGGCTGCCTTTACCCTTCATACAGGGAGACAACAGTACAATGACAACTAAGTATTTGTAGGCAAGGGCAAGAGTTACCCAGATGGGCATCTAGGTAGAGAAGTAAGTAAAAGTAAAGTAAAATATTGCTGGCTATCTCGGTAAAAATGTTTTTCCGAGATAGCCAATAATAAAAAAATGACATATTAAAGATAATATATTCTTTTCCATGCTAAACAAAGTATTTAATCATCCACAGTTTCCAAACAAGCACATCAATAATTGTCCCCAAACCATTCCTCAGACCTCAGATCTTACTAGAAAATATAATATTGCAGTTCATATTCCCGCTATTTTCATCCAAAACAATATTGGGAAAGCCTATTTGAAATATTAAGGATTGTTGTTCTGTTTACTTCGAATAGCCGAAAAATTAAAAGACGGCGTTTTCAATGTGCTGGAACGTTTTATATTTCGGTAACTGAACACTTGTGATGTTTGGTGGGCTTAAAGTTAAATAATTAAAAATTAAAAATTTTGTACAGCCGACTTGAATATAAGTTATTAAGAATAACTCAAATCTATTAGTCTGACCTTAATTAACGGACCACGCGAGGAGTATCAGCTTTCAAATAAAAAAAGAACCATTGAAATCGGTTCACCCAGTAAAAAGTTAAGAGGTAACACACATAAAAAAACATACAGTCGAATTGAGTACCGTCTCCTTTTTGGAAGTCGGCAGAAAAGTGAATTGTTAGACTAGCTATAAGAATCGGTAACTAACGGGGAAGAAAAGTTCTCGAGTGGCAACATCGCACTAGTAAGCACCGTATAGGACAAAGAAAATCACAACATAACCTAATTCGCCTCTAAAGTGAACTACCAAAGACATTAGAATAGTCGATGTTTTAAGGACCTTGGATATTTGGTAGAGCCATGCTGCAGCTATATTACGGTTGTAGCACGAATAAGTCGGCTCGACCGGGGAAGGATCACGCTCTCACAGAATACCAGCGTAAAATAGCTGCTTTACGCTGCTGTTTCGTATAGTGAGTGTGGAGAACCGGAGACCCTTTTTACTTGAACCGAGGCATTCCATCTTAGTCCTCACGGGTGACGACGCATCTGCATTTTGATTCGTAATCAAGGATAGATGTAGATGTCTATGAGCCACAGCAACCACTTACTATCAGGTGAACATTGTGCTCGTTTGTCACACTTATCCTATAAAAAAACCTTTTTCATCATCATCATTACATCGCTTTACAAGTTTACTGCTGAAAACAGGCCTTTCCTAAAGAATGCCATATAACACGGTCCTGAGCCACATCGACATCATGTATGCCTTACCAGGTCGTCACTCTATCTAGTGAATGTAATACCTTGATTTATTAAAAACCTTGTCAAATGGCTCATGTTCTGGAGAATTATAATGGGCTGCAATAATGATAACAAGTGAACTAGCTTTCAAAGATTTAAAATTTTTGTTCTATTTTTAGGGTACCGTACCCAAATGGTAGCCAACGGGACCATTTACTAACCGTTCGTCCGTCGGTTCGTCTGTTTGTCAGCGGGCTGTATCTCGTGATCCGTAATAGATAGACAGTTAAAATTATTACATAATGTGTATTTCTGTTGCCGCTACAACAAAAAATCATAAAAATAAATTAAAACTTAAAAGGGGTCCGTTTTTAACGATGGTACGGAACCCTTCATGTGCGAGTCCGACTCGCACTTGGCCGGTTATTTGCTTTTTTTTATGACATACTCTACTCGTATGCCCGTCCTGATTGTACACATTGTCTCTATCGCTTTTAGAGTTCCAATGTGAATACATTAAGGGACAGTAATTTTAAGGCCAATCAGCCATTTTACATGCTTAATATTTTCAATTTTCATGCACGAATGGGTCGGCTCGACCGGGTAAGGACCACGCTCTCACAGAATACCAGCGTAAAATGGCGTTTGACACTGCTGTGTTTCGTATCGGGGTTCCGTACCCAAAGGATAACCAACGGAACCCTATTACTAAGCCGTCCGTCCGTCCATCTGTCTGTCAGCGGACTGTATCTCATTATACGTAATAGACCTCCTCTTTTATACTTGGTAGAGCCAAGCTGCCCCTCTATTTATAGTATAGTTGTAGCACGAATAGGTCGGCTCGACCGGGGAAGGACCACGCTCTCACAGAATACCAGCGTAAAATAGCAGCTTAATGCTGCTGCGTTTCGTATGGTGAGTGTAGAGAACCGGAGACCCTTTTTACTGGAAAAGAGGCATTTCATCTTAGTCCTCACGGGTGATGATGCATCTGCATTTTGATTTTTTTATTAAGGATAAATGTAGATGTCTATGGGTCAGAGCAACCACTTACCATCAGGAGGGTTGGTTATGGTGGTATGCTCGTTAGTTACCCTATACTATAAAAACAATCTTGACCTGTATGTACCTAACTATATGTAAGAATGTAACGAAATTTTGTAAGTCAGTCAGTTTTCAGCCACTTCCAGGCGTCTGAATAATGTGAAGTTTTGCGTAAATATTAAGAAACGAAGATAATACAATAATATAATGACTATGAAGTATGAAACATTCCCACTAGAATCACAGTTTATGGTCAATGCGTGTTATTTTAGTTTTTTTTTTTAACTCTAGTAATATTATTAGTCTTTTCTACACAGAGCTAAAGGTTTTCTAAACAACAACAAAAAAAAATGAAAATATACTGAGGTTGACAACCCACCTGCCTAGCATGGCAACTTTGGCAAATCAGTTATTTCCCTAGAATGCAATCTAAGTGACAGGCCTATTTATTTATTTTTTAAACTGTATTGAAACCTACAAAAGTATATTATCAAAAGGTGGATTAAAAAATAAAAGCTTCTGTGCCAGTCAGTCATAAATATTTTGTTCAGCTGGTTGCTGGTGTTCATGGGCTGCAGTAGCCTCATATCGTAAGGTAGGCTGTCAGTTCGTTTGTCACATCATAAAAATGAGATATTTCATCAAAAAAATCCTTTTTAATATTTTACGTGGCGCGTTGCTTCTAGACACCTTATATTTCAGTCCAATAATTCATTCCTACCCTTTCATACCTAATAATATATCGACTATCTGTCAATTACCGCAATGTCAACTGACTACCGCAGACGCTGCTAACAAATGCTTCATTATTTCGATATTATTCATGTTTACTGAATATTTATTTGATTTGTTATTGACGTGAAATTCAAACAAAACAAACAATTCTTATGCCAGAATAACATTTTTCTATGTTTTAGTTTCTTTTGGAGAATACTCCAAAAGGATTCTTTGAAAGCGGTAGATATTTTTTCATTATATTACTTAATAAATTGTACAACCAGTGGGTGTTGCCAGTGATGACTTACGGATCTGAGACGTGGTCCTTCACTGCTGGCCGTATGAGGAAGCTCAAGGTCGCTCAGCGAGCTATGGAGAGGGCTATGCTCGGGGTTTCTCTGCGTGATAAACTTAGAAATGAGGATATCCGCAGTAGAACCAGAGTGACCGATATAACCCAACGGATTAGTAAGCTGAAGTGGCAGTGGGCCGGCCATATAGCTCGAAGAACCGATAACCGATGGGGAAGAAAGGTTCTCGAGTGGCAGCCTCGTACCGGTAGGCGAAGTGTAGGGCGACCCCCCACTAGATGGAGTGACGACCTGGTAAGACGTGCAGGAAGTCGATGGATGCAGGTGGCTCAGGACCGTGCTTTGTGGCATTCCTTGGGGAAGGCCTATGTTCAGCAGTGGACTTGTGAAGGGCTGTAATGATAATGATGATGATTATTTAATATAAAAGTATATCAACCAGCGCACTAAGACATGGCAATTTATTAAGAGTGTTATTGTGGTGTCTAGTAATAATATGACTTATTAAAAGACTTAAATTAATGATTGTTTCTTGTTTACAGGTTATATTGATGGTTTATAATTAAATTTGCAAATCTTGTTAATAGCAAAGTGAATAGATGTATTTTGGCAAGAAATACGTTGAGTAAAAAACGCTAGAGAAGCGTTTTTTTTTATAGGATATGGGTGACAAACGAGCACACAGTCCACCTGATGGTAAGTGGTTGCTGCGTCCCATAGACATCTACATCTATCGTCGATTACAAATAAAAATTCAGATGCGTCGTCACCCGTGAGGACTAAGATGGAATGCCTCGGTTCCAGTAAAAAGAATCTCCGGTTTAGTGAGTATAGATATCCGGAGACCCTTTTTGCTTGCAAAACCCACAGCACCCATAACCATCAGTTAGGCTGTGGTCTCCTTCAGAATTCTCTACTCTTAATTTGATTCGAATCTTGTTAAATAAATATTGTAGTGGCCGTATAAAAGAGCAGTTTTGGCGTAACAGAATTCATATCAGTCTATTTTGTTCCTTGGACGTCGTCAATTACTATCGAAAAAGTTACGTTAGGGAACGATATGTGGGATAGTGGGTATTCTTACACCAACAATACACGTTTAAAGAAAAACAACTGATAAGAAATTATCTCGTTGAGTCTTTTTTTATGGTAAGTGGTTGCTGTGGCCCATGGACATCTACATTTATCCTCGTTTGCGAATCAAAACGCAGATGCGTTGTCACCCGTGAGGACTAAGATGGAATGCCTCTTTTCCAGTAAAAAGGGTCCCCGGTTCGCTACACTCACCATACGAAACACAGCAGCGTTAAGCTACTATTTTACGCTGGTATTCTGTGAGAGCGTGGTCCTTCCCCGGTTGAGCCGACCCATTCGTGCTACAACTATACTACAAATATAGCTGCAGCATGGCTCTACCACGTCTGCTGGAAATGTTATTTAAAAATAGAAATAAGTAATTTAAGGTTTTGCACCACCTTGATCCAATGCACTATGTACATCGACCCTTTTCGGCTTAATAATATTTCTACTTCGAACTGATTTAATAATCTTTTATTTAAGATTTATCTCAATTTTAATAGGCAAGAATAGAAGAAAGAGGAAGAGTATTACTATCATTTAATACGTTATCGTGAATATCTTCGTGAATCATGAATGTATTGCCCATTTGACATTGAATAGTAGTAATATTATTTATGTATATTCATATAGAATGGTTACTATTACTTTGTACAAGTTGTTACAAGATTTTTGTCACTATAGTTGCTCACCAGTCATTAAGGCATAGTATACCTTTTTAAGTATTTTTGGAACGAAATTCCTTATCGGACGGTACGAATTTGGCGGATGGGGGCTAGGTAAGAAAAAGTGTAAGATTTTTCCGTCACGACCCGTTCTAACGTAGTGTAGACGGCCTTGGCGGCTATAAGGAAGCGACATGGAATAATATTTATCTTCCTCGCACTTTTTCTTATCTTGCCATGAAAGAAATATTATTTTATTTTAAATGGCGCTTCATTTTAATAGATGCTAGTTGTTACGGCCTACAGCTGCCGCTGAAAATGTCGAATCTCTCGGGGCATATGAGCGTAAGATTCAACGAGCAGCCGCAGGTTCGAGCCCGATTGGCTATATGGAAGAATTTCCTATAATACTAAGCTATATGGAAAATGTTTTATCCTACTACAATTTAATGGGGAGGTTAGTCAAATAGAGATTACTTACCTGTATCTGAGGCGACTGCTGTCTCAGGGCTCGGTCAGGCCGGAGGTGTGTATGTGTTGAGTGTAGTGGTGTTTTTGTGGTGTTGGTTGTGATAGACCTGACTGGATCGTTTCGCAGCAGCCCGGACTTCGGCACCGCTCCAAATTGTGGTAATCTCCAGTGGCGTCATCCACAGTCACTTCCTTTCTTCTTCACTATGTCAGTCTATGAGCTTCATTGTACATTTAACTAACTTAAACTCGCCTAAGTCCACATTCATCGTAGAATCGAACACGTGATACCCGACATAGTAAGGACAGTAGTAGTTTCAAAATTCGACATTCAATGTCCCGGATTCACTTATCACAAAGTTATAAATAGGGAATTAAAGAAATCTCTTAATGAGTCATACGGTTCAGCGTTAAACACAACTAAGTTCCTTCATTCGACACCAAAACACCACGTCGCGAAAAGAATTCAAAATACACCTCGTTGACACGTAAACTAACAAGCCAACCAACACACAAAAAAGGGCACTTAACGCGACGGCAAAATTATAATGATTTCCTGACAATCAACCGGGAGAAGCTCCCGAACAAGGAATGCGCGATTCGAATCATAGACAGTATATCTACTCGACGCGCGCGTGCACAATTCCGTATCCCCGAACAAGTTAAATATTGCAAAATTCACATATCCACGTAAGGAAGTAACACGCACTTAATCTAACTATCTGGACCCTACAACGGTCGCGTGAACTTCGGCCGCGATAACGAGCTACGCGGGTTCCCCGCATCGCGGCCAGTGGGCAACTACCACTCCTTCACCCACGCGGAGAGTGGTAGTTGCCCACTGGCCTACTTCGAGCCACACAAGCCGCACACCGTCGCTCCACCTGGCGGCTTTTTTTCACCTACATACTATCGGGTGACGCGACAGCTTGAACGCATTTGGATGGCGTTCAACATGACCAAATTTGAGCATAAACACTAGTAATTCATTTATTTGTTAATCAATAAAATATTACTTTTATCAATAATAATATACTATGAAAGCAACTTCGTTCCAACCGAGTGCTCCAAAACTCTCACGCATGTTTTTTTAACTACAACTGTATCTCGATGACATTTATTACTATTTCATTATAATAATGAATTAATACTTTAATTCAGTGCAATACTGACTTCCTTAACCAGGTGATTATATTACTACAATTAAGACTGGAATGAGTATTACTGTAAATGCAACGGCTTTTTATATGATTGTCAAAACAAGTCAGTTTTCTGTAAATCTAAATTGCTGGTGAAAACAAAGTGTTTGGACTAGCAATAACATGCAAACAGTGGAGTCAGAATATGTTATATCATGTTTACGAGTAACTTAATATCTAAAGCTTAGTCGGGACAATTCATGATCAATATGTTGTTGTGATACAGCTACTAAAGCTAGCAACTATTAGACGTTTTGTTCTGGCAATTTAGGATCAATAGGTTGTTATGATACTACATCTGTAGTACATACACTACACAATCTTTTTATTGACATGGTAGAGCCATGCTGCAGCTATATTAGTTGTATACCACAGAATACCAGCGTAAAATAGTAGCATAACTCTGCTGTGTCTCGTATGGTGAGTGTAGAGAACCGGAGACCCTTTTTTGTTGGAAATGAGGCATTCGATCTTAGTCCTCACGTGTGACAATGCATCTGCATTTTGATTCGTAATCGAAGATATCTATCGATGTAGATGTCTATGGGCCACAGCAACCACTTACCATCAGGTGGACTGTGTGCTCGTTTGTCAACCTTATTCTATTAAAAAATTTAATAAATAAAGAAATTAATGGTTATAGTAAACCCAAAATACGTCATATTAATTATCAACAGTATTCATGAAAAATTCACTTGAATGTATCATGAACGAATAAATTAATAATTAATTATATATTCTACGATTTCTTCTCTAAATAATAAACTCACCACACGTGAAAAGACACTTGGATAAGCCTCATTTTTGAGGGGTTTGTAATCCCGTAATTACGTCACTGTACTCTATTTCGTATTGCGGGACTTCAGCGTCCCCGAAATATCATACTTACTCAGGTGTGTAGATTTATTACAAGACGTTTTTTTCATCACCTAACAGATGGTTAAAAGTCCACTGCTCTCCTTTCCTATAGATTGCCTCATAGTTGGCGTAGGTGAGTTGAAACCACAGTATAAGGAAGACGCTGCTGTCCATCTCCTGGGTTATTTCCTTCTGTCACCTGTGACGGAACCCACGGGACGATATGGAGTAGTTGATGTTTCTACACCGCCACGATATAGTTCGTACGTGGTTAATACCCTTCGGCAAATTGTACAGAAGTCTGAGGAGTACAATTTGCCACTATGTCTGGCGTATGTGTACTATGAGAAAGCCTTTAATTCCGTCGAAATTTGGGCGGTGCTGCTGTCCCTTCAGCGGTGCCAAGTTGACTGTCGGTATATCGAAGTGCTGAAGTGCTTGTACAGTAGGGCTACGATGGCTATCCGAGTACAGAACCAGAGTACGAAACCTATCCAATTGCAGAGAGGTGTAAGACAGGGATATCCCAGAAACTCTTCAACGCTGCATTGGAAGACGTTTTCAAGCTTCTGGACTGGAAAGGATACGGTATTAAGATCACTGGCGAGTACATTACTAACCTTGGATTTGCCGACGATATAGTCCTTATGGCAGAATCGCTGGAGGATCTAAGCACTATGCTCAATGACCTCAATAGTGTTTCCCAACGGATAGGTCTTAAGATGAACATGGACAAAACAAAGATCATGTTTAATGTCCATGTCACACCTATGCCGGTAGTTGTTGGGAGCACTAAGCTCGAAGTTATTGACGAGTATGTTTACCTAGGACAAATAGTTCAACGAGAGGTCAATCGACGGATTCAACTCGGTTGGGCAGCGTTGGGGAAATTACGGCACATCTTATAGTCAGGTATACCTCAAAACTTAAAAAGAAAAAAAGAAAGAGAAAACTTTATTTGACATCAGGAAGAAAAAATAAATAAGATAAGACGAGATATAAAAAACAGGATTTGTGTAAAGTCAAATTAGGTCCCTATTTCAGCTACCAGCTGCTGAACTAAATGACAGCAGCGCTGAAGTCCTTCAGAAGCTCTTTAACAAAAAACGAGACTGTACAACCAGTGCGTGTTGCCAGTGATGACTTATGGAACTGAGACGTGGTCCTTCACTGCTGGCCGGGTGAGGAAGCTCAAGGTCACTCAGCAGGCTATGGAGAGGGCTATGCTCGGAGTTTCTCTGCGTGATAAACTTAGAAATGAGGATATCCGCAGTAGAACCAGAGTGACCGACATAGCCCAACGGATTAGTAAGCTGAGGTGGCAATGGGCCAGCCATAAAGCTCGAAGAACCGACAATCGATGAGGAAAAAAGGTTCTCGAGTGGCGGCCTCGTACCGGCGGAGGAAGTGTAGGGCGTCCACCCACTAGATGGAGTGAGAGTGACCTGGTAAGACATGCAGGAAGTCGATGGATGCAGGTGGCTCAGGACCGTGCTTTGTGGCATTCCTTGGGGGAGGCCTGTGTTCAGCAGTGGACTTGTGAAGGGCTGTAATTATGATAAAACCCTTTTTCACTTTAAATCCTAACCGCTACAACAACCATTATAACGTGTGTGTGTGTTAATTGGACTCAATCCATAACTAATTTTTCTAAATATATACCTTCATTATTTTCTTCCTGATGGTCAGCGAATTCTGTAGCTTATAGGCATTAATAACTAGTATCCTCAATCATTGCCGTGATGGCTCAAGGGCTAAGCGCTAGCTACAATATATCACAGTTAGCAAGCAACCCGGATTCGATTCCTGCTGGCACCAATTAAATTGTTAATTGCAATTTTAAATGCTAACTTACCGCCTGGCTGATATGAAATCTGGGTGTTAAATATACAAACAAGTGCTGTTATATAAAAAAAAATATATGAAGTACCCAGGAGTGGGACGTGTATAGGCTATAATATTACTTATACCTTACTCATATCCACAACCATCATCGTCGATTTAAATTAAAAATCAAAAAGCGTTATAATCTCTGTGGACTAAGATGTAAGATGAAATTTTCATTGAATTAATTCACTGAGACATAAGATACAGAAGTGTATGAAATACTAGCAGCGTATGAAATGAATAATCCGTATTAAACGAAAATTTCTCAAATACTTTCACTTTATAAAGGATGATCAATTCTTAAGATTGTTTCAAATATAGTTAAATTTCCACTGACCCCATTCCGGCGATCTACTTCCTTTCAATTATGAAACTCCTTTCATCTTATTACAAAATGTTTTAATGATAGCTTTGGGTTCAAGGACAGGTTAGACAAAATATCGACTTTTAGATTTAGAGACGATTTTGATGCGCGACAATTGATAATTCTTCGAGCGTATAATATGCTCCGAAACTAATATCCGCATAATGTACATGAAGCACTACTCAATTAAATACTTTATCGAATGAATTTTTAAAATACTTTATATAAATCGACATAAGGAATATATAATTTGTCGTCGAATCGTCAAACGACGATTCCGGAATTAAACCTAAGGAAAGGAAAAGCGTTTAGGTCGTTATATAATAAATTGATTCATAAATGTTAGGTAGTTTTAATCCAAAATTTTGACGAAACAGTAACTATACATGGTAGAGCCATGCTGCAGCTATATTAGTAGTATAGTTATAGCACAAATGGGTCGGCTCGACCGGGGAAGGACCACTCTCTCACAGAATACAAGCGTAAAATAGCAGCTTAACACTGCTGTGTTTCGTGTGGTGATTGTAGTGAACCGGAGACCCTTTTTACTGGAAAAGAGGCATTCGATCTAAGTCCTCATGGGTGACAACGCATCTGCATTTTGATTCGCAATCGAGGATAGATGTAGATATCTATGGGCCACAGCTACCACTTACCATCAGGTGGAATGTGTGCTCGTTTGTCACCCTATCCTATAAAAAAAAACAGAAATTCTCATGCCCGTCACTACGAGAGGTAAGTAGAGATTTGGACTTCTATTAGGCATGATCCTGACACACCTCTCTCGCTCTATCCCTACCCACATCCCACATATACAAATCCATACATGATCGTCGGATAATGTTACGTTTAAGTTGGACCATCTATAAAAATAAATAAAATTGAAGTATCTGTTTGTAATGTATATTACAAAAACACAATTTTTAACATTTTTCTCTTTCTGTATGTCTATCTGTCTGTCTGTCTGTTTGTTCCGGCTAATCTTCAAAACGACTGGACCGATTTTGACGGGACTTTGGTAGATAGCTCATGTTATAAGGAGTAACTTAGGCTACTTATATTTTAGAAAAACATTTAGGGTTCTGCGCAACAAAATTAAAACCCTAAAATACACGCGGGCGAAGTCGCGGCGAACATCTAGTCTTCAATATATCGTCTATTTCGTCGATAAACTTCTGTCCAAGTGTGCGTCCACAGTGAATGCGCAGTGACTTGAGCCTGTTGCGGGAGCGACGGCGGGCGCGTGCCGTGGCCACAGTGACGAGCGTGCTGTTGGTGTGCTTAGATATATTACAGGTGTTGTAAACCATGGACGAGGATTTAATATTTCTATTAGACAGTCCGATCCTGAGATGGGAGATTTTGAACATTAGAGAGGGTGTGCACGAAATAAAGAAAAATCGACAAATAAATGGTGATTTTTTTAATTTGTATGAAGAATTGAGATTGTACCCTAGAAAATTCTTTGAGTATACTCAAATGTCCATGTCAACATTTGATTACGTCCTGAGTAAAATATCACCTAAAATCACTTGAGAAGATACAAATTTTTAACAAAAAAAAATGAAGACGCTCTTACGCCGAGCGATAAGACCGAACTGGTTTGATACCCCCGCATCCGCGCATTGGATCGCTTGCTGACTAGGCCTGTAGTGTGGCCACAACGCGCGGATATGAATGTTTGAAAACGCTCATGCCCGTCGCGCTAGGCGTCCGCCTTAGTCATTACACTATGAACGCAAACGGCGGTTTCATATGTTTGATAATTCGCGCCCTTCGTCGCAACCGCGCTAGGCTCGCACTGTGGACGAGGGCCAAGGCATCCTTTGCCGACTCTGTTACTCGTGTCACCCTTTCTTTATTCATTATATTTCGTGTTCAAACCAAAGGAGCATTCCTTACTTAATCCTGTTAACAGCATAATCTAACAGCATAAACCGCACGTTTTTCTCATCACACAATTTCTTACCTTATGTATTCAGAGTAACATCTAATGTAATTGTTAACGGTAGCATTTTGCAGCATTAATTTTACTCTCATGCTTTTTATGGCATACCCAACTTTCACTACCTTACATTAACACTGGGAATAACACAGCATTGTGAATTGCTATACGTGCTTTTTTGACACTTCACTAGTACTACCTAGACACATGTACTAGTACTACCTCTTTGGTGTAGTGGTCGTAAATGCGACTGCTAATCATGAGATCCCAGGTTCGAATCCTGAGTCGGACCTAATTCAGGTATTGAGTTTTTCTGTGAAAAAATTCTCAGTACCGGGCCGGACTAGGAAATTGACGATGTTTCACTCCCGTGTCCCGGAAAGCACGTAAAGCCTTTGATTCTTTTTTTTATAGGATAAGGGTGACAAACGAGCACACAGTCCACCTGGTGGTAAGTAGTTGCTGTGGCTCATAGACATCTACCTTTATCTTCGATTACGAATTAAAATGCAAATGCGTTGTCACCCGTGAGGACTAAGATGGAATGCCTCGTTTCAGTAAAAAGGGTCTCCGCTTCTCTACACTCACTATACGAAACACAACAGCGTAAAGTTGCTATTTTATGCTGGTATTCTGTGAGAACGTGGTCCTTCCCTGGTCGAGCAGACCCATTCGTGCTACAACCATAATATAGCTGCAGCATAGCTCTACCACGTATAAACACGTCTGCGCCTGATCTCTTTGGTCTTTTGGTGTTGTCACTTACGGTAGTCACTTACCATCAGGTTAGCCGTATGTTTGTTTGCCCCCTCATATAAGAAAACTATGAAAATGTGGGAATAGAGAGTGCAACATGTGTTTGTGCGCACACTCGTGCACTGTAATCCTGTGCAGAAGGCTGGTCTCGCTTGTGGCTGGCCCCCACGATCAAAAATTTTCTTGAGTTTATTATTTTAAATAAATATTTATATGTTTCACCAGTACTCGCATCTGATAATGAGATTCTGTTGTATTGGCAATATAATTTATAAATATGCTAACGACTGCCAATGTTAGTGGCTGTGTGCAGAACGCACTCGTATGTTGATTGATATTTGCACAGCTAAAGACGTTCTAAATATTCTTCATGTTGCCTGGCATTTTATTTATCAGCTTTTTTTACCATTATATACATTTTTTTTAAAACAACCTTAAATCTTCTGCTTATAAATAACGTAAATATATTAATTTATGTAGTAGAAAGACATGTCGTAGCGAAAGAATCTATTACAGAAATAGAAATAGAAACTTTTTTATTCAATATAGATTAAAATTAATACTAATTGAAAGTCTAGTGGTAAAGATTAATTTACCACTGGTTCGACAATAACCTCTGTCCTGGGAAAAACTAGCAAAAAAGCCAACGGGACTTTTTACAAAAAAAAACAGCTAACAATCATATTATATGTTACAAAATTAACAACACAAAACAATTTAGAAATAGCTTGTTAACATACTTATTATGGTAAGGATAATTATATCACTATATTTCTTTATTTATGCCTCTTTAATGATTATAATGATTTATTATTTTTCGCTATGGAAATCGATTGTTTAAAAGAGAAGTATCGAAATAAATATCGATACCGCATTTGTCTATGACCAATTAAAAAAATGCATTCGTATTGTAACCTCCGAGGAGTAACTTGTGAAGAATAAATCTGTGTCTATCTTTTATATCCGCGTTTATTTTATTAATCAAGAAGTGAATTCTACGTCTCAGAAATGGGATAAACAAGGGATAAACAATAGTGTATTATACTAAAATTCAAGTATTTACGATTTTTTTTTCTTCCGCGTGTTATTTTTACGACAGTTTGAAAAATAAACATGAATAACGAAATAGAAATCGACAATAATTGTTGAAAGTCACGGTCACGTCATCGCAAGAGAAAAAATTCTCACCGTGAGTCAAAAAGTAGATCCAAGCATAAGAAGAACCATAAAAGTCACCGTGACAAAAATTTGAACAAAAGGCGATGTAATATATATTCTACGGAGTCAGATGGAAGCCGACAAGATAATGTCACTCGTCGTCGACGCGCAAGATTAAGTGAAATTGACAGATGTAAAAGTAAATCAAGAGAAGAACGTCATTGTCGTACGCCAACTTCAACTAGAAGCAGAACTCCTTGTCGCGAATCTGCTGGTTGCAAAGCTGGTGGTAGTGACACGTGGGTATAGATCCCGGAAGCGTCATCAAGGTGATCTTCAAGAGGATCTCCGGCAGCCACCTGTGTCTGAAGGAACGAGAGAACCGTCGCGTCGCAAGCCGTTGAGTGAAGCAGGTGGGGATAGTACGTTACATGTAATATCAGAATTAGTAAAATGTTTGTCATCTAACCGCCCTGACGGTAATAAATTTCCTACGTTAGGCAACGTGGTGCCAGAATTAGATCCTATGATTTAAGGTCAAACGGTACGTATGTGGTTGAATAAAGTAGACCAAATCATACATTATGCAATACCTAAGCTATCAGGAGTAGCTAGAGTATGGTTTACAAGCGTTACCCACTATGTCGTTCTCGTGGTCTGAGTGGAAAACGTGTAAGGTATAACGAGTCCCTAGAACTTTACTTTTACGAAAAGTTAAATTTACTAAATCTTTGTGATATTAAAGGTAAGCGTGCCATAGAAGCCGTGGTATAGAAGATCGCTCTATTAAGTTGGGAGCTAAGGCTGCCAAATGCCAGGAACCTGAACAACTTTTAGAATATTTTCAATCAATTAAACAGCAACCCCGTGATAACGATAAAGATAAAAGCGTTCAAGATAGAAAAACGGCCTACACTAATAATACCCAATTAACTAGTCAAAGACAGTCGCGTCCTACGTCTAATTCGAATATTATTTGCTTTAACTGTAACGAATCGGGACACTATAGCTATAAATGTATCAAAAAGACCGTAAAAGGTACGATTTGCAGTAGGTTAGGCCATTTAGCTGAAACGTGTACGAGGGTTCAAACGAATTTCAAAAATAAAAGTGATAATTTACACTAGAAAAATGTCACGTAATTAAAGTTTAATAACGAGTAGGATAATATATATAAAATGCAAATAAATGTAAATGGTAGGGTGATCGAAGGCTGCATAGACCTGGGTAGCCAGTGTACCTTAATGCAACAAAGTGTTGCTAAAACGTTAGACTTGACATGGACTATTCAAGATTTGCCATTACTACGAGGGATAGGAAATAATACTATACTATCCGTTGGCTTGGCTGCAGTAACTTTGGAGATTCAGGGAATTTCTGATGATATAAAAGTTTGCGTGGTTGATGACAGTATTATCAAATACTTGTTGGTCATGTTTTCACGGAAAAACCTGGAATTGTTATTACTAAAACTTTTGAATGTGTAACTTTTACTCGTAACCCATCGAATTAATTTAAATTCATCTTGCAAAGTGACGTGGCGATTAAGGCAAATGAAATGATTAACTATTCCAATACGTTGTGATAGTGCTTACTCGGGAGATTTATACGTAAACGGTACGCTACGTGGTGTACCAGGATACCAGTATTATTTATTGCCAGGCGATTACAGTATTAGTAATGATGCTGGCTGTTTAGTTGTTCAGAGTGTTTTGGAAAGTTGTATTCGTCTGAAAAAGGACTCGTTGGTGATGCGAGCGTTACCTTTGAATCGTGCCGTTGATGTAAGCGTTTTAAACCTTGATGATCCCGGCGCAGAATCTGGCCTTCATGTTATGTTGGTGAACAACTAACTAGCGACGAATTATCAAAGTTAAAAGATCTCCTTAAAATTCGAAACGTGCTTTTAAGTAGTTTACGTGATTTGGGAATGACAGACATGGTGAAAATGGACATCGAGCTAAATGATAACAAATCTGTTGTTTACCGACCATATAGATTGTCATATCACGAACGAGCGGAGGTTAGATCGATGGTACAAGAAATGCTTGACGCAGGCATCACACGTGAATCCAGTTCTTCATATGCAAGTCCAATTCTACTTGTTAAAAAGAAAACTGGGGAAAAGAGGCTGTGTGTTGATTATAGGGCCCTAAATAATAAAACACGAAAGGAACATTACCCGTTACCATTGATCGATGATCAATTAGATATGTTGTCTGGAAAATCTCTGTTTATTACTTTAGATTTGGCATCTGGGTATTAGATACCTATATCGGAGCAATCACAAGACAAAACTGCATTTTTGACACCTGACGGGCAGTATTAATACACGCGCATGCTATTCGGTTTAGCTAATACGCCTTCCTTATTCCAATGTACGATGAACAAAATATTAACTAAATCTAAGGTAAAGTACGTACTCGTTTATATGGACGACGTGCTTATACCATCGCGAAATTTTGATGAAGGTCTTGGTCGGCTGGAAGAAGTTTGGGGTTATTACGCAAAGCAGGTTTAACATAGCGACTTAAAAAGCGTTATTTCTTCCTCGAAGAAATAGACTTTTTGGGTTTTCGGGTAAATGGAAAGGGTATCAGCCCGGGAGCAAAAAAAACATGCTATTTACAAATTCCCTCCACCATTATATCAGTGGTAGAGCCACGCGGCAGCTTTTGCTGTCGCACGGATGGGCCGGCTCGAGCCGGGGTGGTACCACGACCTCACAGAAAACTAGCGTGAAGTAGAGGTTTACCTCTGCGTTTTGCTTGGTGAGTGCAGGTGGCCGGAGGCCCTTTTTACTGGAAATGAGGCATTCCATCTTGGTCCTCACGGGTGACAACGCATCTACATTTTGATTTGTAATGGAGGATAGATGTAGAAGTCTATGGGCCGCAGTAACCACTTACCATCAGGTGGACTGTGTGCTCGTTTGTCACCCTTATCCTATAAAAAAAAACACAAAATGGTCACAAGTTGAGGAGATTTATCGGGCTTACTAGCTTCTTTAGGCGCTTCGTTCAAAATTTTGCTCCTATAGCACGACCTCTTATCGATCTTTTGAAGGCAAATTTTGAATGGACGTGGACTGATGAGCATATAAAAGCATTTGAGACGTTAAAAAAGAAGTTAGTGGAAAGACCGTTGTTGGCGCTCTATGATCCCAATATGGAAACGGAATCCTCTGCAAACCCTCTATCGAAGATGGATCACGGATGCTTGATGTTTTGCAAATCGAGGTAAAGGACTGGATCGCAACAGTTCAAAGTAACGATGATGAAATTAAGGGCACTAAGGAGATACTTCAAGATAGTCGCACGAAATCCGTTGCAGATATTTATAAAAATTACCACTTAAAAGCAGACCATATTTACCGTATAGTTGAATAGATGTAGATAATGGTATCCGCTGAGTAGTACCTAGATCAGTAAGGTGGCAGTAACAAATGAACCACGACGAAGTAGGACACGGTTTTGATAAGACTATTAGTTGTCTGCAAGGTATGTTCTGGTTTCCTGTTTGTTTTTTTTTCATGTTTCTGGTTAAAATGAGGCGTTTTACAAAAAAATATGTAACATCGTGTCTCGAATGTGCTCATCATAAGGGCCCAGGTGGAAGGAAAGAAGGTGTGCTTCATCCCATTCCCAAAATTGAAGTTCCGTTCTATACACTACATGCTGATCATTTAGGCCCTTTTGTACGATCTCGAAGAAGCAACACGTACATTTTGGTCATTGTAGATGCTTTCTCAAAATTTATAAATATTAAACCGGTTAGGGACACAAAATCTACAACCGCAATTAAAATATACCGAGAACATTTTAGCTATTTTGGAGTCCCATCCAGACTAATAACAGATAGAGGCACATGCTTTACGAGCACAAAATTTAAGTCCTTCACAAGGAGCTTAGTTTTAAAACACATATTAAATGCAGTAGCCACACCGCGGGCCAATGAACAAGTGGAAAGGTACAATAGGACGATAACGGATGCTTTAAGTACTAAATATCATGGTAAAAATGATAACACCTGGGATGAGTACATAGCTGATATACAGTTAGGGATGAATACAACAGTGAACAGGGCAACTGACAAAAATCGTTCAGAGTTATTGTTCGGTTATAAACTAATGAATGTGTCAGAGACCATCCTCGGAGATGTTATAAGTCCGACGACTGAGTACACGCAAGGAGAAAAATTTGTGAAAATGAGATCCGCAGCGAGTGATAGAATAGAGAAGCAACAAGAAAATTCAAAAACAGCATTTGATGAACGAAGGAAACGCAACAAAGTATAAAGATGGCGATTTAATTAGGATTGAGAATACAGTTATTGATAGAGAACACTTAGGGAAATCAAAAAATTATTACCGAAATTTAATGGAAATTTTATAGGATTAAGAAATCACTACCGAATGATAGGTTTTTGTTGAGGATACGCTTTTAATCAGAAAAGGGAAAAGGCGGTGTGAAAACGTAGTAGCTCTGGATAAAATACACCCTTGGTTAAATTATAAAGAAATTTCAAGCGTAAGTGACAACGACCATAGTGATAGTGACGCTGGTACCGACTTAAGTAATGAGTAAATTAAATAATAAAAATATTTGACAAGTTTCGTTATGTAATTATATCGTTTTTGTTGATTTCGTAAAGTTGATGTGTTTCGAAGGTGGCCTAAGCCTTACAAAATGTTGGTTAACCTGTGAGTTAGGAGTAATTAGTGTATGATGAAGGTAAGAATGACTGTAGATAGAAATAGACCATTCTGTAGTGATGAAAGATTTATAGATGTGTATGGGTCGTGAGCGGTTAGTGTTGTCGCGCAGATAATCGCAGATCACGACAGACTGTACACTTATATCGAATGACATAGGCTATGAGCGATCAGTGAAGGACTCACAGATGATCGCAGTTCATAGCAGACAATGGATAAGTATTAAAAAAAATTATAAGGCTTAGGTTGCGAGTAATTAGTGAAAACAGTTCACAGATGGTTACAGATTGTAGCAGACTTCGCCAATATATCGAATGACATAGCCTATGAGCGATCAGTGAAGAACCCACAGATGATCGCAGATCATAGTAGACTATGCATAACTGTTCAGAAAATATAAATAACAAGTTATAGGGTTTCGGTTGCGAGCAATCAGTGAAAACACTTCACAGATGGTTGCAGATTTGTCACTTCAGTTTTATCTAAAAAAGTGTTCTTTCTTTTTTTAAAGTATAAATGCTGCTGATTATTTATTATTGTAATGAGGAACTTTAAAAGTATAGCATTGATTATTCAAATTTTTGATCACATCTTAGATGTCTTCCGACACAAACAAGCGTTGTTTGACACAGATAAATATATACAGAATGTTTGTGTCGAAAGCCATCTGATATTAACCCTCTTTTGTTTGATAAATAGCTTGTTTGTGTCGAAAAGCATCTGATATTAACCCTATTTTGTTTGATAAAAAGCTTGTTTGTGTCGAAAGCCATCTGCTATTAACCCTACTTTGTTTGATAAATAGCTTGATTGTGTCGAAAGCCATCTGCTATTAACCCTACTTTGTTTGATAAATAGCTTGTTTGTGTCGAAAGCCATCTGATATTATCCCTACTTTGTTTGATAAATAGCTTGTTTGTGTCGAAAACCATCTGATATTAACCCTACATTGTTTGATAAATAGCTTATTTGTGTCGAAAGCCATCTGATATTAACCCTACTTTATTTGATAATTAGCTCGTTTGTGTAGAAATCCATCTGATATTAACCCTACTTTGTTTGATAAATAGCTTGTTTGTATCGAAAGCCAACTGATATTAACCCTACTTTGTTTGATACTCGTAATTAGCTTGTTTGTGTAGAAATCCATCTGATATTAACCCTACTTTGTTTGATAAATAGCTTGTTTGTATCGAAAGCCAACTGATATTAACCCTACTTTGTTTGATACTCGTAATTAGCTTGTTTGTGTAGAAATCCATCTGATATTAACCCTACTTTGTTTGATAAATAGCTTGTTTGTATCGAAAGCCAACTGATATTAACCTTACTTTGTTTGATACTCGTAATTAGCTTGTTTGTGTAGAAATCCATCTGATATTAACCCTACTTTGTTTGATAAATAGCTTGTTTGTATCGAAAGCCAACTGATATTAACCCTACTTTGTTTGATACTCGTAATTAGCTTGTTTGTGTAGAAATCCATCTGATATTAACCCTACTTTGTTTGATAAATAGCTTGTTTGTATCGAAAGCCAACTGATATTAACCCTACTTTGTTTGATAAATAGCTTGTTTGTATAGAAAGCCAACTGATATTAACCCTACTTTGTTTGATAAATAGCTTGTTTGTATCGAAAGCCAACTGATATTAACCCTACTTTGTTTGATACTCGTAATTAGCTTGTTTGTGTAGAAATCCATCTGATATTAACCCTACTTTGTTTGATAAATAGCTTGTTTGTATCGAAAGCCAACTGATATTAACCCTACTTTGTTTGATACTCGTAATTAGCTTGTTTGTGTAGAAATCCATCTGATATTAACCCTACTTTGTTTGATAAATAGCTTGTTTGTATCGAAAGCCAACTGATATTAACCTTACTTTGTTTGATACTCGTAATTAGCTTGTTTGTGTAGAAATCCATCTGATATTAACCCTACTTTGTTTGATAAATAGCTTGTTTGTATCGAAAGCCAACTGATATTAACCCTACTTTGTTTGATACTCGTAATTAGCTTGTTTGTGTAGAAATCCATCTGATATTAACCCTACTTTGTTTGATAAATAGCTTGTTTGTATCGAAAGCCAACTGATATTAACCCTACTTTGTTTGATAAATAGCTTGTTTGTATAGAAAGCCAACTGATATTAACCCTACTTTGTTTGATACTCGTAATTAGCTTGTTTGTGTAGAAATCCATCTGATATTAACCCTACTTTGTTTGATAAATAGCTTGTTTGTATCGAAAGCCAACTGATATTAACCCTACTTTGTTTGATACTCGTAATTAGCTTGTTTGTGTAGAAATCCATCTGATATTAACCCTACTTTGTTTGATAAATAACTTGATGTATCGAAAGCCAACTGATATTAACCCTACTTTGTTTGATAATTAGCTTGTTTGTGTAGAAATTCATCTGATATTAACCCTACTTTGTTTGATAAATAGCTTGTTTGTATCGAAAGCCAACTGATATTAACCCTACTTTGTTTGATAATTAGCTTGTTTGTGTAGAAATTCATCTGATATTAACCCTACTTTGTTTGATAAATAGCTTGTTTGTATCAGAAACCATCTGATATTAACCCTACTATGTTTTCCTACCTGGATTTCGGTTGTCAGGCGGCGGCATCATGAGCTTGGTGTCAATTTACATCCTCATCTGCAACAAATAATACTTTATTGTTTACAAATCCTATCTTAATAAAAAAACAAAACAAATCTGAAGAACTTTTTACTAATAGTTATTTGCAAATTGTTGCGTTGTACGCTATTATCGTAATAGCTTAATTAACTGATAATGTTACTAATAATAAATTACTTAAAATATTCCGAAAATCTTTCATCTAATTCGGATCCATTTAATAATCGTTATGGTTCATCTCCAATATGGCCTATAACAACTTAGGGTCTAAGTTGTTATAGGCTGTGTAATCTCATACAATACAATCGTAAACTGAGCAACACTAGTCTCTGGTCGTGGGTATAAAAGCAGGCCAGCATGTCCAGTCATTCCTTTTTTCCTCACTACTACACCTATTTACTCAACAGTGAAAGGACATTTTTTATAAGATAGGGTGACAAACGAACACACAGTCCACCTGATGGTAAGTGGTTGCTGTGGCCCATAGATATCTACATTTATCCTCGTTTGCGAATCAAAATGCAGATGCGTTGTCACCCGTGAGGACTAAGGTGGAATGCCTCTTTTCCAGTAAAAAGGTAGGTTTTCCAGTAAAGGTATTCATATAAAACACACAATATTAAAAAATATGATACTAATTATTTTTATTATATGTCTTTAATTTGAAAAGGGCTAATCTACCTAGGTATCTGCCCACCCTATCTAAAATACAACATCACAATAGCCATTATCATCATGTTGTTTCTAAATGTGTTTAGGTTTAATTTGTACAACATACATAGAAAAACAAACTCTTGCTGGATTTCTTGCTGCGTCTTCACAATACTTCTTGTACTATTATTTATTCTGTGACAATAAAGAGATTTTTTATGACTTATAATAAGCGTTAAACGTCTTATACACGGTCCATCTTGACGTACGTCCCGCCAAGTTCGTGCACGATGCACGATGCAAAACGACAATGAGTAGGCTTGACGTACAGCAATGACGTACGTCAAGATGGACCGTGTATAAGACGTTTTATTTGTTGTCTATCATTATCATCATTGCAGCCAAAATTATTTCACTGACGTCAGTCAGTCAAATGATTCATTTCAGTGAAATAAGCGTGTGAAACATAATTTTTTTTTCTGACGCGCGATTGTAGTTGTAATTTACTTCAGAATCGATTTTCATATCAGAACCCGCGATACGCATTAGATGAGGAGCGAAATCGACTGTTAACTAAAAGAGAAGTCGTTATGTTGCAGCTCCGTGCAACACATTCGCGAATCTTATACTGAGCGTGTGTTTACTTCATTCTGTAGGTGGTTTTATCGAATAAAATTGGTTCACTTAACTCTCAAAGTGACAGTGTTACTAGTTAGATGGCCTAAACGCGACTAATTTGATATACTCTAGTCGCGCGTCGGAGGTGACACGCATCATTTTTTGAAGTGAAAACTTATTTAGGCACGTTGGGCACTTTTGGATTGGGGGAAAAAGTACTGAACTCGCGTGACCGTCACGCTCAGACATATTTGTTTTATGAAACTGACGAAAGTAATGTCGAAAATTTGTTTGTGTTTATATAGATAATAATATTTTTTTAATGTAAAACAACGCAATAAATGATAATGTTATTATTATATTAATACGTTGATAAAAATAATTTTGAATAAAAAATACTTTTTAAAAAACATTACTTAACAACCCAAAAATAATGTTGATAAGTTTTTGAAGCTAAGAAGTTTTTACTTCTGACGTGCAGTCCTATTGGCAGTCCTTTTTCTTTTGCTATTTCAATAGCCTTACATCATCTGAGGTGGAAATCAGTATATTTATTAATAGATGTAAGAAATTAATTATGGTTAATGAATGTAAAAAATAATTGAAGATTTTTTACTAAATAACATCGAAAAGATTGACTACTAAATTAAGAGAATCGAGAGGGATAATCTCACTCTCGATTAATCAGACTACAAAAACGACAGGCAAGTGAAAGTGGAAAAATATGTAGGTAAACATACCAAACTCTTTTTACCTTGAATGGTATACCATGTTAAATACATTTACTGGGTGTATGCAACAAGGCTCAGAATAGTATCACGTTGAAGTGGCGATAGACTGGTCAAGTCCATATCTATGGCACTGATAACGGTCGAATTAGATAGCGAGGGACGTCCCCTATCACGCTAACCTATGCTTGCGGGAGGAGTAAAACTTCATTCAAATATTTCGGATATAAAATACTAAATTCCCTCCCTCTTGCGTTCAAACTCTGGGACAAATTTTATTCGTAACTTCAAATTCAAGGTCAGCACAGTTGACATCTTCGTGTGTGATATTCCAGTACGGTACTTCACCAAAACAAATCTAGAGTGAGAACAATTTATGAATTCTTTTATTTACATGCGGTAAGACTTATTTTCTGTATAGAATTCCGTTTTAGTAAATATCCCATTTCTGCCGCCAAGTAGCTATAATTTAGTTAGACAAAGTAACGTAATATATAAAAAATAATTTTTCTTTGTTCGTATTTTATGCGCTGCCAGCATGGAATTCTTTTTTCAAAATCATTCTTAATATATGGCAGTTATTCACATTGCTCTGTAGTGAGTATGAATTGGCCAAATAGCTGATCCTTACACAGCATTTTACGCTCTTAAATATTAAGAAAATCTAAGATAAAAAATATCTTAATATGCAAAAGAGAAAAAAAATTGGGTATCATGCTTAAAGTACTTATACACAGACTGTATTTAGAAATCTATTTTCGGCTTTTTCATACAATTTTAAGTATCATCATAATATAACGTATTACTCACTTTTTGGTTCACTAAGAAATATATTTTAGCCTGAATTACATGAAAGTGACAAAAATAGATTTCGTGTATTGTCAAGTTTGTATACCATGAAAATTTTCATATTCCATAAATAGTATAATATCGAAAATCTCGGATGAAACGCAATCAGGTAGAATTACGCGACTAGGGTTGCCAGCTCTCTGTTATTGGATAGGATTAAATAAAAGAATAAAAAAAGGAATAAGTTATCTGGAAGAGATCGCTTTTTAGCTATAAGATCGCCTTATGCCCGCTTTTCACTATGGAATATAATATAATATATATTACATCTCGAGATATAAATTAATATCGCTCACCATACATTTAATATGGAACCGTTTACACTGAGCTATAATAGATATTACATCTGAAGCTATAAATATTTTTTCGATCGACTGAGCGATATTTTCATATTATATTTCGCCCCCTGTACCCCGTATACCGTTCCGCGCCCCCGCAGAACGGTGTACGGGGTAAAGGGGGGTAATCCAATGACCACTGACGAACGTATACTGGTTAAAAGATATATCTCACAGTGTGAAAGCCAATCGCGGGATATAATTTATACTTCGGGATATAATATATATTATATCCCATAGTGAAAAGCCAGCCTTATTGTACCTATTTCTTATATATTACTCCATGTAACCTGTTTTTTTACAGTTTTTGTGGTGTATATTAGAGTATACATACATAATAACAATAATATTCTAAGAAATTATTCCACTTCTGCTGTTAGAAATTACTCTTAAAATCTAAACAAATAAATAAAATTGACGTGTCTGTTTGTAATGTCAAAATAACAGCTTTTTTCTAAACGCATATGAAAGTATATACGGTACTTATAACAAAAATACAATTATTAAAATGTTTGTCTGTTTGTCTGTTTGTTCCGGCTAATCTCCGAAATATCTGGATCGATTTTGACGGGACTTACACTGGCAGATAGTTGATGTTATAAGGAGTAACTTAGGCTACTTTATTATTAAAAATTATTAGGGTTGCGGGGAAAAAAGTTGAATATATAAATTGGACGCGGGCAAAGTCGCGCGGAATAGCTAGTTATTTAAATAAAAGAACACTACTCGGTAACAAACCCAGCTTTCTATCAGGACCCAATTATATGATAACACTAAAGTATGCAACCCAAAAGCATCACTACCCATGTCAGTGTAACACAGGGCAGCCTCAGCAAAACGATCTTCCTTGTTTACACTAGTAGAACACCCCAACGGGCATAGTAATAACAGTGAGACTAGTAGAATTACAGACTGCTCTCTCTTAGTCGCCTACGCGATACTTTATACTGCTATAATAAGTGGGAGATTACCGTTTTACCTTCATTTGTTCGTATTTCATTTTATTTATTTTTTTACCCTCATTCCCGACAATATAATAATTATTCGTAGGATGAAAATAAAGGATATCATATTGTTTTCAATAAAATGCTGTTATGGTATCAGTAAAACAATGTTAGTTCGCAATGTAACGTAGTTTGTCTCTCTAGCATGTCGCATCAAAGTGGCATCAGTTACATATGTAAGGTACATCAAAGCGATTTTTAAATTCTTTGACCTTAACTAACAAGGGAATTTGGAATACGCGCGATATTGCCTTGTCCTTTATTAAAGATTTCAAATTAAGAGACAAGTTAAAGGAGAAGGAGACGTCTCCATACATTGTTGGGCCCAAGTGTTAACAAGATGAAATTAGGACCATTTAAAAGTATATATATAAACAATTCATAGCTGAAACTCTGGCAAGATTTGTTAATCTAGGAGCTGAGTTATTATAGAATAAGGAAAAGTGAGATAATCTATTACCTACACCGTAACAGGTGATTTTTCACTGTTATTAAACTGTAACAGGATATTTTTCACTATGATTACTTAAAGATATAAAAGTAGGATCAGTATAAAATCACCAAAAAAGCTGTGGTTAATATTTTTTTTATACGATAATGGTGACAAACGAGCACGCAGTCCACCTGATGGTAAATGGTTGCTGCGGCCCATAGACATCTACATCTATCCTCTAATACACATCAAAATGTAGATGCGTTGTCACCCGTGAGGACTAAAATGGAATGCCTCATTTCCAGTAAAAAGGGCCTCCGGCCACCTGCACTCATCAAGCGAAACGCAGAGGTAAACCTCTACTTCACGCTGGTTTTCTGTGAGGTCGTGGTACCACCCCGGTCCGAGCCGGCCCATTCGTGCGACAGCAAAAGCTGCCGCGTGGCTTTACCACTGTTAAATAATAATGAAACGAAATGGTGAAACGATTAACGAAAGTTAAAACAATAACAACTAAGTGAAGTGAATATTAGGGATATCAATCTGAAATCGATTATGTACTTGAATTGTTGTTGTAACTGTTACTTGTTGGAATTTTGATGTTTTTTTATTAATATTTTGCAGATATGTACGCAATTTTTTATCTCCCTAGTTAACACAGAAAAATAATCTAAAATAGATTTTAAAATGCTCAATTTAATCGAGAATCGATTATATTGCGCTCGTTTCAAATCGAATCGAAAAATCTGTCTTTTTCTTTTAAGTAAATAGTTTGAAATTTGAACTGTCAAGTCAAATTTCAAAATGAGAAGTCTTTTATTGAAAGATACCGTTCAGAAACGAGAATTTCACCAGTGTATTCTTTAAGGTAATCGATTTATTGCCATAAATAATACACTACAATCGATTTTCTAACTTATTTCTTATTTTATTGTTTTTTCGAAATCTAGATTGTAAAAAGAGCAAATATTTTGTATTTTACTTAAGAATAATATGGCCAATTTTTTAAAATATAAAGCAATTTGTTAACTTCAGGCCCAAAAATCCCATTCTATTTTTTGAGTCTGAAATAAAGCACGTGTGGCAACCCTATACGCGACACTTAACGATAATACGACATAAGTTGTGTCGAAGCCGGAGGGGCTAACAAAAGTAAAAATAAATTCCCGTGCGATATCGAAAAAGTGTTCGTCTGGTAGCGGCGATAATAAATAAGCAGTAAATTTTATTTTAGTGTCATGAATTAGACGCTGAGTCTATTAATAATATTTTTGGCTCTAACTTGTATATACGAAACGTTTCACACATTTCGTGAATTGCGAATGCAAACATGATAAAAGTCATGGTCGATGGTAATAGCAGGCAAGAAGGTATTCTAGATTAATTCTGTATTGCTATATCATTACGATCTATCAAAGTCCACTGCGGAACATAGGATTTGTTAACGTGGTAGAGTCATGGTGCAGCTATTTTATGGTTGTAACACGAATGGGTCGGCTTGACTGGGGAAACATCACGTTATCGTCGCAGAATACCGCATTATATATATATATATATATATATATATATATATATATATATATATATATATAATATGCATTTTAATTCCTAATCGAGGATAAATGTAGATGTTTATACCATCAGGATGATTATATGCTCGTTTGTCATCCTTATATTCTTTAAAAAAGGCCTCTCTCACAGATTGCCTCATAAGAGGGATATTTGTTATAGTTGCCTCTCTTGGCAAGCGGGATGGCAACGCTAACATTTTAACAGTGGTAGAGCTAAGCGGTAGCTTTTGCTGTCGCACGGATGGGCCAGCTTGAACTGGGGTGGTACCACGACCTCACAGATTACCAGCGTGAAGTAGAAGTTTACCTCTGCGTTGCGCTTGGTGAGTGCAGACATGGTAGTGGAATTAAATAAAAGACTACCCCAGGAGGGTACCAGCACCCCTGGAGAATCCCTCGCTGAGCATCCACGACCAAACTACTTCACTCCTGAGCGTGAGTGCTCAGGCTGCCCCGCGTATTCTGGGAGGGGGGGGGGGGGCAAAATTCCGCTCGCGAGTAATGCTGCTCGGGGCAAGCGGAGCAATACAACCAAGGCAACCCCTGTCACGCTATCCGTGAATTTTTGCAACATCAGGGGACTTCATTCCAACCTTAACGCTATCCATTACGATCTATAGACGGCGAAGCCGGCCTTGCTCTTTTTAACCGAGACTCAGGTGTCCTCTCCGGCTGATACTTCATATCTCTCCTACCCGGGGTACAAATTGGAACACTCCTTTGTGCCCCGGGCTGGAGTTTGCGTATACGTCAGAGAGGACATCTGTTTTCGACGCCTCGGCAGCCTTGAAGGTACGGACCTGTCCATCCTATGGCTGCGCGTAGACAGCGACGACCATCCCCGCGTCTACGGGTGCCTCTATAGGTCCCATAGCGGTAATTCTGACATAGACCGACTCATCGACCACGTCCAAATGGCTGCAGACTCCGTGCTACAACAGGTCCCATCCACAGAGATCGTGATACTCGGTGATTTTAACGCCCACCACGCTGAATGGCTTGGTTCTCGTTTAACCGATCATGCGGGTAGATCTGTCTATGACTTTGCTTTGGCATATGGTCTAACACAACTGGTTACTTCGCCAGCCATGGTTTTGTCGCTCCTGTAAAATAGCATCACGCTATAAGCAGGATGCTACCGGGCCTGGGCTGACGCATCAACGTTTCGGGATGTAAACACCAGCGCACTTAAAAAGAAGTATAATTCCGCCTCCAGCTCCTTCAAAAGCGTCATTGCTAAGGCAAGGTCTGAGCACATCGGCAGAATTGGCGAGAAGCTAGTTCGCCTTCCTTCGGGAACCAGTGCATTCTGGTCTCTCGCCAAGGCTGTCTAAGGGAACTTCTGTCAGCCATCTCTTCCATCTCTCAAAGGAGAAAGCCGATCTGTTGAGCTCTCTTTTTGCGTCCAACTCGACTCTAGATGACGGGGGGAACACACCGCCGACCATCCCGCGATGTGAGTGCTCCATGCCGGATGTGCGGTTTACACAGCGCTCGGTTCGCAATGCACTCTTCTCCCTGGACGTCAGCAAGTCGAGTGGGCCCGATGGAGTCCCTCCCATTGTGCTGAAGACGTGAGCTCCGGAGTTGGCACCGGTTTTAACGCGTCTTTTCCGGTACTCCTACTCCCAAGGCGTAGTCCCGAATTCATGGACAGATTTGGTCCACCCGATCCCTAAAAAAGGCGACCGCTCAGACCCGTCCAACTACAGGCCTATTGCCATCACCTCCTTGTTCTCCTAAATAATGGAATCCATTATAAACTGCCAGCTCATGAGGTACCTTGAGGATCATTAGCTGATTAGTGAGCGCCAGTACAGTTTTCGTCGACGTCGATCAGCTGGTGATCTTCTAGTCTATCTGACTCATAGATGGGCGGAGGCAGTAGAGTCCAAGGGGGAGGTATTGGCCGTTAGTTTGGACATAGCGAAGGCCTTCGAACGGGTCTGGCACAAAGCGCTTCTTTCGAAGCTTCCTTCCTATGGGCTTCCCGAGAAATTGTGCAAATGGATCACCAGTTTCCTTGCTAATCGGAGTATCAAGGTCGTAGTAAACGGTGCATGCTCTGATATCAAGCCTATCAACGCTGGTGTTCCACAAGGCTGCGTGCTATCACCAACGCTGTTTCTCCTGCATATCAATGATATGTTGCTAACTGGTAGCATTCATTGCTATGCAGACGACAGCACTGGTGATGTCTTATATATCGGCCGTGCCAATATTTCTCGGGAAAACGTCGCTGAGTACCGGGACAAAGTTGTGTCTAAATTCGAGTCTTTGCTTAACAAAGTCTCGGATTGGGGCCGACTAAATCTAGTCCAGTTCAATCCCCAGAAGACACAAGTTTGCGCGTTTGCCGCTAAAATGAACCCCTTTGTCGTATTTCCTCAGTTTCCAGGCACTCCCCTAGCTGCCTCAGCTAGTATCGGAATCCTTGGCGTAAAATATCGAATAGTGTGCAGTTTCGTGGTCACTTGGAAGGGAAGGCCAAATTGACCTCTAAAAAGCTTGGCGTGCTCAGCAGAGCGAGACAGTATTTCATGCCGGCACATCACTTGCAACTTTACAAAGCGCAAGTTTATCCCACATGGAATACTGTTCTCATCTCTGGGCCGGGGCACCCCAGTACCAGCTCCTTCCACTTGACCGCATCCAGCGCAGAGCGATTTGAATCGTCGACGACCGAGTTCTTTCTGATCGGCTCAATACACTGGCACTGCCTAGAGATGTTGCATCTCTTTGCGTATTTTATCGCATCTATCACGGGAAGTGCTCCGAGGAATTGTTCGGACTAATTCCAGCCGCTCAATTTCACCATCACACATCGCGACAAAACTCGCGTTACCATCCATACCATCTGGATGATTAGCGGTCCACCACTGTGCGATTTAGAAGAAGTTTTCTCCCTTGCACAACTTCCTTGTGGAATTAATTACCACCAGCGAATTTTCCGGACCGATACGACTTAGGAACCTCCAAGAAAAGAGCTTACACCTTTCTAAAAGGCCGGCAACGCATTTGCAATTCCCCTGGTGTTGCGGTTGTTCATGGGCGGCGGTAGTCACTTACCATCAGGTGAGCCGCATGCTCGTTTGCCCCCTCTTCTATAAAAAAAAAACGAAGTTTTTTATTATTTTAAGTGGTAATTAAGAAGACGCTGCTGCCCATCCCTTGGTTTGTTTTCCTCTGTTGCCTCTTACGACACCTACGGGACTATATTTTTACTCCGCCTCTACACGATAGATAGTTTTGTTGTTAAAAGGTTGATGAACAGTACAATTAAGGATAATATTCTGATAACTTACTTAGGTATGAGAGACGAGAGACAAGAGGATACTGACTTGTAATAGATGCAAGTCGATGGAAGCAGGTGGCTTAGCACCGTGCTTCGTGGGATTCCCTGGGGGAGGCCTATATTCAACAGACAATTTGTTCCTATAATAATTATTATGATGTCATCCATAAAGCAGGCGCATAATTCACCTGATGGTAAGTGGATACTGTGGTTCAAAGACACCGACATCGATTCGATTAATAATCAAAATGCAGATGTGTGGTAATACTTGTGTACTATGATGGTAAGACATATTACTAGTAAAAAGAGTCACCGGTTCTATAAACTCGCCGTACGAACCGTAGCAGTAATATGCTGCTATTTTATGGTATTGGTATATATTTTTATTTGGTACATATATTGGTCCTTCCGACTAGCTGACGCGATCGTGCGTTGTGACTGTGTTGTCTTTAAGGAAGCCCTATTTTAACAGCGGTGGACTTGTCATGAGCTGTAATGTTGATGATGATGATGATGATGATGATAATGGCTGGAAATCTTATGAGAATATACAAGAGAAATCATACGGTGTCGGTGTCGAAACGATTACAGAGCAAATAGCTAATACAGGCTACTTACGACTTCGCAGAGGCGGTAGATTTCACGCTAGCCGCTAAAACGCGTTGCAGTCAATAAAATACTAGATTTTGATATAGTAATTCGAAATTTCAGGCTTTCTCACTACGTCTGTGAAATATTTCTAGCTTAGTGCGTTTTGGTGGCTTTTTATAATACTGACACCAATAATCAATAAATGGAAACTCCCGAATTTATCGGATCGAGTACCTGTTTCTTACATTTATATAAATTCGATTCTCCTGAATTTTTTTATAGGATAGGGTGACAAACGAGCACACGTGGTTGCTAAGACATATAGACATCCACATTGAGGGTCAATAAAGAATCAAAATATAGATGCGTCGTCACCCGTGATTAATAAGATGGAATGCTCTACGTTCTCTACATTCACCATACGAAACACAGCAGTGTCAAGCTGCCATTTAACGCTGGTATTCTGTTAGAGCGTGGTCCTTCCCCGGTCTAGCCGACCCATTCGTGCTACAACTATTCTACTAATATAGCTGCAGCATGGCTCTACCGCGTATAAATGAATTCACAAGTATGAGCATATCAGAGAGCGTGCAAGCGAATATTACAGAAAAAAACATGTGAAATATTACTAGAAGTGTAGTAAATACTCAAAGAGTGGTAGTAGCCGATATTACTGAATACTCAAAGAATTTTAAAGCCGCTGCAATATTATATCATTATATACCGTATACACCGTCTTGTTTTATTTGATAAATTTAAAACCTGACGACATCATGTAAGAACAATGAACAAAAACCTGTTGTCACCTTGCTCAATGTGTGATTTATTATAGTCTATTACAAAATGGTGGTCTATCTACCAAAATAAATTACGAAAGAAAAAAAGAAAAAAATCTTATCGTTTTATAAAATGGTTGTTGCACATTTATATTATGCTTTTTTACAATAAAATTATTTTTTTATGTTAGTCACTATTTTGTTATTTTAAACTTATGAATATTAATTTCTACATTTTAGTTCGGTTATCTACAAAAGCGTTTTTTTTAGTTTTTTTGCTCAATTATTTATTTTCTATTTTTTGTTTTTGTGTTTTTTTTTTGTGGAACGAAGTTCTTTTTCGCGGCTTACAGTAGATTGAACTGGGAGAAATCGTAGTTGTTTTATGAATTATTCGCAAATCCTGAAGATCCCGGCAAGACGTTACGTGGTAGAGCCACGCTGCAGCTATATTAGTAGTATAGTTGTAGTACGAATAGTTCGGCTCGACCGGGGAAAGACCACGCTCTCACAGAATACCAGCGTCAAATAGCAGTTTAACACTGCTGTGTTTCGTATGGTGAGTGTAGAGAACCGGAGACCCTTTTTACTGGAAAAGAGGCATTCCATCTTAGTCCTCACGGGTGACAACGCATCTGCGTTTTGGTTCGCAAACGAAGATAAATGTAGATGTCCATGGGTCACAGCAACCACTTACCATCAGGTGGACTGAGTGTTCGTTTGTCACTCGATCCTGTAAAAAAAAGAGATAATGGGACAAACTATTTAAATTATTGCATTGTCATCGGTCCTTGATAAGTGTGCGAAGCTTCAAATCAATCCAACGTTTGGAAAGGGATGAAAATCACATTCGAAAATCCCGTTTCATAGATACATACCAAGCCAATAAAAGCGTGTTAAAAAAGAATCATCGAAATCAGTTCACCTAGAAAAAAGTTATAAGGTAACACACATAAAAAATGTCGGTTAAAAAAAGAGTGCGGTTGTCAAGCCGCGTGCCATGTTGCCAACTATAACCTATTTACAGCAGTGGACTTCTGAACTGTAATGAATAAATGACTGATGAAAAGTTTGGTCAAGGCAAGACAAAAGAAAACGATAATAATGATGATAAGTACCTATAATATGAAAGGCATTATCAGATTTCTTGTTTTTAAAAGGGTTTAAAATAGATTTTACATTTCAGAGTAGATGGTAACTGCACTCTCTTACTTTATTCTCGTTTCCAAGGAAAATAATGAAGTTATTTGCCAATGTGAAGGTAACAGACAACAATTAGTCGACGACATGTCGGCGGGAGGTCGTCTACTGTCCAGCCGGTGATTAACGACACAGTAGGACATGGGAAATTAGGGCCAATTGAATAGACTTACACAAGTGTGTTGTTTTGAAAAGTGATGAAAAATATTGATTTCTTATATTTCCGCGAACACTACACATTAAAAATATAAATTATTCAATTAAAGAATCTTTAAATTCACCGTTACGTCTATTAAACTGTCCAATACTGAACGTAGGCCTCTGCCTCAAATTGCCTCATAGGTTTTTGCCATAGTTACCACGCTTGGCAAGCGAGTTGGTAACCACAAAAAATTGCTATAAATTTAAAACATTTACTTAAAAATATTTATTACCATGATAAGAACTTTACGTGGCAGAGCCACGCCGTAACTATATTATAGTTGTCGCACGAATGTGTCCACTTGACCGGGGAAGGACCAGGCTCTCACAGAATACCAGCGTGAAAATAGCAGCTTAACGCTTAGTGTAGAGATCCGGAGACTCTTTTTAGTAGAAACGAGGTATTCCGTCTTTATTTTTTAGAGGTGTAAACATCATCTTTTATGCTTAGTCAAAGATTGTTGATTGTCGTAATCCTTATTCCTTGAAAAAAAAATATAATTTTACATTCTGAATTCGGACACTATGCCTTAAGCACAGTTATTAATGTGATATTATTTTATTTTCTTTAGTTATTTGAAGACGGCTTATACTTTTATATTAATTTAAAATAATTTAAAATTAAAAATTTTGTACAGCCGACTTCAATATAAGCGACTTCAAAGTTAGTTATTTAAGAATAACTCAATAACCATTGGTCTGACCTTGATGAAATTGACTGACTGACATATGGGACAACACGAGAACTATCAGCTTTCATATAAAAAAAGAATCATCGAAATCGTTTCACCCAGTACAAAGTTATGACGTAACACACATAAAAAAAAACATCCAGTCGAATTGAGAACCGTCTCCTTTTTGGAAGTCGGCAGATTAAAAAAAATTGTACAGCCGACTTCAATATAAGTTAGAATAACTCAAAATTATTGGACTGACCGTGATCAAATTGATATGGGACCACACGAGAAGTACCAGCTTTCAAATAAAAAAAGAATCCAGTAAAGAGTTATGAGGTAACACACATAAAAAAACATACAGTCGAATTGAGTACCATCTCCTTTTTGGAAGTCGGCAGAAAAGACTAGCGATCCAACCCGGCTTTGCACGGGTGATTTCTGGATCACGATAACAGCACCACTAGGTCCAATTGTGAATCTAAACCATTCTCGAATGAACTTAATCACACACACAAAATATCATCAAAATAGATCAAGCCGTTTAGGAGTTCAGTCACATACACACGGACAGAAGAATTATAAATATATGATATACATGTGTTACACATACATATAAATCTTAAACCCCTTAAACCACTTAAAGCATATAAACCTCTTAAATCATTCTGTCTATTGATGAAAACTGCATTGAAATCCGTTGCGTATTTTAAACGATCTAAGCATACAGACGACGGGAAGCGACTTTGTTTTATACTAAGTAGATAATCATCCAAATCGATTCACGGTAGATGAATTTATAGCGTAACATGCATACAGAAAACATACAGTTGAGTTATAAGTTTCATTTTCTCTGAAGTCAGCTAAAATGAGCTCACTGTCCACCTGATGGTAAATGTATGTTAAGTTTCACAGACACGTATCCTTAATTAAACTGTCGCCCCTGAGAACTAAGATAGAATGCCACATTACCAGTACAAATGTATTACAATAAACAGTACAATTTATTAATTACACTACATTTACTAGGTTTTCACCTTCAGACATTTTTATTAAGCACTTAATTTAAACTACCAAAAAGTTAAGGGCTCATACATTTGTATAATTTATATTACCTACATAGTCTTATCCATATAATACATTTAATTTGACAGAGTTATTCGCTTTTGCCCTATTTGAAAAATTTGCTTAATATGGGTTAAATACAAACGAACTGTTATTTTTACACAATTTATACTCTAGATCTAGATGTCTAGAGAGACACGTTAGTGTTTCATCCAAGTTTGAAAAGAAAAGGGAAACGAACCAACGTTTAGAAAAAAAGAAAGAAACATTTATTGCAAGATGCCACAAATATTATTAGGAACTTAAATTTTAACATTTTTAGACGCATCAATAAACAATAGTCTAACAAAATATTATAAAAATATAATTTTACACAATCTAGACTCTAAATCTAGATGTCCCGTTAGTGTGTCATCCAAGTTTGAAAAGAAAAGGGAAACGAACCATCATTTGGAAAAAAGAGAGAAATAAAGAAAGAAACATTCATTGCAAAAAATTTTACGGCTATAACAATTTAAAAGTATGTAGGGCAGCTAATATATATATATATATATATATATATATATATATATATATATCACTAGCTGCCCCCGCGACTTCGTCCGGGTGGAGTTTATTACGATTGAATTTCAGGGGTTTTAATGTTTTTTTGCGGAATCCTTATTCTTTTCCTAAAATAAAAGTTGTATAAGTAACTCCTTATAACATCAGCTATCTTCCAGTGAAAGTCCCGTCAAAATCAGTCCAGCTGTTAAATCAGTCCAGTGTTCAAAGATTTTTTTTAAATTTTTTTTTTATAGAAGAGGGGCAAACGAGCATGCGGCTCACCTGATTGTAAGTGACTATCGCCGCCCATGAACAACCGCAACACCAGGGGAATTGCAGATGCGTTGCCAGCCTTTTAGAAAGGTGTAAGCTCTTTTCTTGAAGGTTGCTAAGTCGTATCGGTCCGGAAAATTCGCTGATGGTAATTGATTTCACAAGGAAGTTGTGCGAGGGAGAAAACTTCTTCTAAATCGCACAGTGGTGGACCGCCAATCATCCAGATGGTATGGATGGTAACACGAGTTATGTCGCGATATGCGATAGTGAAATTGAGTGGCTGGAATTAATCCGAACAATTCCTCAGAGCACTCCCCATAGTAGATGCGATAAAATACGCAAAGAGATGCAACATCTCTACGCAGTGCCAGTGAGTCATGCCGATCAGAAAGAACTCGGTCGTCGACGATTCGAACCGCTCTGCGCTGGATGCGGTCAAGTGGAAGGAGCTGGCACTGGGGCGCCCTGGCCCAGAGATAGAAACAGTATTCCATGTGGGGCCGAACTTGCGCTTTGTAAAGTTGCAAGCGATGTGCTGGCATGAAATACTGTCTCGCTCTGCTGAGTACGCCAAGCTTTTTAGAGGCCAATTTGGCCTTCCCTTCCAAGTCACCACGAAACTGCACGCTATTAGATATGTCGACGCCAAGGATTCCGATACTAGCTGAGGCAGCAAGGGGAGTGCCTTGAAACTAAGGAGATACGACAAAGGGGTTCTTTTTAGCGGTAAACGTGCAAACTTGTGTCTTCTGGGGATTGAACTGGACTAGATTTAGTCGCCCCCAATCCGAGACTTTGTTAAGCAAAGACTCGACTTCAGACACAAGTTTGTCCCGGTACTCGGCGACGTTTTCCTGAGAAATATTGGCACGGCCGGTATATAAGGCATCACCAGTGCTGTCGTCCGCATAGCAATGAATGCTACCAGTTAGCAACATATCATTGATATGCAGGAGAAACAGCCTTGTGGAACACCAGCGTTGATAGGCTTGAAATCAGAGCATGGACCGTCTACTACGGCCTTGATGCTCCGATCAGCAAGGAAACTAGTGATCCATTTGCACAATTTCTCGGAAAGCCCATAGGAAGGAAGCTACGATAGAAGTGCTTTGTGCCAGACCCGATCGAAGGCCTTCGCTATGTCCAAACTAACGGCCAATGCCTCCCCCTTTGACTCTACTACCTCCGCCCATCTATGAGTCAGATAGACTAGAAGATCACCAGCTGATCAACCCCGACGAAAACCGTACTGGCGATCACTAATCAGCTGGTGACCCTCAAGGTACCTCATGAGCTGGCAGTTAATAATGGATTCCATTATTTTGGAGAACAAAGAGGTGATGGCGATAGGCCTGTAGTTGGACGGGTCTGTGCGGTCGCCTTTTCTAGGGATCGGGTGGACCAAAGCTGTCTTCCATGAATTCGGGAATACGCCTTGGGAGTAGGAGTACCAGAAAAGACGCGTTAAAACCGGTGCCAACTCCGGAGCACACGTCTTCAGCACAATGGGAGGGACTCCATCGGGTCCACTCGACTTGCTGACGACCAGGGAGAAGAGTGCTTTGCGAACCGAGCGCTGTGTAAGCCGCACATCCGGCATGGAGCACTCACATCGCGGGATGGTCGGCGGTGTTTTGCCCCCGTCATCTAGAGTCGAGTTGGACGCAAAGAGAGAGCTCAACAGATCGGTTTTCTCCTTTGCGGCATGGGCTATTGAGTCGTCCTCTCTATGCAGAGATGGAAGAGATGGCTGACAGAAGTTCCCTTGGACAGCCTTGGCGAGAGACCAAAATGCACGGATTCCCGAAGGAAGGCGAACTAGCTTCTCGCCAATTCCGCCGATGTGCTCAAACCTTGTCTTGGCAATGACGCTTTTGAAGGACCTGGAGGCGGAATTATACTTCTTTTTAAGTGCGCTGGTGTTTACATCCCGAAACGTTGATGCGTCAGCCCAGGCCCGGTAGCACTCCTGCTTATAGCGTGATGCTATTTTACAGGAGCGACCAAACCATGGCTGGGATCTGCCTCCGATGGGCACCACAGAGGATGAAATAAAAAGTTCCATACCCTGAAGTTCCACATCAGCAACAGAATCGGCAACAACGCTGGGATCTTCCGACGAGAAGCAAACCCGCCCCTAAGGGTAGGATGCAAAATAAGACCGCATCCCGTCCCAATCAGCTGCCCTATAGTGCCAAACACGGCGGCAAACTGCAGATCGCAACTGCGATTGGAGCGTGAGTAGCACCGTACTCCGGATCAGACAATGGTTCGAAGAGCTCAGAGGGGCATCGACGGAGACCTGATATCCGTCCGGATGAGAGGTCAGCAGAAGGTCCAACAGGGAAGGTACATGGTTTTCCACATCTGGGATCCGCGTAGGTGAAGTAACCAGTTGTGTTAGACCATATGCCAAAGCAAAGTCATAGACAGATCTACCCGCGTGATCGGTTAAACGAGAACCAAGCCATTCAGCGTGGTGGGCGTTAAAATCACCAAGTATCACGATCACTGCGGATGGGACCTGTTGTAGCACGGAGTCTGCAGCTATTTGGACGTGGTCGATGAGTCTGTCTATGTCAGCATTACCGCTATGGGACCTATAGAGGCACCCGTAGACGCGGGGATGGTCGTCGCTGTCTACGCGCAGCCAGAGGATGGACAGGTCCGTACTTTCAAGACTGCCGAGGCGTCAAAAACAGATGTCCTCTCTGACGTATACGCAAACTCCAGCCCGGGGCACAAAGGAGTGTTCCAATTTGTACCCCGGGTCTCTCCTATATGAAGTATCAGCCGGAGAGGACACCTGAGTCTCAGTTAAAAAGAGCAAGGCCGGCTTCGCCGTCTCTAGATGGTAATGGACAGCGTTAAGGTTGGAATGAAGTCCCCTGATGTTGCAAAAATTCACGGACAGCGTGACAGGGATCGCCTTGGTTGTATTGCTCCGCTTGCCCCGAGCAGCATTAGTTGCGAGCGGAATTTTGCGAAAACAGAGAAGCGTAAACGTAGGAAGAAACTTTGAAGGTCATATATTAATTTAGAATAATAAAAGAATAAAACAATTTTTTTTTCAAAAATGAATGATATACCACCAATAATATGAATGTAAAAGTTCTAAAGTCAACCGAACTTGGCCCTCTATTCATTAATGTTATTGGTGGATTTGCCATTGCAATAAAAAATTACAACAATTCCACGTATTGTCAATGTTATTCAATCACCTGCGAATATTATTACCCTATTTTGAAAATGTTGATGATTATTTTTATTTTTTTATATAAATTTTCAATTTATAGTTACTGAAATACCCTAAAAATAATGATTTCTTATATTTACGCGAACACTACACATTGAATAAAACTACATTTACGGATTCTATCGCGTTTAATTAACTTGTTTTTTTTATTGATTCCTGACATTCCGGGTACTTTACAGCACCCATGGTCACGGTCTGCCAAGGATGATATGTGAGGCTATTGAAATTAAAAATCATTCTAATTTCAATAGACAGGGAGGCTGGGTACTACCACCTGCTTGGGATCCTGTAATTAATAAAATTAAAACTAAACCCAAGCATACCACTACGAGACTTCAAGACACAATAAATTCATTCTGCGTAGATCGGACCTAAATTAATAATTGAAAAAACTGAAGGTACACCGGGTTAACTCTGATACGACGTACCGATGTCAATCACCTCAGTCCCCCGTGACCATGGGTGCTGTAAAGTACCCGAAACGTCGGGAATCAATTAATTAAACGCGATAGAATCCTTACAAGTAGTTTTATTCAATACCCACAAAATGTTCTGCTAATTTAAAATAGTGGTGCAGAAAATCAAACAAAACACCTCCTGAGTAGCACTAGAAAGGAGTAATTCAATTGGTCGTGTAAATAAAAACTATGGCGAACTTTTTACTATTGCTATTCCAATAATTGAAGGAATAGATCAGTTATCATAAATCATAATTATTGTAAGCAGAGATTCAACAAATAGTAATTATAGCATGTTTGAATAACCTCTGTAATTATAAAATTCGTTTTTATAACATTTACGAACTATTTGGGTACAGAAAACACTGTACCCACTTCTACGAATAATTTTATTTTTAATCAATAATTTTATTCGGAATAAATGTAGAGGTAGAAAAATTGGTAAAAAATCTAAAATATTTAACACGTGTGTAAGAAATGATTACGTATTTATGACGGATAGGAATTTCAGTAAATCTGCAACTAATGTGGCAACATTGGTTTCATATTTTATAGTACAAGAGCTTGATGTACATGAGAATGTCATTGTCCTAATATCGTTTGTAGATTCCGCTGAAGGCTACGGTACGTATGGAAAGCTGTCTATAAAGTTTTCAATAAAGATACCTCTTTTTACATTTTTAAAGACTTTTGAATTAAAACCTTATACAAGAGAACCTCTATTGGTAACGAGCCATTAAATCAGTATCCTCTGGAATGAAAAATTATTTTGACTTTTAATCGAGTATAGGTGTAGAATGTCTATGGGCTGTAGAATCCACTTAATACCAAGTGTGTGCTCTATCAAGTGAATAACAAATATACTCATTTCTCAGCCGTACTTCATTAAAGAAATATTTCTTTGCTTCTAAAATGTTGTCCTTTCCTGAACGTAGGTTTCCGCTACGTGACAACTTTAAGAACTCAATTCACAACCAAGAAACAGTGTCATATGTGCACAGTGTCATAGATTCAAGGCACGTAGGGATCGATTTGATACGAAACCATCGTTAGACACAACATAATATGGCCCTTTGCTTTAACTCTTCTCTTTCTAATTTCAACATACTTCTTAATTTTGTTGCTATACACGCAAGAAAGAAAGAAAATGTGCTTCGCTTTACATGCTACGAATATTTTTACTTACTGCCATATAAGTTAGTAAGGCATTGTCATATGATATGTATGTGTATGTTTTATACGTGGTAGAGTTATGCTGCAGCTATTTAGTAGTATAGTTGTAGCACGAATGGGTTGACTCGACCGGGGAAGGACCACGCTCTCATATAATACCAGCGTAAAATAGTAGCTTAACGCTGCTGTTTCGCATGGTGAGTGGTGTAGAGAACCGGGGACTCTTTTTACTGGAAACGAGGCATTCCATCTTAATCCTCACGGGTGACAAAGCATCTTCATTTTGATTCGTAATTGAGGATAGATGTAGATGTCTATGGGTCACAGCAACCACTACTATCATGGGGACTGTATGCTCGTTTGTCACTCTATCCTATAAAAAAATGTATGTTTCTTAAAAAAAAATTAAACAGCAATTCAACAGTGCATGGCTCAAGTGCTCATGTTGTAAAAATGACACTTTAATTTGGGTCTATTTTTATAATTTCAACACCAGAATTTTGTTTCAAAATCAAAATAATAATAATAATCATCATCATCATCAGCATTAGAGCAAAAATACAGTATACAAAATTCCACTGATGAATATAGGCCTCCCCATATTATTATCACTAAGTTAATCAGGAAGATGCTGCTTGCCCCTTTTACATTTCCATCTGTATGTACACAAAAACATAAATAGTTGTATTAAAAATATTGATGTACATTCTGTAAATACTAGGAACACGCACAAGTTAGTTATACCAGTTACTCGACTCCAAAGTGTCAGTAATTCCTTCATGGGACAATGTACACGCTTTTACAACAAAGTCCCAGAAAATATGCAGACATTTTCTATCAAGAGGTTTAAATTATTTATTAAGCGAAAATTGTGTACACAACTGATAATAACCCTGGGAATGAGGTGACCCCTACCATGCTGTTTCTAAATGTTTTCATAATAATTGTGTAAAATATTATATTGTAAATTGTACTTTAAAAAAAAAGTCCCGCTGGGTTTCTCGCCGGCCAGAACAGAGGTTTTTGTGTGAACCAGTGGTAATAAAAGTAAAAAATTACTTTCAATAAGTATTATGTACTATAATCTATATTGAATAAAAATTATTCTATTCTATTCTGTCTCCTATTACGTTACCCACGGGATGATATGGGGTAGTGCATATTCTTACTACTACGGCCTTTAATGTTTATTCGAATAAACATCTAATGAACAAGCTTAAGAATGGCTGTGCAAGAAGGAGAGTAATAATGCAGTAGCCAACACCATTGAACCGTTTCCGTTGCATCCTATCAAAAGTTCTCCGCTGAACATGAACCTCCCATAAATTGTATCATATTTCCCAAAGTTTCTGCGCTTGGCTGGCGGGTTGGCAACCGGAATGTTATATTTTCTTGATGTTAGTAGGGAGACGCTGATGCCCGTCTCCTGGTTTGCTCACGACACCCACGGGACGATATGGGATAATGGATATTCTTATACGACCACTTCACAGATTTTCGCCTACTGTGAAATGTATGACTCCCACGGGAAGATATGGGGTACTTCTTACAGCGATACTACATGATGCAGACCCACCGTGTAGAGCTATCACGGGTTAATTTAATTACCAATGTATTCTTACACGGCCACTGCACGGTCAACAACATTTAACACTTGCGTGCTGTTGTAATAAAGCCAATAACGAAGGTCCTTTAAAATTTTAATGGGTAACGACGAAAAATAGTAGTGCTTTTAATATTTGCTTCGGTTCTTTAAAACTTCTTTAATTTACTCCCACCTAAGTTTTTATTAAAGTTACCGGAACTGTCACTGGCATTTTTTTTAGTTTAATATCTAGTTAAGCATCTAATTTCGGCCGGTGTAAGAATATCCATTACCCCATAAGGTCTTTTGGGTGTCGTAAGAGGCGGCAGAGAGAAACTGAATCAAGAAATGGGCACCAGCGTTTTCTTGATTACAATGCAAAATAAGAAAAAACTGCGATTGTCAACCTGTCTGCCAAATGTGGCAATTAGAGCAAATCCCTCCTATGAGGCAATCTATACGAGGTCTATGTTCAGCGGTGAACTTTTCTAGGCTGTAATGGATAATACATATATAATAACTCCGTACGTACATATACCGGAGTAGTTTGGAAATGTCCATAGCGTGTTTTAGGTTTTGGATCGTTTTGTTTGTAGCGCGAGAACAGCGCCGCCACAACATCATAAAATATGATCAAATGCCATCTATATTTAACCATTAGTTTCTAAGCATTTGGCTGCGGTGCTGTGAGGCCGCGGGTTTGAACCTGCACGGAACAAGAACATTTTTTTAAACATTACCCACACTAGGATTTTTCCTGCATCGTAGAGACAGTTTAGCTACATAACAGTGGTAGAGCCACGCGGCAGCTTTTGCTGCCGTACGGATGGGCCGGCTCGAACCGGGGCGGTACCACGACCTCACAGAATACCAGCGTGAAGTAGAGGTTTACCTCTGCGTTTCGCTTGGTGAGTGCAGGTGGCCGGAGGCCCTTTTTACTGGAAATGAGGCATTCCATCTTAGTCCTCACGGGTGACAACGCATCTGCATCTTGATTCGCAAACGAGGATAGATGTAGATGTCTATGGGCCGCAGCAACCACTTACCATCAGGTGGACTGTGCGCTCGTTTGTCACCCTTATCCTATAAAAAAAAATTGCAATATGACAAACATCCAGACCCCGAAAAAGTTATTTGTAGAACATACAAATACTTGTTCCGTGCGGGATACGAACCCGCGGCCTCCAGCTCCGCAACTCAGCGCTAGGGCTATGGAGTCATCAAATTGTTTCGAGTCTGTCTGATGTCACCAGTGCAGTTGGTGAGACTAGCCTTTATTACATTTGTAGGTAAGTCTTGCGTGTATGGTCAAATACTAGACAAGTATTAATTTGTATCATTACTACTAAACATTTGCCGCCTTATTCCAAAACACGGACTTAATATAGTACTGGAGTTAGTAATATATTTAAACCATAAACTAAGAAAAACGTTATTACAAAACGAAGATTATCTCTGGTTCAAGGATTATCTATGGTATTAAAGTTAATCTTTCGAGACCCCTAGTTTAGCTATGGTACTAACCTTTCTATATAGTTTGTGGTACTCTATACTAACCTCAATTTCGGTACTTCTTAATTTGAGGTGAGCGTTGTTTTCATTTGGTGTTATTAAAATCGTTAAAAATGGATATTAACATGATTGACTTGATGGATTTAGAAGATTTGGACATGCTAGACACCACTCGGCGACCTGATAGACATCGACATCGTGTGAATCCGTTTGAATTGAGTGACGAAGATTTTAGGTATAAGTATAGGTTCTCAAAACGTTTCGGAGAAAAAATAGTGGGTATCTTACGTGAGGATTTAGTGCACGACCCTCGAGGATGCCCATTGAGTCCTGAAATTCAAGTGGTTTGTGCATTACGCAACTGGGCTCGCCATGAAGTAAGTGCTGTTTATAATCTTGGTGGGGTCAATGTACCTAACATTACGCTAGATAAAAAGCCAAATAATACATATTATTGTTTTATTCGTAGATTCAAGACGATACAGCTGATTTACATGGTGTGTCTCAACCAGTAGTAAGTAGGACATGTAAAAAAGTAGCGGAAATTTTGTCACGGAAGCCCTGAGAATTTATTAAAATGCCTACTACTTTAAATGAACAGCAGGAAACCATTAGGAAATTTCGCAGTATTGCTAATTTTCCTACAGTAATTGGCGCAATTGACTGTACTCACATACGAGTAAAGAAAGTGAATGCTGATGGGGGTCAGTTATATATTAATAGAAAAGGATTTTCTTCAATTAATGTACAGGTAATATACAAATATTTTAAATAGCTGTGATTGTCTCTTAATAACTTTACTTTATCATAATAGAAAATAATTTGTTTGACTATCTTATGGTAATAAATATATATTAAAATAAACCAGAAAAACAAAGTACTAATGAGCTCTTATTTTACAGGTGGTTTGTGACGCTGACCTGAAAATCATGGACATTGTAACCAGGTGGCGTGGTAGTGTACATGACTCCAGAATATTCCGAGAATGTAGACTAAAACAGAGGTTTGAGGCTGGTGCATTCTCTGGAATATTACTTGGTGACAGTGGCTATGCTTGTACCCCTTACCTATTTACACCGCTGCTGAACCCCACAACACCACAAGAAGAAAGATATAATAGGAGCCATATCTGTACCAGGAACACAGTGGAAAGATGTTTTGGTTTGTGGAAGCAACGGTTTCGTTGCCTATTAAGAGGTATGTTTGGAGATATTGAAACAGCAAAAAAAACAATTGTTGCATGTGCTGTACTACACAATATGGCCATCGACATGAGAGAAGATGTGTTTCCTGGTGAGAGAGATAGCATTGAACAATATTCATCTGAACCTATAGTACAAAGATATATTGCACCATCAATAAGGGGAAATATTAGAAGAAGACAGTTTATTGAAACTCATTTTCAGTAGGTAAACATTTTTTTTTTACATATTTATATAGCTATTTATAATTAAAATTAATAATTATATTTATAAAATTGTCAATTTTTTTTCAATTGTCTAAAGCTATGTATATATAATTTATTTTATTTTGTTATTCAGAGGCCAATTTTGGCTATAAAATTACATTAAGGATCAATAAATGTATAAGACAATTATAATAATATTTCTTTTTGATTTCAGAGATAATACCCATTTATAAAGGAAAATATTTCTGCAGAGCCGTTGTCAGCTGTCAAAGAATAACGACTACATATTCACCAATATGAAATAAATTCAGGGTAGTATTGTGATAATATTTCATTTATTGAGCAAAATGCTTTTATTTAGGCTATAAATGATTGTGTTTCAGGGAAAGATGCGGGGTACAGCACATTCCACATCAATATGAAGCTATATTATATAAAGATTTAAGTGCTTTAGAGATATGTTTAGATTTTTTAATAAATATCGTCCCTCCTCTACATTCACAGCCGGATTTCCTTTCCAGAGGTGCACGGGTCCACGGGGAGTAGGACTGTATGATGACTAAGTAATTAGGTTTAGTTTTTTTTATTATAGTTTTTTACTATTGTATATTATATTTCACTGTTATGTAAATAAAATGCATATTAATTATAATTATTTATTTTAATTATTAATAAAAGATGTACAAATATTTGCAGCAATTTAGTACCTGAAAATAATTGTTTCATATATGAGGATATTTACAAACATGTATCTGATATAGTCTCAAATATTTAGTTTTTTTATAGGATAATGGTGATAAAACACAGTCTACCACACACACATACACACACACAGTCCATCTGATGTTAAGTAACTGCTGTGGTGCATAGACGTCCACATCTATCCTCGACTACAAATCAAAATGCAGATGCGTTGTCACCCGTGTGGAGTAAGATGGAATGCCTCGTTTCCTGTAAAAGAGGTCTCTCTCATACAAAATTTGTACAAAAATTTATCCAAAATTTGTCAATAAACAAGTTTAAATGTTTTATTAAAGAAAAATTTTATAAAAAGGTTATTATAATATCAAAGAATACATAAATGAGAATATTGGAAATACTGGAATTGAGGTGATCGCCACCATGGTGGTTCTATTAAAATTCATTTAAAAATTGTACAAATAAAATTATTGTTAAGAGAAATATGTTTATAAAAAAGTCCCGCTGGGTTTCTTACTAGTTCTTCCCAGGACTGAGGTATTTTCCGAACCAGTGGTAAATAAAAAATGTCTTTCAATAAGTATTCTGTAATAATCTATATTTAATAAAAATCATTCTATTCTATTCTCATTCTATAAACTCACCATAATAAACACAGCAGCATTAAGCTGCTATTTAACTTGTGTTTTTCTGACTTTCTAATAAAAATATTTGTAACTCTAATTTTCTAATTTTTAGGTTAGCTATTTTAATATTGTATTTATGTTCCTCTTCCATCATTTCCAGTTGTCTTTTTTTAAAATCTGTGTTACTTTTTACAATTGTTTGGTGTACATCTTCTCTTCTGTAAAATGAAATGGAATACTTAATGTAAGTTTTGTAGTTATTTTAGAAATTTACAAAGTATTCTAGAGTAATAAAAGTGCACTTAACCTTGTACACCAATTAAAGAAATATTTTTTAATTATTTTTAAATCAATTCATATTAAACTTTGCTTTTAATATTTGAAAACATGAAACAATTTTCAGTGTTTAAATACTAATTTTCACATTTTAAAAAGTATGTAATGTATCAGACTATGTAATTTTTTCAACATACCTATTTTGCAAGCTATTTTTCCTGTTTTTAATTTTTGTTATACCCCTAGTAATAATATCTTTATTGTTGGTTATTTTCACCATTTTGGCACTTTCTTCTGTATTTGTAGTTGGATCTATCTCTAAAAATTAATATAAATATAACAGTTTTAGAAAATTAACATTTATAATATTTACAAACTTGTATGCATATGATTGTAACTATAATAATAATATATTTTGCTTTTTAATAAATATTCAATCAGTATTATTTACCTTGCACATATACAACATTGGGTTCTGGATTTTCTACATTTTTAACTATAGCTGTGTCTGTTTTTTCAAAATTAAGGCGAGGCTTAGGGTCAGCAACTTCTTTTGATGTTGTAGCCACAGTCACTGGATCCTAAAATAAATCATTAAAACATTTATTAACATGTTTTCCTGTCACCTGTCATCTCTATTTTGCCCTTTATTGAATCAGGTATTTTCTATGTTGTAGAAATATTATTATGATCCAAGACAAAAGGTAATTTAATAAATTATTAATTATAATACCTAATAGAAAATTATAATCGGACTGTGTAGATAATCTAGTAAAATGTGTGTTATGATATTATATAGACCACTATATATGAATTTGTGACATTTCAATTTTGAATATAATTAATTATAAAGGAATTTATGTTAAATTGTTACTAAGTATATTAAATTTTGAATATTCGGAAAATAATTTTGGATTGTAAATTGTATGCTTTAAGAGTAGATTTCAGAGCACTACCTAGGTACTAAAGTAATGGAAAATAAAGTTCTTTAATTTTAATTAAATTTGTAAGACATGTAAGTAATTTTATTTACCACTGCATCACTATCATAATTATTAACTTCAACGATAAAGTCGTGAGGGGCAATGGACATTATTTCCAAGTCCTCAAGAGAAGGTGATGGAGGTTTTCCGCCACCCCCGGTCTTTGATTGTTCCCTCCTATATGTGTATAAGTTTGATTTAGCACACAACTTCATTCTTTTCCAAGATAATTTCAATTCACCATCTGATCGGCGTTTACCTGTTAGCTCATTAAATCTAAAAAAAATAATACGAAATCACGTAAACAATACCGTACCTATTTGTACACATAACAAATGCGATAAGTACTTACTTATTAGTTATATTCTTCCACTCTTTTATTTTTTGAATATTTACCGATGTTTTTGTCGACTTATTCTCTATTATATGTGCTGATTGTGAAATAAGTGTACGTAATATTTCCTATAATAATAAGAACATTCCTTTTAGTTGAAATAAGGATAATAGGAGGATAAGAGTATTGCTACGTACTGACAAATAAATTTCGATATTTCACTAACTTTTTCTTCAGAACTCCAATTTTCACCCCGTTTTTTCTTTTGTTCCATTATTATATAAATATAATTGTAATAGCAAGTACTTAATTAATTATTAATAATTTAATTTACTTATTATAAGGCTGCAATATAAACTATTTTGAACGTCTCGAATCCCGCGCTCGCGTTACCTCTGTAATTCACTACATTTCACGCTAGAGTTGTTAAACTGAAAACAACTTGATATAATCAAAAGCGCGTCAAAAGTATATGTCGTGCTTGTTCAATAGATTTTAACGTAAACAAATAACAATGTATGATATGTTTTTGTATTGATGGATAATTATTTAAGCATAATTAAATGTGAAAATAATATTAATATTTTATGAAACCGAACGTTGCATTGAATGAAACCTGTATGAACGAATGATAGAGTGTCATTTTTTGTTTTTTATCTGTGAATGATATTTAATATAATACTAACGTTGGTATTAACTGGTCCTCGGGTAGTCTGCGTTTTGTAATAAGCACACGTTTTAGTGCTGGTATTAACTAGAATATTGTAACAAACCTGGACTTCTTACTCCTAAACTTAACCCAGTACTAAAACATTTTTTTGGAATAAGACTGTTGGGGTTTACTTAATGACTTCTTATATATTTACACAGACATTTAACATTGAATAAAACCAATTTTTTGAATTTTATCGGGTTTAATTTACTACTTTAACTCATTTTTAATTCCCGGTGCTGTGAAGCACTCGAAACGTCGGAAATTAAAAATAATTTAAACCATTAAATGGAACTAATTTTACTGATTTTATCGCGTTTAATTTAAACTTTTTAATTTCCAACGTTTTACAGCACCCATGGTCACGCGAGGGACTGAGGTGTTTGACGTCCAGATTTCATAGCTAGCAGCCGGGCTAGCTATGAATATGAATATGAAACCTTCAGTTTTTTCAATGACATTTCAACGATTTCAACGCGATAAAATCCGTAAAATTAGTTTCATTTAATCTGTAGTGTTCGCGTAAACATAAGAAATCATTAAGTGTGAACCAAGTAAATTAAACGCGATAAAATCTGTAAAATTTGTGTAATTTTACCAGTAAAATGAACTTTATTAGGAGAATATAAGTAGTAAGGTGTAACCGTGACATTAATTACTCAACATTTTACTCACGAACGTTCGTTTTGGCGCGAATTCAAAGACGATCGTGGTAGTCTAGTGCAATATAAAACAGTTAATGACCATCCATAGAATGACAATTGAAAGACAGATAGTTATAATGATGCGCACCTCGCTTTCGATAGCGAGTTGGTTGTGCTTTATTGCCAATAAACTACCATGACTCTATTCACTTATAACAAACTGTATTTTGTATAGGATAAGGTGACAAACGAGCACACGGTCCAGCAAATGGTAAGTGGTCCACAGATATCTACATAAACCTCGATTAAAAATAAAAATTCAGATGCGTTGTCACACCTGAGTACTAAGATGCAATGCGTCGCTGTATCTTATATCTATACAAATAAATAAAATTGAAGTGTCTGTTTGTAATGTCAAAATAGCAGCTTTTTACTAAATGCATATGGAAGTATATACGGTACTTATAACAAAAACATAATTTTTGTCTGTCTGTCTGTTTGTTCCGGCTAATCTCCGAAATGGCTGGACCTACTTCGACGGGACTTTCATTGGCAGATAGCTGATGTTATATGGAGTAACTTAGGCTACTTATATTTAAGAAAAATAATTATGGTTCCGCGCAACATAGTTAAAACCCTAAATTACACGCGGGCGAAGTCGCGGGGAACAGCTAGTGTTACATTTTTTTATACGATAGGGTGACAAACGAGCACACAGTCCACCTGATGGTAAGAGGTTGCTGTGACCCATAGACATCTACATCGATCCTCAATAAAGAATCAAAATGCAGATGCGTCGTTACCCGTGAGGACTAAGATGGAATGCCTCTTTTCCAGTAAAATGAGTCTCCGGTTCTCTACACTCACCATACGAAACACAGCAGTGTCAAGCTGCTATTTTACGCTGGTATTCTGTGAGAGTGCGGTCCTTCCCCGGTCGAGCCGACCCATTCGTGCTACAACTATACTACTAATATAGCTGCAGCATGGCCACGTAAAACTTAACCTCCACACTAGAAGTTTCTCCTGTATCGTAGGAGCAGTATACATACATAAATTTCAGAAGGATAAATATCTGAATACGAAAAAAATATTAGTAGGCCATACAAATACTTGTTCCGTGCGGGATTTGAACCCGCAGTCCTTAGCGCTGCAACTCATTGCTAAGCGACTGCGTAACGGAGCTGTCAAAATTGTAGCATGCCTGTAATAGGGAAATAACTGCCTTTTATGAGCTTATGGGCCATTCATTAATTACGTAAAGATGAATTTGGCGATTTTTAAATTACACAGTAAAAGCCGGATCAATTCAGATCATCAATTGTCGTCTGGACCGAATGGGTTAGTAAGCCATGTTGTCCAGTCGGAAATAATTTTTAACTTATCAGATGATATGATCAGTAATAGATGGAAGTTCATTTGAAATTTCGACTTACAAAATATTACGTAAGAAGGGTTTTTATCACCTCCCCCCTCCCCTACTCCCCAAAATAAGGGCATGTAGAGATTTTTTTTATACAAGAGGGGGCAAACGAGCGCCGCTCACCTGATGGTAAGTGAGTACCGCCGCCCATGAACAACCGCAACACCAGGGGAATCGCAGGTGCATTGACGGTCGTTTAGAAAGGTGTAAGCTCTTTTCTTTAACCTCCCCTCCCCCTTCGGGACCCTTACGGAATGAATGAATGGCTCTTTAGGTATTTATTTGCATTGTTTCAAGACATTAATAATTTAAAAAAATATATTTTTTATTATTATTATAATTAAAAAAAAAATGAAGACCGAATGGTGAAGAAAATATATAGCGCGAAAGTTAATATTAAAAGGTGTCGAGGTAGACCGAGACTAACTTTCGAAGACCATGTGAGCAAATTGCTCGAAGAGGGTAGGGTCAAGAGTACTCGGATACCTAGACGCGCATGTATGAAGAAGATAATGAATCTGAAAGAAGCGAAAGAGGTATGTAAGGATCGTGACACTTGGCGATCTGTTCTCTCTGGTTACCCCGTCAGGGATTGTGCGTGAAGATAAGTAAAGTAAAGTTAGTAAAAAAATATTATGTCTAGCCGGGCTAATCTTCGGTATGGTTAAACCGATTGTGGTGAAAATTGATGAACAGATAAAGAGCAATACCAGGAGTAATCTAGTCTATAGTTCACCCGAGAAACTTGGACATTAATTTTTTAAACTAAAAATTTATAAAATATTTGGTTTTTCATGATTATAATGATTTCTTATATTTCCGCGAACACTACACATTGAATAAAACTACTTTTATTGATTCTATCGCGTTTAATTAACTTATTTTTATTAACATGGTCACGGGGGACTGAGGTGATTGACGTCCCGATGTCAGAGTTAACCCGGAGTACCTTCAGCTTTTTTTAATTTTCGGACCAAAAGTAATAATTAAAAAGCTGAAGGTATACCGGGTTAACTCCGACATCAGGACGTCGGGAATTTATAAAAATAAGTTAATTAAACGCGATAGAATTCGTAAAAGCAACTTTCATGATTATTTTAATTTTGAACTTATACCAACTGATAAATCGACGACAAAGGCAATTATAATGTTGCCTGATCTAATTTTTAAGCCTTTTTTGAAAATGATCCGAAACATTTTTCTTAAATGTTTGTTTGCTGAATGGTTCCTCAACTTATCACGCAGAATATCCGATGTAGGCTATATTTTAACCGGAAAACCTTTTTTTTTTATAGGATAAGGGTGACAAACGAGCACACAGTCCACCTGATGGTAAGTGGTTGCTGCGGCCCATAGACATCTACATCTATCCTCTGTTACAAATCAAAATGTAGATGCGTTGTCACCCTAAGACTAAGATGGAATGCCTCATTTCCAGTAAAAAGGGCCGGAACCGGAAAACTATGAGATTTTTTGACAAATCAAAAAAATTATGAAATAAATGGTAATTAATTATCTTAAATCCAAATGATGACATTAATACATCCCACCCAGGCGAAGTCGGAACGAGTCGCTAGTCTTTCATTTAACTCGTACGTGTTGCACCCCCCCCCCCCCTCCCCCCACTAGATGGAGTAACAACCTGCTAAGAAATAAAGGAAGTCAATGGATGCAGGTGGCTCAGGATCGTGCTTTCCGGCATTCCTTGGGGGAAATTTATGTTCAGCAGTGGAATTGTGACGGGCTGCAATGATGATGGTGATGATAATTCATTAAAACTAAATAAACGAATCTAAGTAAGCAGTTTTAAAAAAAATTAAAATTCTATTTTATATGATTTAATTATTTTTAGATCGATTGACCGTAATCTATATGTACAAAAATGCGAATGAAATTTTGTTAGAAGTGACATCACTTGGACTGTGGATCTGCGTGTTATTTCTGCCGGTTAAACTGCCTTAAGAGTATATACTCCTCCAGATCGATCGCATCGGTCACGGCGGCCAGTCTCAACGGAGACTAGCCATCGGCGCAGGTCAGGATTATATTGTCCGAGTGTATGCGCAGGCACAGGTGCACTCTCTATTCTCTCACTCTCGTAGTCCGATGGGACGGTAAACCGACACGACCGGAGAGAGATCAGGCGCAGGAGCAACGGCTTTACGTGACCTTTCCAAGGCTTTCGATTGTGTTCATCATGATACATTAATCAGGAAACTACAACATTACGGTGTAAAAAATTTGGCGCTTAAACTTATTACTTCATATTTAAGTAACAGAACTCAAAAAGTCGTCATTAATGGTAAATGTTCCTCCGGATCGGTAGTATCAATGGGCGTTCCTCAGGGCTCGATTCTTGGCCCATTCCTGTTCTTAATCTATATTAATGACTTACCTTATCTTGTAGGGGACAATCACGATATAGTATTATTTGCTGACGATACCTCTTTAATTTTCAAACTGAAACGGCAGTCAATTAAATATGACGATGTAAATAATGCTCTATCGAAACTAGTACATTGGTTTAACGCCAACAATTTGCTCTTAAACGGCAATAAGACAAAATGTATTAAATTTACAATACCTAATGTAAAACATTCGAAAACCGTGCTTTTAAATGGGGAGGAGTTGTGGATACCACTGTTTTTCTCGGTATTACTATTGACGCGAAACTTCAATGGGGTCCCCATATATCTAAAATAGCAAGCAGACTTAGTTCTGCAGCATATGCTGTAAGAAAGATTAGAAGTCTCACAGATGTTGAGACAGCTAGGTTAGTGTATTTTAGTTACTTTCATAGCGTAATGTCTTATGGAATTTTGCTATGGGGTAATGCGACTGATATTGAAGCTATATTTGTTTTGCAAAAGAGAGCCGTACGGGCGATTTATAATCTAAATTGTAAAGAGTCCCTTAGAGAAAAATTTAAAGAAATAAACATATTAACTTTGGAATCGCAATATATTTATGAAAATGTAATGTATGTACATAAAAACATAAAAAGCTTTAATAAGAATAAGGATGTTCATACCTTAAACACTAGGAACAAACATAAGCTTGTAATGCCATTTACTAGACTCCACAGAATTAGTAATTGATTTATGGGGGAATGTATACGCTTTTACAACAGAATCCCAGAACATGTTCAAATTTTGTCAATAAACAAGTTTAAAAGTTTTATTAAAGAAAAACTGTACAAAAAGGGTTATTATAATATCAAGGAATACATGAATGAAAATAACCCCTGGGAATAAGGTGATCGCCACCATGCTGGTTCTATGAAAATTTATTTAAAATTGTATAAACAAAATTATTGTTAAGTGAAATTATGTTTAAAAAAAAAAGTCCCGCTGGGTTTCTTGCTGGTTCTTCCCAGGACAGAGGTATTTTCCGAACCAGTGGTAAATAAAATAATGACTTTCAATAAGTATTATGTAATAATCCATATTGAATAAAAATCATTCTATTCTATTCTATTCTATTCGTGCTTTCCAAGGCATGGGGGTGAGACACCGACAACTTCCTGACTCCGGGCAGCTACTGAGAATTTCTTGATGGAAAAACTCAATAACTGATTTTTTTGGCCCGACCCTGGATTCGAACCCGGGACCTCATGATCAGCAGTCGCACTACTACGATCACTAGACCAAAAAGGCAGTCAAGGGTATATATTATAATTGGTGACAGCCAGTAAAATACTACAGGCTGTGAGGCATTCCATTTTAGTCCTCAAAGATAAAAACGCGTCTGTAGCCTTCTTTATTTGTACAGTCAGTCTTAAATTAGTTTGAACACCAGCGTAAAATAACAGCTTTATGCTGCTGTGTTTCGTATGGTGAGTGTAGAGAACCGGAGACCCTTTTTACTGGAAACGAGGCACTCCATCTTAGACCTCAGGGGTGACAATACATCTGCATCTTGATTCTTAAACGAGGATAAATGTAGATGGCTATGGGAAACAGCATCCACCAAACATCAAGTGGACTGTGTGCTCGTTTGTTACACTTATTCTATTTAAAAAAAATCGGGCTGTCAATTTGTTTATCACTTCAGCATAATCATAGGCATAGATAATGGACTGTGCGTTCTGTATTCAGTTGTGCAGGAAATACAGACCTAAAAGTGCGAGAGGGACAAAGCGAATGTACGGCCAGTAGTAATCTCTTTCTAGAATTCTGATTGCTCCACGTCAAATTCTGATTGGTCTACGTCAAATTCTGATTGGTGCACGTCACTGGCTTGCAGGACGTGGCCCGATCAGGCTTGCAGGAAAGAGACAAGAATTGGCCGCACAGTCGCTTTGTCTCTTTCTAGAGAATGGTCACTTTTGTGAGGCTGACGCTCAGTCCATTATCTATGTCTATGAGTTATAATACACAAATCTTAATTACAGTTGACATCAGATAAAATTGATTAATTAAATTTACATTCAACTTTCGGATAATCCCTTTTTTTTTCAATAGATTTGCCTTTATCGTTTAGAAATGTGAACGAAATCAAACAAATTTCTGAGACTTTCTTGACTTTTTTCTTTATATATATTGATTTCAGTTATCAAGGTGCTATTTTTTAAGTATTTTAACAAGTTTATTATAAACGTGAAAATAAAATGCGTTAAAAGACCATGTATTTTTTTATAATAATGTAATTTTCTTCTGTGAAGGGTATAGAAAGCCAGTATGATTACAGGCTGGGAAGCTTTCCATCTTAGTCCTCAGACGTTCCTTAAAAAAATTACACCTCTCATAAGTATGGAAAAAATTGGGAATGAAGTAACTTACTTCTTTTACTGTAACTTTATAATAATGTCCTCCAGACCGAATTTCGGTCACGGCGGCCAGTCTCAGCGGAGACTAGCCATCTGCGCAGGACAGGATTATAGTGCCCAAGTGTATGCGCAAGCACAGGTGCACTCTCTATTCCCTCACTCTCATAGTCCGATGGGACGGTAAACCGACACGACCGGAGAGAGATCAGGCGCAGGACCAACGGCTTTACGTGCTTTCCGAGGCACGGGGGTGAAACACCGCCGGATTCCTGACTCCGGGCAGCTACTGAGAATTTCTTGATGGAGAAACTCAATAACTGATTTTTTTGGCCCGACCCGGGATTCGAACCCGGGACCTCATGATCACCAGTCGCACTACTACAACCACTAGACCAACGAGGCAGTCGCACTACTACAACCACTAGACCAACGAGGCAGTAACTTTATAGACGTAATTGAAATTGATATGTTCCTTGGTTAGCTTAAAAGGGTTAAAAATTAACTTAAAACACGTAGTAAAATTAAAAATTTTGTACAACCGACTTCAATTTAAATTATTAATGATAACTGAAAAACTATTAATCAGACCTTGATCAAATTTATATGGAACCACTTGAAAAGCACCGGTTTTCAAATAAAAAAGAATCATCGAATTCGGTTCATCGTCAAAAAATTTGACATAAAAAGACATACAACTGACTATGAAAGAACTTAAGGAATAAATTAATTCATATTTAGAAATCTAGGCTTTAATAGCTTTATACTATATCTTAGCATCGATTTCAGAATGTGAAATTATTTTATTATTTTTAGCTCTATGAAATTTACTTTTACCCTCTTTTCAATTATATTTTTTACACATTTGATGCATGCGTAATAACTAAACAAAAACGCAAACGTGTGTTGTGTAGGGTGGCCACCATACGACACAACAATGTATTAATGTTTAAGAGATAAGTCTAATTAATGACATTGTTCAAGCGTTCCAATCTGTGTTTATCTAGCTTCGACTTCGTTCTATACTTCTTTAAATAATCGACTTCGTTAAATAATCGAGCGCCTTAAACGCCTACCCAAAATTTGTCACTAGCTCTCTGACCACAGTAGCAAAAGCGCGTAGTTGTTGTTAATAAAACAAACATGCCATGAATGACTAATGAAACTTACGGGTTACACCAAATAATTGATAATAATTACCTTGTGCTGACGAAACAAAGTGCTTATGATTGATGGAATTAATGAATGAGTGACGTAATATTGGTAGGTAAGTGTTACTGATTGGGTTAATAATTCAGTTGCTACTGTTTTCATGACGTATAATAGATAAGCACACAAGCTTGTAATGCCTGTTATTGGATTTCACAGAGTTGGTAATCCATACACGGGACAAGATATCAATTAAAAGTTTACAAAATCCATTGAACACACATTGTTTAATAAAGGGTTATATTAATATTAGGTTGTTGCATAACACTTTGCAAAAAGTGAACAATACAAATTGCAATTTAAAACGTTTTTTAGATAGGGAGTAATTGATATCTTAAAAACTCAGCGATCTGCCCCGACTTTGCACGATTGATTTCTAAATCTCGACAACAGCGCCACCTACCGGATCCAACTGTGAATGTAAACCATTCTAATCAATTTAATCACACACAAGAAATTTAATCAAAATCGGTCCAGTTATTTAGGAGGAGTTCATTCACATACACACGAATAGAAGAGTTATATAATAGATTATTGTACATATAAACTTTTGTTTTAAATTATTCTGTCTATAAATGAAAATTGGATTAAAATCTGTTTCGTATTTCAAAAGATCTGAGCGTACAGACGGCGGGAAGCGACTTAGTTTTACTCGTATACTATGTAGATATTAAATTAAACGGTCAAAAAATTTCAACTGTCAAAAGCTACGTATAGGTTACATTATTTTATTTTGTTACTTAGACCAACGGTAGGCTGCTTAAAAGTAAAAGGGGATTAAATATACATATGAAACGATGCCATAGTAAAAGTATTTCGGCTTCACAGCCTATTGTAGAAATTCATAACTCTATTAGTAATTTCTCTAATGTCACAAATTAATTCCTTTTTTCGGAGCAAATTTACAATTATTGTCGTAATGTACCCGTGGTTAAAGGAATTCCTAGAGGTATGAGGATGCAACTTGCTAAAGCATTGTCATATACTATTGAAAATCGTTCATTAATAGTGAAAAGAGTTGGCAAAAATTATTTACATTCGTGTATTCCCAATTTCATTTTGATAAAACAATAAATAAATCAACTACTCAACTAAAAGAGACATCTTTTCAATATTTAGATTACCCAATTAATACTCATTTTTCTTGACTTTATCCTAAGTTTGATTTAAAAAAGTAGTTGATTCGAAAGTAATGAGTAGCGACTTAAAAAATGCATCCCGTATTTTATTCTCAGACGACATCCAGGATGCCGTAATGTCGAATCCCTTGAAGGACTTCGTCAAAAGCGTCCTTCGGTCAATTCTTCTCATAGTTTACCGCTGCCTCCCAAGACTTCTATGCAACCTTTACAAATTTCTGAAAAAGACACTTTAGAAGAAATTATATCATTTTCGAATGACTCTGCTGGCGGCATTGACGTAATTACCTAAAGATCTTGTAAGCGTTTCTGCCGGTGACGCCAGCGGAGTATTTCTTAATGTCATTACAAAATTATGAAATTTTCAGCTTTCTGGTAATGTTAATCCTAATTTCATTTCATCCTTATATGGGGCAAGATTATGTGCCTTTAAAAAAAAGGATAACGGTATCCGTCCTATTGGCGTTGGTTCCACATTTCGACGCTTAACTTCAAAGTTAGCTTGCAGGCACATAATCTCTTACCTTAAGACAAAATTTCAGCCTACTCAACTAGGCTTTCGCACTAGAGGTGGCTGTGAGGCGGCGGTACATTCAGTGCGTACATTTTTAACAAACTATGATGCAGATGTTCTTGCGAAGGTTGACCTAAGGAATGCTTTTAACTCTATCGATAGGGTAACCCTGCTGAAAGAAGTGGCTAAAAATACCCCCGAAATTTATCATTACGTTTGGCAATGTTACAGTCAATATACTTACTTGTTTTAAGAAAACCATATTATCACTTCAGCTGTCGGTGTTCAGCAGGGTGACCCAATAGGTCCAGCACTTTTCGATTTGTGAACCCATTGTTTCAAATTTGAAATCCTAGCTGAATGTCTGTTACCTGGACGACAGTACACTAGGAGGTAGATCAGATGACGTGCTCAGTGATCTTATCTCATTTTTTCGAAATTTTATAAATATTGGTCTTGAACCAAATAGCAATAAAAGTGAAATATTTTTTCCATTTATTTGTCTAGTTCTAACAGAGACACTTTAATTCAAAATTTCAATCTTATTTCTCCAGGAATAATAATTGTTAGTAAGGAATTGCTATACCTGCTAGGTGCCCCGTTGTTTTTTAATAGTACTAAACCTGTTTTAAAAACAAAATTTTATCAGTTTTTAAACCACGTTGATAAACTGTATAACTTAAGCCCCCACACTTAAACCCCACAGCTCTTACTATTTTAAACTATTGTCTCCTTGTACCTAGATTTACATACTTACTCCGTTCGAGTTCAGTCTGGAAATGTTCGGATATTGTAAAAGATATTGATAATAATCGTAAATACGTTTAGAAAAAAATCTAAATTTAACTTTAAATACAACAGCCTAGACTCAAGCTACTTTACCTATAAAATTTGGTGGTATTGGTGTGAGAAATCATTCTACCGTTGCATTGCCTGCTTCCCTTGTTTCCGTGCATAATATCAGTGACTTATGTAACATAATTTTAAATAATAAAGTAGACCTGTGCTTTGCCATGGAAGCAGGGCATACATGGCGAACTCTCTGACCCGGCGAGAATGTTCTACTGGAAATTAACAAACAAAAACAGTGGGATATTCCGTTGGTACAGAGTGTGGAGAAGGATTTCTTTCATAATTTCCATAGCGACCAAGATCAGGCACACCTTCTAGCTGTTTCGCAACTGTCTCTAGTAACACGCTCTACCATCAAGTAATCTTGGCAAATTACTTGATGATTAAAGCTTGCGCATTGGCGTTAGGTATCCGACTAGGAGCCGCGATTTGTCAACACCATCAGTGCCCCTGTGATAGCAACGTCGACGAGTTTGGGCTACACGGAATTTCATGTAAGAAAAGTGCTGGTAGGTTTTCATGACACAGTTCATGTTCCATCGGTTTAGAGCCTTGTGACGATGGTAAGAGACTCGACGGTATGACGTTGATCCCTTGGGAGAGAGGTAAAGCTCTAGTGTGGGATGCTATTTGCGTAGATACTTTGGCAGCCTCTCATGTCAGGGGTACCTCGTTTACAGCCGGGGCAGCACCAGAGGCGGCTGAATTGTGTACATGGCGCAAATATGAGTATCTGAGAGTTGACTACATATTTGTGGTAATGCTGGGATTGACGGCGATGAGTATAGTGTGCGTGAATGAGGGAGGGTGGGAGGTCCCCTTAAAAACGGGACAGGACACATAATTTTCTTTCTTTACGTGGAATTAAGCAAATTAGCTTATAACAACCCATTGAAAGAATAAGTTCAATTTCGTTTATTTTTTAAATGTTCATTCTAATAATTCTATAGTAGCGTAAAAGTTTGAAAAACTGTCGGTGAGAGATCCAGTAAATAAGGGGAGTGTGATAATAATTCCCAGTTAAATGCTTAAAACTTTTGTAAGTATAATTTTGCCACATGTGTTCGAGCATTACGTTTAGGTAATGCGCGCGTTTAAGTATTTTTGTCGCCTTGCTTATTACCCGAAAATGATATAAAAGGAATATCTTTCCTGCCATATAATTGAAGTTCGCAATCCAAGAAGCGTTGCTGTAAATTAGAGTAAATTGCTACCTCTTTTTCCCTTCCTTTGTCATATATATCTATATCACTGAGCTTTTTAAAATATATTGTTGTATAGCACCCACGTTAATGGAGTCAGCGTGGGGATCGGTTGACTGATGTTTGTTACGAAATTATATCTTACACTTTATAAAATTATAATGATGTCCATAGTAAGAAAGTACACGACAAGTAAATTAACAAATTACGCGGTTTTAAAACAATGTAAGCAAATAAGAATCAACCAATCTATACATCTATACATACAAATAAATAAAATTGAAATGTATGTTTGTAATGTCAAAATAACAGCTTTTTAAATAATGCATATGAAAGTATAAACGGTACTTATAACAATTTTTTTAAATTGTGTCTGTCGGTCTTTCTGTCTGTTTGTTCCGGCTAATCTCCGAAATGACTGGACCGATTTTGACGGGACTTTCACCGGCAGATAGTTATTGTTATAAGGAGTAACTTGGAGTACGAGTACTTTTATTTAAGAAAAAGAAATTGGGTTCCCGCACAAAAAAATTAAAACCCTAAATTACACGCGGGCGGCAATTAAAGGATAAAATAAAAATCAGTACTGAGATATAGTGCTTAAAGAAATAATAACTTTGTTTTAACCTTTTAATCTATTATTAATTTTACGACGAAACAACGAACTTTTTAAATTCTTCTACCATCTTTTTCTCTCTAGTGTTGCCAGTTAAATAAACTCAACTCCCTAGGAGTTTTTTTTAATAGAATAAGGGTGACAAACGAGCACACAGTCCACCTGATGGTAAGTGGTTGCTGTGGCCCATAGACATCTACATCTATCTTCGTTTGCGAATTAAAATGCAGATGCGTTGTCAGCTATGAGGACTAAGATAGAATGCCTCTTTTCCAGTAAAACGGGTCTCCGGTTCTCTACACTCACCGTACGAAACACAGCAGCATTAAGCTGCTATTTTACGCTGGTATTCTGTGAGAGTGTGGTCCATCCCTGGTCGAGGCGATCCATTCGTGCTACAACTATACTATTAATATAACTGCAGCAAGGCTCTACCACGTAAAATGTTTAATTTTCCCAAATAATTTAAATAACAATATTTAACAATAAAAAGGACAAAACTAAAATATTATTAAAACTATTATTAAAACTATTAAATTCATATTTCTAACATAGTACAGAATTAAAGCTCCAACTAACAACTGAAGCTTTCAAGTGGAAATCACTTTATGCTTTTAATTCTTTGAAGTCGTATTTTACTTTCTATTAAATAACGAATTTTTAGACCCTTTTGAATAGAAATAGAAATATCACAAGCTATAATATCGACTAATACTTCATCCCCTCTTTTTAACCCTTATACTTCAAAGTTATATGGTATCACCCCTGAACTATATCCTATTTAATAAAGATTATTAAAAAATATTAAAATTGGTTGACGATTCAAATTCATTTATTTGCCAGAATGTAGGTGTAGAATAAAGTATGTTCTTAAATTATATCTGATGGCCCATTTACATTCTACCACTACATATGGTGTGCAAATACGATTTATTATTAATTATTTATAGGTATTATTATATTATATTATATAAATATTTTATAGGTGTACATGCAATTTTTTTAAAACAACAAATAGGAACTCAATTGTGTACGTTTATGATTATTAAAAAACAAATTAATTAAATAATTGATGTCAAAATTATAATGTCAATTCAAGTGATTATGTAATAAACGTACTTAATTGTGAATGTACATACTTCCATGGTTATTCAGCATAAAATAATAATTATTACCTATATATCAATATTACCGATGTCATATTTATTTTTCGCAATAAGATATAAATTCCTTGAAGTCGTAAAAATATTTTTCCTTTAACTTTTTTAAAAATGGTTAAAGGTAACTCTTTAAAGGAGTTGGGCAATTTGTTATATTACCTTTATAGCATTAGCATAAGAATTCCTTTAAAATTCGAACCTGCATTGAGATAAACAGAGCTTATGTTTATTTCTAGGAGCTACATTTCGTTTAATTACAACTATATGCTTTTCAAAGTGTGAAAGTGCATACTTCTTTAATGTACAAGCATGGTAACGATTCGTACGATTAATGAATATATCGAGGAACATATACGTAGGTACAAAAAAAGAACATACAGAACAATTGGGAACATTTTCTTTTATTTTGAAAGCGGATGAAAAATATATGCGAACCAAGTAGCTGACATAGCTAGCTCTCAATATTTGTTGAATGTGTATTAAGTAAGCTTAAGCCTACTTTGTTGGGACTCGTGCAAAATGTAGATATGACGGCTTATGATATTTTTATGATATTAGCTTATTTGTATAATATTCTCCTAACACCACAACTTTGTAGGTTAATACTAAGAGTTCTTAGTTGTATAGGATATATTCTTAAGTACAATATGGCGTAGTAGTTACCATCATCATCATCATTACAGCCCTTCACAAGTCCACTGCTGAATAACTGACGACTAGGTGGCTCAGGACCGTGCTTTGTTGCATTCCTTAGGGGAGGCCCATGTTCAGCACTGGCGTAATAGTCAGCTTAAAAATAATAATGTCCTTCAAACCGAATTTCACGAACGCACATAAGCGGCAAAACTCCCGATACCATCCACACCATCTGGATGCTTGGCGGTCCACGACTTAGGGACCTTCAAGAAAAGAGCTTACTCCTTTTTAAAAGGTCGGCAACGCACTTACAATTCCCTTGGTGTAGTAGTTGTTGATGAGCGGCGGTAGTCACTTACCATCAGGTGAGTCGTATGCTCGTTTACCTCTCTCCTATTAAAAAACAAACTGAATTTCTGTCGGCCAGTCTCAACGGAGGCTTGCAATCTGCTCAGGACTGGATTATATTGCAGGAATTATTTTCTTTTTCTTTCTATCTCATAGCTTGATGGAACGACAATCCGACACGGCCGGAGAGAGATCAACCGCAGACCAATGGCTTTACTTGTTTACCGAGGCACGGTGGTGAAACACCGACAACTTCCTGACTGAATTTTCTTTTTTTTATAGGATAAGGGTGACAAACGAGCACACAGTCCACCTGATGGTAAGTGGTTTCTGTGGCCCATAAACATCTGCATCTATCCTCGATTACGAATCAAAAGGCAGACCCGTGAGGACTAAGATAGAATGCCTCTTTTCTAGTAAAAAGAGTCTCCGGTTCTCTACACTCACCATACGAAACACAGCAGCATTAAGCTGATATTTTACGCTGGTATTCTGTGAGATCGGGTCCTTCCCCGGTCGAGCCGACCCATTCGTGCTACAACTATACCAGTAATATAGCTGCAGCATGGCTCTACCACGTAAAAAAACCCCATATTTAATTTTCGAACCCCAAACTACGTGAATTGAAGTTGCATTTACCACCGCTATACAAACGAGGTAGTAACAAGTAATACTCAAACTCAATTGTTGTTTTCTTTTAATTGGAACACATCCGCCAGTGTTTCAATTGTCTTCGCATCTTATTATTTCCCAAGTAATTTCCTCGCATTAGCTGTACACTAGACATTTTTTTTTTGTAAAATTAATTGCCAAAATATTTAATTCAGGTTTGTTTAAAATTCTTATGAACGTCAAAATCTACATTGGTTTTTTAAAAGCCATATTACAATCTCATTAACAAATTTATTTTCAAAGATTTTATTGTAAAATTTAATGGATTTGCTCATAGGAGAGTTTCTAGTTTTATCTAATAGTAAAAATAATAGCTAATTAATCTGACGGCTCCGTGGTGCAGTCGTTTGGCAATGAGTTGCAGCGCTGGGGGCCGCGCGTTCGAATCCCGCATGGAACAAGTATTTGTATAGCCTACAAGTAATTGTTCCGGGTCTGGATATTTGTTCTTGTGCAATTTATGTTTGTAACTGTCTCCACGATACAGGAGAAAATCCTAGTGTGGTACCCCATACGTTTAAAAAAAAGAAAAGATCAAGATCAAGAATCTACATTTAGAGTCCTCTAGCTATTGGATTCAAACCGTTCTACAGGAGAAAGTCCAATTTTTATAAATATTATTATATTCTTCCGAACGTACATAATGTTCTCAAAAATAAACAGCGGCGGAAGTGAAAAAAATAATTGTACCTCTATACCTCTAAACAAGGATTTTCGTCTTCGATCATCTCCTTAGTCGATTGCCAATATTATTACTTCGCAATTAATTCCTCATAATTATCCCACCACGTTCTGACGACGTTGCGTTAACATTGGAATGATTAACGACTAAGTTTGCAGGGCTCGGCATATAAGGACTACCTCGACTAATTTACCGCGAAAATATAAGTGTCTCTTTTATATTTTCGCGGTAAATTAGTCTTCTACGAAATCTTTTGATTGTATGATGATAATATTTTATAGGCTATAGATATTGTAGTTTTCACTTTGATTGTTGTTAGCCGTGCACATACACATTGTGTTTGTGTGCGTAGGCTGCGGGCGCTCGGAAGTAGCGCCCCCGACAATCTTTCCCACCTTAATCTTTTGACAGCCTTTTAATAGATAAGGTCTGGAAAATTTTTCGGGATTTTGTTGTAAAAACGCATTCACAAATAGCGCACACATTTAGAAACAGCAGGGTAGCGATCACCTCATTTCCAGGGGGTTATTATCAATCATGTACTCTTCAGTAGTATAATAACCTTTACTAAACAATTTTTGCTGAATAAATATTTTAAACCTTTTGATAGATAAGGTTTACATATTTTCTGGCACTTACAACAAAGCATATACATTGCCCCATGAATTACTGACTCTTTAGAGTCGAGTAACTGGTATAACTATCTTGTGCTTGTTCCTAGTATTAAAAGAATGTAGATTATTACTTTTAATAAAACTATTTTTATTTTTGTGTACATACATTAAATTTTCGTAGAGGCCAAAGTTAATATATTTATTTCTTAAAATTTTCCTTCTGACCTAGGTTATACTCGTAAATTGCTCTTAGTTCTCTCTTCTATAGAAACTAATTATAAATAGTTATACATCTACCAAAAATTTACCGCTAGTTTTATGTAGAACGTAAGCAGTGCAGGTGAATATCTTATTGTGGTGGTAATGCTTACAATTAAATCAAGGAACCTCGGCTTGATTTACAGTCTCTACAGAATCATTAATTGCTATCTATATAGTGAAACATTGCATGCCACACATATGCGAAGTCATGTAAATCCCTTCTTTGGAGGGTCTGCTCCGACGCTCTTAGGCTACTAACTTTTTTAATTAGACTTTTTTTTTATAAAATATAACTTACTTTTAATACAACAACTCTTACATATATTGACGACTCAATCTCATCTTGTATAATTGAAACGAAAGAAAAAACGAATGATTGTATATTAAAGCTAAAATGTGGTATAATTTTTTATATTTTGGTATATTCTAGGAGCAATTCTTGTAAATATTGATGTGTATGGGTGATCGCGTAGTGGTCGAAATTCCACGGTTCATTAAATTTTTAGGTTTTTATGTTAAACAGCTGTATTTCCCTTGCACTAACTTGCAAATATGTAGTAATCATTTTTTGACATACTATTGAAATAGGAACTTCCGAAATCACACAAATTCACAGCTTATTCAGTCAATCTGTCAGTTATTGCTTTGCTAACAACATTTAAAAAATCCTTTGCTAGATTCTTTGGCGACAATCAGGTATACTCTGTGCGACTGCTTGACCACAGACTATTAAGCGTTTGACATTGGTTTTAGATTAGGTAATATAACATAAATGCTCGTACTTACTCCGAGACATTGGCGATCTGAACGTCAATAAACAACATAATTTGTCCAAGCGACAATATTGTGTTTGAATTTGGCAATATGAACGTATACAATGTTATGTTTTATTTTATTAAATTTATTGTATTTGTAACATATATTAAATATAAATTTTTGCTTTCTGCACTGCCCCTCCATATAAACTTAACTTTGCCAAATACCATAGTAATACATTCCTCTAGTATACATAGTATACAGTAATCTAGTAGGGGAGCCCCTTTAAAATTTTAATGAATCCTAATTTTTATTAATTGTTTATTTATTGTTATAGCGGTAAAAGAAATACACATTCTGTGAAAATTTCAACTGTCTACCTGTTACGGCTCATGAGATACAGCCAGCTGACAGACATACGGACGGACGGACGAACACCGATGGACACCGGAACCTTAGTAATAGGGTCCCGTTGGTTACCCTTTGAGTACGGAAACCTAAAAAGGGTTACAAAGTTTTCCCTTCACGTATTAATATAGAGATACTAACCGATCAGACAGACGTTCTGCCCTTTCCGAAGACCCTTTGTCCTATAAATAAATCCTTAAATTACCCAATAGAAATATTTAGGGCCATATATCGGGGTAAAACCTCCCAACTGTCAAGTTGGAGCAAGCAATACATGTTTACAAAATTTCATCGCGACACGGTAAGTTTGGAAGAGACATATTGTTTAATTCGGAATACGTTAATTGAAGTTGAATGATATTTAACTTTCAGATAAATTTGTCAATACGATACGCACGCCACCTACTTTAAATATACCAGTAGACGAAAAAAGTTAACAAAGTTTTACAGGTGAACGTTATGGCGGCGCATAAAATACTAACTAATAGTAAAAACACTAAATAATAAGTCTGGCAGGGATCGTGTGACATAAGAACTATTTCTTTATATGATAATGGTGACAAACTAGCACACAGTCCACCAGATGGAAAGTAGTTGCTGTGGCCCATAGACATCTACATCTATCCTCGACTACGAATCAAAATGCAGATGCGTTGTCACCCGTGAGCACTAAGATGGAATGCCTCATTTCCAGTAAAAGGAATATCCGGTTCTCTACACTAGAAGTTCCTAAACTTTTAAGATAACGGTACACCCAACAAATACCTTTGATTTTATCAAATCGAAGACACTGTAATTTAAATAAGAACAAAAACTTTTATTAAAATTATTTTCTGGCATTGTTCTTGGCACGATACCGCGGGGAGTCGGACTATATGATAATTAAGTTTCTAGTTTTAGTTTTCTTTTTTTTTATTATCATAGTTTTTAATATTGTTTTTAAAAGTAAAACACTTTATTCTTTACTTTTACTTTAAACTTTAAAAATGAAATTGTTTCACTGTTTTATCCTTAATTGCTTTATAATTCAGTTCATGTGCGACAGTAATATGCGCAATAAAAATAATTTCGATTAACGAAACCCTGGTGACTTTTCTACGGAACCCCTAGGTTCCGCGGAACCCACTTTAAAAATCGCTGCTCTACACTCACCATACGAAACACTGGAGTATTAAGCAGCTATTTTACGCTGGTATTCCTTGAGAGCGTGGTCCTTTCCCGGTTGAGCCGAGCCATTCGTGTTTATTAGCCAACTTCATTACTAATATAGCTGCAGCATGGCTCTACCACATATAGAAGTTAACCGATTGAGATCTACTCGGCGATGGTTCATTGCTAGTTTAGGGTCCGATTGATGGCGCTTCAGTCATTATTAACAAATCTTATATTTATAGATCAAAACTACTCATATTCAAAAACGTATATGTTGATTTAGTGCCAATAAAATAATCACAAAATCCCGACAGGAATATTTACACTGTAAAAATCTATAGTGAATTCGGAGTGTAACTCAATGCCCCACCCCCCGGTAAGGGCAGAACAACGTTTGCCGAGAGAGCTAACATTATTATATACTTGTAGTAAGTACTTGCCTTAAATATCATATTAACAACTAAGTTTCTAGTTTGACGGGCGGGATTCGAATCCACAACCCTCCAAAAGATTAGCCACTGCGCCGTCTAGTTTACTACGTCCTCGATACCATCGTTTTAATTAAATTATCAGTCAAAGAACGCCCCTACATTAATTTTGATTAACGACCTAGTAAATTATCCATAAGCACTTTTTATTTGTATGAATTAACAAGCAAACGTAGAAAGCTACGCGACGTAGCACTTTCTACGTAACATTCTACGATCCCTGTCATTTTTAAAAGTACTGTTAATTTTCACATAAGCTACGTAAGAACGAGGTAGAGCCTTAGAATGAAGCTGTTTTAAAGCTGAATCATGGCTGCAGCACTATTTGGTCTGTTTGACCTTGTAAGAATCATGTTCGCACAAAAATTCATCATAAAATGATATTAATTTTGCTGTTTTTGTATGGTGAGGCAGAAAATTGAAGAACTTCCTTTATAATAAGGAGACATTCAAACTTAGTCTTGATGGTCAGGGATGACAACTCACCTGTTTATGGTTTTCAATCGAGGACAAATAGACGGTCCCGTGGCGCAGTGGCTTAGCAATAAGTTGCAACACCAAGGGCCGCGGGTTCGAATCACGCACGGAACAAGTATTTGTATGGCCTACAAATAATTGTTCTGGGTCTGGATGTTTGTCCTTGTGAAATTTATGTATGTAAACTGCCCTTACAATACAGGAGAACACTAGGATAGTGTGGAAGAAACGTTACGATTTTTTAAGAAAGAACAAAAAAAATGTAAATTGTTAGGCTCATCTGGATAGTCCACTTACTGTCAAGTTGGCTTTTGAGTACACAGCCAACTTGACAGTAAGTGGATGCTAGGTCCTTACAATACATATTTGTTTTCAAAGATATGTTGTCTGTTTGTGACTTTCCTTGTATATAAAACCTTTTAAAGATCTCACTGTAAGGCGAAGACCTTCTTATATTCGGTTTGAAATGGGTAGAATAGAGTAAATAGCCTACTATAGATTGATTTTTTTAATTGATTGAAGAGGTTTTCTTCCTCGCAAAACTTCCTTGTGGAATCGACTACCACCTGCGATTTTTTCAGACTGTTACTACTTAGGGACCTTCAAGAAAACAGCATACTCTTTTTAAAAGGCTGGCCGCATGCTTGTTTGCACACTCTAGTATAAAAAAATAAAAGAATAACATACGCTTTGGTGCGATGATGCCATCGACAGTTATTCATTCATTCATTACAGCCTGTCAAAGTCCACCGCTGGACATAGGCCTCCTCATATAATGCCATATGAGGGGGATATTTGCTATAGTTGTCACACTTGGCAACTGCAGTTTTTATTTTATTTTTGTTGGAAGAAGCTGCTGCCCATCTTCTGGTTCCTTCCCCTCTCTCACCTCTTACGACACCCACGGGACGGTATGAGGCTATGTATATTCATAAACCACCGCTACATGGTCAATCGATGGTTTTATCTTGTGATAATTTGCCTTGTGTTCTCATTTCAAAACTTATACTTTATGAACGAAACATGTTTCAGGTGCAATGTCAAAAACATTTAATGCTTATTTGTGTAATAACATTTATTAGGATTCTAGCTAAAGTGCGCTTAGGTATGTTAAGTCATCTTCACCATTTGTAGAAAATCCAGCATATGCGATAATTTATATTATATTATAAAGGTATACTATATCGGTAAACATAATCAGGCAAATCGATTTACAAAGCTCGGCGATATCGCGTTATATCCGTATATAATTTAATGTATATAGATATATACATTAAATAAAACAATGGAATTAATGACCCCTTTTATATCTAATTATTTCCTCATTCAAAACAATGAAAATCAAAACAGCACTCACCTTTTAACACAAAATTATCTCCATCAAGGAAAATACTAACAATTTACTTTATTCATCTACATTATCCTGTTAAAATATATTATTAGAACTTCGAGAAATATAATCTGTAGTATTAACGTACTATTAAAACGACACTATTATTTAAAAGGTTACTTAATCTCACGCAAATTTAAGCTGAAAACTTTTCAATATCGAAGCAAGTTCGCGATCGCGTCATGCGTGCTTTCGCAGAGCGAGTGAGCGGTAAACTGGCTGGCCAGAGCCAGCGCTCCAATGAAACTGACTGTTTAGTTCTAGTATGTATCTTAGGGAAGTCCAAATGATAATATAATATAGCTCCAGGGTTTTTACGAAAAATAAAATTAGTCTCTCATTACATTAAACTTTAGTATAGATTTCTATTACAGATGAGTTTACAGAACGGTTATTAAGTATTTTCCTAAATTAACAAAGATATAAGATAGAATAAGGCGGTCATATCACTCGAGAAGCGATTCGGGGTCGATCAGCTGGTGATTTTCTGGTCTACCTGACTCATAGATGGTTGGATGCAGTAGAGTTCAAGGGGAAGGCATTGGCCGTTAGTTTGGACATAGGGAAGGCCTTCGATCGGGTCTGGCACATAGCGCTTCTTTTGAAGCTCCCTTCTTATGGGCTTCACGAGAAATTGTGCAATTGGATCATCAGTTTTCTGGCTGATCGAAGCATCAAGGTCGTAGTAGACGGTGCATGCTCTGATTACAAGCCTATTAACGCTGGTATTCCACAAAGCTGCGTGCTATCACCAACGCTGTTTCTCCTGCATATCAATGATATGTGGCAAACTAGTAACATTCATTGCTATGCGGACGACATCGCTGGTGATGCCTCATATACCAGCCATGCCAATATTTTTCGGGAAAACGTCGCCGAGTACCGGGACAAACTTGTGTCTGAAGTCGAGTCTTTGCTGAACTAAGTCTCGGATTGGGGACGACTAAATCTAGTCCAGTTCAATCCCCAAAAGACACAAGTTTGCGCGTTTACCGCTAAAAGGAACCCCTTTGTCGTATCTCTTCAGTTTCAAGGCACTCTCCTTACTGCCTCAGCTAGCATCGGGATCCTCGGCGTCGACATATCGAATAGAGTGCAGTTTCGTGGTCACTTGGAAGGGAAGGCCAAATTGGCCTTTAAAAAACTTGGCGTGCTCAGCAGTATTTCTCAAAGCGCAAGTTCGGCCTCACTTGGAATACTGTTCTCATCTCTGGGCCGGGGCACCCCAGTGCCAGCTCCTTCCACTTGACTGCATCCAGCGCAAAGTGGTTCGAATCGTCGATGACCTTTCTGATCGTCTCGATACACTGGCGCTGTTTACGGATGTTGCATCTCTTTGCATTTTCTATCGAATCTACCACGGGGAGTGCTCTGAGGAATTGTTCGGATTAATTCCAGCCGCCAAATTTCAGGAGCGCACCATCTGGATGCTCGGCGGTCCACGACTGTGCGTTTTACTAGGAGTTTTCTTCTTTGTACAACTTCTCTGTGGAATTGTTTACCACTGGACCAATACGACTTGGGGACCTTAGAGAAAAGAGCTTACATCTTTCTAAAAGGCCGGCAACGCATCTGCAATTCCCCTGGTGTTGCGGTTGTTCTTTCGCGGTGGTAGTCACTTACCATCAGGTGAGCCACATGCTCATTGACCCTCTCTTCCGTGTAGTGGCGATGTAAGAATATACACTACACCATATCGTCAAATATCTATGAGGCCTAAATTCAGTATTGGACTTTGATAGACTATGACGGTAACCGTTATCAATAAGGTTGAGGTGAAACAATTCCAGAACCGCGTTTATTTCGCAAAACCAAATGTGCCTGGTTTGCTTCATGAAAATGTAACATCCAGCCTTGGAAGCGACACATTGTATCTATAAGGTTTGTTTTAATCTATTTATCAGGTGCGTGAGCGTGAAAAACACAATAAGCGATATTTTATCGGCCGCGTTATCGGACAGCTTTCAGAAACGACGCGTTTAGCTGAGCCTGGTTTTGTTGTAACACTTTATTTTTTTAGCAAGCACGCAAGCCGTAGTGAATATTTTCATTTGAAAAACCAGGGTTTATAAAAGAATTATAAAACAAAAATCACGACGATCACATCTTCAGTTGCCAAACTTTTTTTGACAACGTTTACATATTTAGAAAAAAATTAAATGTGAATTACAATATCGATAGTAAATGTAATAATAAAATCCCGATTTCAATGTTTTTATTAGTGAATAGATGTATTTTGGCAAGAAATACGTTGAGTAAAAAACGCTAGAGAAGCGTCTTTTTTTATAGGATATGGGTGACAAACAAGCATACAGTCCGCCTGATGGTAAGTGGTTGCTGTGCCCCATAGACATCTACATCTATCCTCGATTAAATTCAAAATGCAAATGCGTTGTCACCCGTGAGGACTAAAATGGAATGCCTTCTTTCCAGTAAAATTCCTCCGGTTCTCTACACTCACCATACGAAACACAGCAGCGTTTAAACTATTTTACGCTGGTATTCTGTGAGAGCGTGGTCGTACCCCGGTCGAGCCGACCCATTCGTGCTACAACTATACTACTAATATAGCTGCAGCATGACTCTACAACTTATAAAATCTAAATCACATTGATGATGTGAAATATTTTTTTTTAGTTTTGAATTCGTTTTGTACTTTTCATTAAAAAATATTTAACCTTTTGGAGTATCCTAAGGAATATATTTTTGGCTGCCTCATTGGTGTTAATTCTCTGCCTCTGCCTCACTAGTGCTCGTAATCGTGACTTCTGGTCATGAGGTCCCAGTTTTAAATCCCGGGTTGGGAAAAAAGATATTGAGTTTTTCGGTCAAGAAATTTTCAGTAACAGCTTGGTGTCAATAACTTGGCGGTGTTTCGCCCCCGTGCCTTGTAAAGCCGATGGTCCTGCGACTGATCTCTCTCCGATCCTGCGCAGATGGATAGTCTCCGTTAAGACTGACCGACGTGATTGAAACTCGGTCTCGAGGACATTATATTTTTTATAGAACAAGGGTGTCATCTATCCTCGAATAAGCTTATAAAAATCTAAAAGTGCAGATACTTTCACTGACAGCCCTGAGAAATCAGATGAAATACCCCGTTTCCAGTAAAAAGGGTGTCCGGTTCTCTGCATTCACCATACGAAACACGGCAGCATTAATCTTTTATTTCACGATGGTGAGAGCGTGATCCCTCCCCGGTCTAACCGACTAATTGTATAGCTGCAGCGCCACATGTAGCTGCAGCATGGCATGCAATATAATAACTATAACATCGTCGAGAATTCGAAGTCAATTGTTGTACTCGCCGTTGTTGTTGGTACCGTATAATTAATTGGGTTAAGTTTCCGAGTTCCGGAACTAACTTGTGTCTGTAGTCGAGTCTCTGTTAAACAAAGTTTCGAACTGGGGGCAACTAAATCTAGTTCGCTTAACCCTTCAGAATACACAGTCTTGATATTTACCGGTAAAAATAACTCCTTTGTCTTATTTCTTCAGTTTTATGGCACTACCCTTTCTCCCTCAGCCAGCATATGAATTCTCGGAGCCTATATATCGAATAACGTTCTGTTGTCACTTAGAAGGGAAGAGCAAATAGACCTCAGCTACCACCAGCGATTTTTTGAACCAATACGACTTAGGTACTTTTAGAAAATGAGCCAGCTCTTTTTTTAACACGCACAACACACCTGCGGTTTCCCTGGTGATGCTGTGCCTTAGTGAAGATTCATGGACGGCGGTTGTCACTTATATGTACCATGCTCTTTTGAATTTGTTTACGTGAGACACGTGCTCTTTTGCCGCCGCTTCTATAAAAATACTAAATTTAACATAAAAACTTCTATTTTAATAAGTTATCAGAAAGCATGTTAATTTTGCGTACATAATTTGTAACGTTGTGAAAATAAAGCTGTAAGCACAATATTTAAAAAAAGATATTAAAAAAGATATATAATAAAAATATATTATACACACAGGTGCCAAATCAATTTTTCTACTTTTATTCTGTAACCATTCAATTGTATTAATTAAACCTTTAAGAAATGATGCAATCTCAATTGCTTGAGCGTCTTCCTCTGTTAACATCCTCATAAATTCATTAAAAGATAAAAGCTCAATTGACTTATATGACAAACTCTACGTGACTCCATAAGATCTCTACCTACGTGCTATTGTTATGAAATAAAACAGACAGCTCATGAAATATGAAATTTATGATTGAAATAATAAAGGTCAAGGTCAAGGATACGTACGAACTCCGTGTTACCCGTCTTGTTATAAGAAGCAATTATAACTCTCTTATAATTAGCCTCATGTTCAAAATAGATTATTTTTCAAAATGGAACGTCTAACGGAAAATATGGGAACTAAAATCTAAAGTATGCTTTATGTCAAACTAGCGATCCGTCCCAGCTTCGCACGGGTGCTTTCTGCAACTCGACAACATCGCCACCTACCGGGTGATCTCTATGTACACACAAAAATGCATCCAAATCGGTCAAACTGTTTTTGAGTTTTATCGAGACTAACGAACAGCAATTCATTTTCTACCGACTACAAAAAGGAGACGGTACTCAATTTGACTGTATGTTTTTTTTATGTGTTACCTCATAACTTTTTATTGGGTAAACCGATTTCTATGATTCTTTTTTTATTTGAAAGCTGGTGCTTCACATGTAGCTTCACAATTTGATCTAGGTTTGACTAATAGTTATTGAGTTATTCTTAATAATATGTATTAAAGTCGGTTCAACAAAATTTTAATTTCGATTTTTTTTATAGGATAGGATGACAAACGCGCACATAGTTCACGTGATGGTAAGAGGTTGCTGTGGCCCATAAACATCCTTGTTTGCGAATCAAAATGCAGATGCGTTGTCAACCATGAGGACTAAGATGGAATGCCTCTTTTCCAGTAAAAAGGGTCTCCGATTCTCTACACTCAGTCTAAATTGTATAATTGTGATATATATAGAAGTAATTTTTTTTTATTTATTTTGCCTTACGTTCCCAATATTTCTATTAATAATTATTTCGTGTACCTACTTCACAGTCCCTCCTGACCGTGGGCCTAATTTCATTTAAATTAAATATTGAGTAGTAAAATTTATTTACTCGTACATACATAATTTGCAATAATGTATTCATGGTCGTAATAAAAGGTTAACGTGTGTTACGATCATTTAAAAATAGTTAAAAAAATAGTTCAACCCAATATCGTCCCGTGAGTGTCGTCAGGGGCAACAGAAAGAAACAAATCAGGAGATTAGCAGCATCGTCTTAATAATAATAACTATATAAAAATGCGGTTGCCCACTTGCCAAGTGTAGCAACTATGCCAAATATTCCCCATATGAGGTAATTTATGGGTGAGACTTATATTCAGCGTTGAAATTTTATTGGCTGTAATGAATAAAAAATCTTTACAATAATATATTATCGTAACATGCATCAAGCTAATAAAAACATAACTAAACACATAATAAATCATTTAAGCTCTTTACGTTCTGTAATTATTATCATTAGCCCCTTAATTTAATATTAATGATCCACGTCCTTTTAAAGGAAAATTGCGTCTGGAAAAGACGTTGATTCTTAATTCCTTTTGATAATTCACCCGTGTGCGTTTATCAAAAATAATACGCTGAAAACATAACGAGTCGTGGCTCGTTATAAGCAGTAGCCTAATAGTTAAGGGCAAAAACAAAATGTCGTAGGTTCGAATCTGCCATTCAGCTACTGTCGTTAACCACTCCTGACGCCACTTGGAGCAGTTAACGGAAGTATTAATAATTTTAATTGCTTTACTAGTATTTTGAAAAGGTAACCTTCGTCAACTATGACCTTAATTTTACAAACACCTCAGTCCCAGCTCACGTGACTATGGGTGGTGGAAACGTCAGGAATTGAAAAAAACGCGATAAAATACGCAAAGTTAGTTATACTTAATGATAATTAAAGGAAAAATTTGGACAAAATGTTGCTACATAAAGCAACGAATACTAACGAAAATATCAACTTTAAAAGTTTCTTATCAAAACAAGTAAAAAAAAACAATGAAGAAAAATAAAGGAGAGCAAATCTAATCCGATTTATTCAATTACTTACGCTGTAAACAAGTCGCTAATTTGTGAGAATTTTCAGTTCCAAAGTAACAAAAACAACTTCATTTAGAGACGATTTTGATTATACGTTATGTATTATTATGGATTAGAGAGCTGAAGTGGCAATGAGCTGGCCAAATAGCTCGAAGAATCGGAAGAGGAAGAAAGGTTTTCGAGTAGAGGCCTCGTACTCATAAGTGAAGTGTAAGACGGCCTCCGAGTAGATACAGTGACGACCCGATAAGTTATGCTAATAGTCGATGATTCGGGTGGCTCAGAACTGAACAAAGGTTCTCGAGTAGCATCTTGTACCGGCAAGCGAAGTGTAGGGCTGCCCCCGAATAATGGACTGACGACTGGAGCAAGTGGATTTATTCAGATGGCTTATTGAGGTTCGCCTATGTTGAGCAGTGGAATCGTGAGAGTGGTTGCGGGAGGTGATCCATGACAGTGCTAATGCATTTTTTAAGAACTAATATAGTATTAGCTGCTGAAGGTGGTGAAGAAACTCCTCAAGCGGAAGCCTACACATTCACAAAATAAAAAGAATATATTTAATTAACGTGTATACGTGGTAGAGCCACTCTGCAGTAATATTACAGTGACAGCATGAATGGCTGGATTCGATCGGAGGAGAACGAAAGTCGTACAGAATACTAGCGTAAAATAGCAGCATAATACTATTGTGTTTTGTATGGCCAGTGAAGAGAACCGGAGACTACTTTTACACGAGGCAAAACATCTTAGTTCCTGGGGATATAAATCTGTATTTTGATTCTTAATCAAGGATGAAGGTATGTATCTTTGGCCACAGCATTAACTTACCACCAGATGGACAGTGTGCTAGTTTGTCACCGCACATTCATTTCATTCTATAAAAAAATAATTCATACATTCATTTAAGCTTATAAAACTCCCCTGATGAACATAGACCTCTGCATATAAAATAACTTGCCTCGTAGAGGAGATATTTGTCATAGTTACCACGTTTGGCAGGCGGGTTGGCAACCTCTGTTTTTATTATTTTGAGTTATTATGAGGAAGATCTCATCTTCTGTTCCATTCTTCTCTGCTGCCTCTCACCAACCACGATAACTCTTATAAAAATTGTTAGCCACCCCGCATTTGGACTGGAATCTGCCCTGGTCTATACATATATCAATTTAAAATTTATTAGTGCACTGGATGTTATTGGCTCAGGACCGTGCTTTGTGGCATTCCTTGGGAAAGCCTATATTCAGCAGTGGACTTGTGAAGGGCTGTAATGATGATGATGATAATGACGTACACAGATAGTACGTGGAGTATAGTTATTCTGAATCTTTTTTTTCTTACTTACTTACTTACTTATCGTCACGCACAATCCCTGACGGGGTAGCCAGAGAGTACAGATCGCCAAGTGTCACGATCCTTACATATAATAATACCTCTTTCGCTTCTTTCAGATTCATTATCTTCTTCATACATGCACGTCTAGGTATCCGAGTACTCTTGACCCTCCCCTCTTCGAGCAATTTGCTCACATGGTCTTCGAAATTTAGTCTCGGTCTACCTCGACAATTTTTAATATTTACTTTCGCGCTATATATTTTCTTTACCATTCGGTCTTCACTCATTCGCTCAACGTGCCCAAACCATCGAAGCACGCCCTTATCAATTTTTGTGATAAGGTCATCTTTCAAACCTGCCATATTGCGAATCTCTTCGTTTCGCTTTCGGTCGGCCATGGTAACGCCGCACATTTTACGATCGCATCTCCACTGCATTCAACTTGCTTTTATGCTTCTCTGGCATAGCCAGGTTTCGCTGCCATATAACAAAGTCGGTACCAACACTGCGTTATGTATTGCAAGGCGTGCACTCTTCACTACGCCTTGCCTTTTGACTAACGCAGTCAGGGCACCATTGACTTTGTTCCCGGCAGCGACACGCCTGTCCACATCTAAATCACATCTTCCATCCCGGCTAAAAGCACTCCCCAAGTATACAATTTTTTTTCTAATTATAGCATAGTTTAACCACATAAACAGTAACCAAAATATCACCTAGGATTGTTGGGCTCAGTGGAAAGAAGCGCTAAAAGGTTATCTTAATTTGCTTTAAATCAATCTTGTCAGCCTCGAGCACAAGCACAGAGTAGCCAGCCACTCGATATTCTATAGGATGCATTTCGGAGAGTGTGCGCAGGAATTACATGCCTTGATTTCCCCCTCCCTTTACCACCAACAGATAACCGGAAGGTCGGCAATTCTTCACTCCTTTGCTGTTAATATTCTACTCATTCAAAAAACAAATGGTTTGTCTCGCCTTTCGTAATAAGTACAGCAATGGAGTTGAATAATTTGCCGGCATCTCTCTTTCCGTCTGATTACAATCCGAGTGTCTTTAGTAAAGAGTGAATAGACATTTGTTACGCTTAGATAGTGCGATTTATCATCAAAAGCTTCATCATCAACCACCATCAGGTTGAATTGTAGTTTAGAACTGGCTTATAATAAATTTTAAAAAAGTTTGAGAACCACCGAACCAACAGCGCTTAGATTTCTTCACGCATTACAATCTCTTTTATAAATAAATCATTCCAGCACGTTTTAGACAAAATTGCGGTCATACGTATGTTTGTGTTGACCCGAAACAAAAACTCCCTAAGCTCCCTTTATTGAACCGTTTTACTTTTGTCTATTTACCTTTCTGCTAAGCTTCAAATTTCTAGTTCCTTCAAAAGCTACTGTTTTGTAGGTTTCTTCTCCCTTTCTGTTTTAAATCGCACAAAAGCTCCGAAAATTCCTTATTTAACAAAAAAAAACATCTTGTCCAACATCGTGATGAATATGTTGACACTACAACTAAAATTGATAATTGCAATTTTAAGTGTTGATTTATCACTTACTCGGCTGTGAAGGAAACCATCATGAGGAAACCTGCATGTCTGCGAAATTAAAAAACAGTTTGAAGATGTTTGAGGTCCGCCATCACTTATTGGGGCAGCGCGGTGAACACTACCTTCCCCAGAAACCCGCCCAAAAGGCCTGTACCCAGAAGCAGGACTTATAAAGGATAATTTAAGAAGTAGTCAAACGTGAATTTGTGCACGCATAGATTTTTTTTAGAATTAAGGGTGACAAACAAGCACATAGTCCACCTGATGGTAAGTGGATGAGGTGGCATATAGACTAGTTTATCTCCGATTAACAATCAAAATACAGATGCGTTGTCACCTCTGAGGACTAAGATGGAATACCTCGTATCCAGTAAAAAGAGTCACCGGTTCTCTACACTCTCCATACGAAACATAGCGGCATTTAGCTGCTATTTTACGCTATTATTCTGTAAGAGTGGACCTTCCCCGGTTGAGTGGACCCATTCGTACTACAACCATAATATAGCTGCAGCGTGACTCTACCACGTTTAAGTGTAGGACATCGTGTTGTACGTATGTACTAATTATTCTCATGAAACCCCGAAAAGGAATTAAATAAAGAGTAAGAAAGATAATATTAGATAATAGTAATGTTTCATTTTATCTATAGGCTTATTAAAGTATTTATAAATGACACCCCAAAATATGCCAAAGTAAAAATAAAAATCTGCTATTTACCTGTCAAGGGTAATAACTATCGGAAAATAATAATTTTAATTTTTTTACAACCGTCTTCAATATAAATTATTAAGAATAACTCAGAAACTATTAGTCAAACCTTGATCAAATGTATATGGGGCCACATGTGAAGCACCAGCTTTCAAATAAATAAATCATCGAAATCGGCTCACCCAGTAAAAAGTAAAGAGGTAACACACATAAAAAACATACAGTCGAATTGAATACCGGCACCTTTTTGAAGCCGGTAGAAAAACAAACTGTGTGTTCACTAGGTGAGGTAGAAAAATGCAATAAATTTTATTTTTGTCCTATTTTGTGCCATGAACAGGAATTTTCACCTATAAATATTACTTTCATCCTAACTCACGCAAAACTTTCCCGTCATTTACGAACACTATACTTTCTATAACTCGGGCGAAAGGAACTGTGGAAACTCATTTGCTGGCAGAAATAGAAATAGATTGTTTTTATTTAATATAGATTAAAAAGTATGTAATCGTTTGATATGTAGTCGTATATTTTTACGTGGTAGAGTTATCCTGGATATAGCATAGCTCCAGCACGAATGAGTCGGCTCGACCGAAATAGGACCAGGATCTCACAGTATACCAGCGTGATACAACAGAATAATGCTGCTGTGTTGTGTATGGTGCGTGTAGAGAACCGGAGACCCCTTTTACTGGAAATGAGGCATTCCATCTTAATCCTCAGGGGTAATAAGGCAACTGCATTTTGATTCTTAATCGAGGATAAATGTAGATGTCTATCGGCCACAGCAACCACTTACCATCAGTTGGACTGTGTGCTCGTTTGTCACCCATATTCTATAAAAAAACATAGTCTTCAGAGACGATAACGCATCTGTAGCTTTCTTTGTTAGAATTTGGCTGCTGGTCTCCGTGATCTGCAGTACCCACTTACCATCATGTGAACTATAAGTTCCCAAGTCACTAAAGTTTTAAAAAAAAATCTTTTCAATGATTTATGGTGTTTTGCTCGTCACGCTGCGAAAGCAAGGCGACGTCGACACCTAATTGCGCGCTGGTAATAAAGACCACTTCACACAATAGAATAGCGTGTTTTTTTTAAATCGAGCAGCTGAATTTAGTTTTACAAAATGTCGCACGGGTTCTTGACTTTGCTATACCCACTAATCTGCTACACCGCTGCTTGAGGGAAAAAATAAACATGTAATTAATGTTACAAACAAAAATATAGTAATGAGAATCGGTTCACAATTGACGAAAATGTAGTTTATCATATATACAAAGAAAAACATACAGTCAAAATATAAATAAAAAAACTAAAACCTTCTTTTTTGATATTGGCTTAAAACAGATTATTTTTACATTATTTAAAAAATTGTAAACCAGTGTAATTAATAATTACTGAAATTTAATATAATTAAGTAACCTATATGACTATATCCGCAAAAGAACCAAAGAGAAGAAAAGGAGAAAAAGAAGAGTAAGATTTGTTTTTATACGTGGTAAAGCCATTCTGCAGCTATGTTAGTAGTATAGTTGTAGCACGAATGGGTCGACTCGACCGGGGAAGGACCACGCTCTCACAGAATACCAGCGTAAAATAGCAGCTTAAAACTGCTGTTTCGTATGGTGAGTGTAGAGAACCGGAGACCCTTTTTACTGGAAAAGAGGCATTCCATCTTAGTCCTCACGGGTGACAACGCATCTGCATTTTGATTCGCAAGCGAGGATAGATGTAGATGTCTATGGGCCACAGCAACCACTTACCATCAGATGGACTGTGTGCTCGTTTGTCACCATATCCCATAAAAAATCAGATTAGCCGACCTAGCCCAACGGATCAAGCTGAAGTCAAATAACACTGGCTGGCCATATAGCTCGGGAAATTGACAACCCATGTGGAAGAAAAGTTCTTAAGTGCCAGCCTCGTACCGGTAAGCGAAGTGTAGCGCCCCCACTAGATAGAGTAACGACCTAGTAAGAGATACAGGAAGTCGTGGTGAGTCATGCTGCAGCTATATTAGTAGTATAGCTATCTTTATAGTTTGTCACCCTATCCTATAAAAAAAAGTCGATGGATGCGGGTTACTACTCATTACCGTGTTTTGTGGTTCCCTTAGGAGTGGCTTATGTTCAACAATGGACCCGTGATGGACTTTAATAAATGAATGAATTAATAAATAGAGTAAACTTAACATCACTGTATAAAATAGCAGTAGTATTATGTCTTCTGATCCCCGATAGAATAAGTTTGAATTTGTGACAAAAAGAACCCATGTGATTCTCTGAAACATTAGTTAAGAAACGGCCATTTCAGAAATTATAAAACATTGGCATAGTTGACAACTATCACTATCCGAAATAGGTTGCGGATGTCCATGGGCAGCCGTAGCTTCTAAACATCTCATGGAAAAATACATGCAAATTTCATATTTATTGGATGTAACCCTGCACTTTTCAAACACTAGAATGAAACCCGTAAAGGAGATAGATAATATTTAATATCTTTAAAACAAATTAAAAAAATATATTTTTATATGACATACTAAATATGGTTGATATTTCTTGCCTAAAACCTGAAAACAATCTATTTATGAACACAAAGCTTTCGTAATTCACCGAAATCGGCAAAAGGTGTGCTAACCAGTATATTGGAATCTATCGATCGTCAGCAGTTTCGGCACTTCAAGGACTACAATGTTCGTATTTGTTATTTTGTTCCCCAGTTGTTCTTGGTAGCTTAATCTTACACATGGTAGTGTGTCACTCAAGTTCGGAAAAGTAAAGAGCGATGCACAGGCAGTGTGTTTTTACACGAATCATTTCGAGCCACTTTCGAACACCCAATAATTCAAAAACTAGACTAGACCTACTTACTTATTATTTTGCATATATTAAGATCTCCTTGATATCTAGAATCTTAAATTTCATAAATAAACCTATTTTAGTTCGTGAGTTAAAAAGACCTGAAAAATGTAATTTTTATCACTCACTCGTCAAAATTAAATTTGTGTGAAGGTACATCATTAAGCGTTTCACCCTCGTGCCTCGAAAATCACGTGAAGTCTTTAAACTGTGCCTGATCTCTCTCTGGCTGTGTCGGATTTCCGTCCCATCATATGGAAGTGACAGAATAGAGAATGCACCTGTGTTTACGCAAGCAGTCGTGCACTAATGAATCTGTCCTGGGCAGACGGCCTTGTTCCCTTGAAACTGGCCGCCCGCCGTGACCGAAATTTGGTCTGCGAGATATTACAGTATAATTACATGTAACTTCTTTTATTTATCTTTCATTTTCATATGCATTTACAATTTCAGGCAATATATTACGATTTAACTTGAGTTTAGATGGTTTACCAAAATGCGTAAGCGTAAACTACGCTCAAAGCTAAGCCAAATTTTAGCCAGCTAATATTAAATTTATTCACTTTAACTTTAACAGTAACGTGTAGTTAAACTAAGGATCAAAAGGAAAATGTCAATTTACTTAAAACTTTATAACAGTAGATTCAGCAAATTGTAGCATACAGAACATTAATGAAAATATCATAATTAAAAATATATTAAGATTTTTTTAAATTGTATAATTTACATACACGTAATATTATCTTTACCATTTCCATTTTTCAACAGGAACGTACACAATTGGAACCCAGGTCTGCCACTACAAAATGAAAGTGCTTCGTAGTCATTTGATCATGATGATATGGCATATATTTTTCACATACGAAAATACAAAATACCTCAGTCATGCTTTCCATAAAATACGACTAATCAGCGTCCATTACGAAGTGACGTGATCGCTTGATACACGTTCCACTACTTAATTATTTTAATTTAAAAAGGGACTCATACAAGATACATACTTTAAATATTAGGTCCTTACTGTAATTATTATCATTTTTTATCTATTTTAAAGACATATCAACGGCATGACACAACAATAAAAATAATAGATGAAGTGTGTACCTTTAGCATTTCAATGATAGGTACACACAATAGAGAAAAATCAGGGATTCGAATCCTGTAACTTCCCTGGTGATGTAGATGTTCATGAGCGACGGTGATCAATTGTCACTAGCATACGGTTATTCTCGTTTGCCTCCCTTTCTATAAAATATGAATTGAATTTATTTTTATGTAGATAATTACAAGAGTTTTTTTTTTAGTTTTTATATAATTTAGTTTATAATAACATAAAAATATCAGCTGTAAGTGAAATGTTAAAAAGAGTGTATGTTTTTCGAGCAAATAAATAAAAATACCTAGTAAAACATAAATCGATCTTTTTCTTATTTTATACATACTTGTCTGTCTACACTACATTTAATTCGAGTTCAAGCCTTCCTTTGACTTTATTACAAAAACTTAACATCACATTTTTTTTAAATAGAATAAGGGTGACAAACAAGCACACAGTCCACCTAATGGTAATAGATGCTGTGACCCATAGTAGAAGCCTATGTTCACTAGCGGAGGCTTGATAATTTTAATGAATGAATGAATAAATGTACGGTGACAAACTAGCACACAATCCGTCTGATGGTAAGAAAATGCTGTGCCTATAAATACATATCATCCTTATATTTTCCTCAATTAAGAATCAAAATGCAGATGCGTTATCAGTAGTGAGGACTAAGATGGAATGCCTCTTTTCCAGTAAAGGAAGTTTCCGGTTCTCTACACTCAGCATAAGAACCACAGCAGCGTTAAGCTGCTATTTTTATGCTGGTATTCTGTGAGAGCGTGGTCCCTCCCCAGTCGATTCGTGCTACAACTACACAGTTAATATAACTGTAGCATGTCGGTGCCACGTTTAAAATTAATCACATACAGGTAAATTCATTTATTCATACATTACAGTCTAAAAAATCCACTGCTGCATATATGCCTCCGATAGATTGCCTCATATGTCTGATGAATACCGTTTGGTGATTCCCATAGATTGCCTCATTTATGTCATAGTTGCGCACTTGGCAGGCGGGCTTGGCAACCACACACTATTATAATTTTTATTTGTTAGCAGAAAAATGCTGCTGCCCATTTTTCGGTTTCGCTCTGTCGCCTCTTACGTCACCCACGGGAAGATATGGGGTAGTGGGTATTCTAACACCACCACTACATGATTAACAGGTAGATTAGGAAACGTTGTTTTTATGCGTAGTGAAACAACGCTGCAGTAATAATAAATAATGTCTTCCTGACCAAATTTTGATTTGAACGGCCATTCACAACGCAGACTAGCGATGAGTGTAACAAGACAAAATTATAAAAGTACAGATACACTCTCTATTCCCTCACTCTCATAGTCCAAAGGTCGGTAATCCGACAAGACCGGAAAAAAATCAAGCGCAAGACCAACGACTTTTGCTTTCTGAGGCACGGGGGTGAAACTGCAAACTTCCTGACTCCGGACTGCTAATGGAATTTCTTGTTAGAGAACAAAATAACCAATTTTAATCCGATCCAGGATTCGTTTTGAATCCAGGAACACATGATTAGGAGGTGCGTTACAACCACTAGACCAAAAGGTAGTCGCGCTGCGATTTAAAACGTCCGGCCTGACCGGAAAAGTACCACGCTCTTATAGAATTACCTACTAAAACAACAGTAACATAACGTTGTAATGTTTCGAATAAAGGCTTGCCTTTGTGTGGTATGCGTGCTTGTTCTTCAGACTAAATGATATAAAAAAGACTCCGTGTTTACATATTATAGTGAACACATATATTTATGACACTGTTATATTTTGTCCTGCATATCTATACATCTATACAAATAAATAAAATTGAAGTGCATGTTTGTAATGTCCAAATATCAGCTTTTTATTTAATGCATATTATAAGGTACTAACAAAAATACAACCTTTTAAATATTTGTCTGTCTGTTTGTACCGGCTAATCTCCGAAATAGCTGGATCGATTTTGACAGATAGCCGATGTTATAAGGAGTAACTTAGGCTACTTTCATTTTAGAAAAAGAATTAGGGTTCCGCGCAAAAACAATTAAAACCGTAAATTACACGCGGGTGAAGTCGCGGGGAACAGCTACCTTGATAGTAAAGTAAAAAGGCTGTAACTTTTATACGTTCCAATGTCGGCTTCCACTCAGTTTTGAGAGGGTTATAGTGTAATAAGTCTGACTCGTACGCGCCTACTGCGCTCCAATACGTGTTGGCGGATTTCGTATTATGTCTTCGAAATATTTTACTCCTCGGGAGGATTTGCTCAGAATGTTCTCCTTCACCGGATAGCACATGGTAAAATCGGCAGATAAAATATCAATTTCATTGGTACCGGGCGATTTCTGGTACTTTGTTGCTCGCGTAGCTGAGCTATTTCGAATTGTTAATTGTACAATGTACATACAGAAACTCCCAGGCATATCCACTCAGAGGGGTTATTCAAAGGCGGATTTCCATTTTGCACTATCCTGATTTACTCATACATGCTCGTTGGTTAAGTCTAGGATACCTAAGAGTGCTCGTAAATTAGCCCGTCTTCAATTTATACCAATTTGGTCGATAAACACTTTTATTGGGCGTCACTTGCAGACTCTTTCACTCGTGATTTCTACGCGTTAGTGAGAAAAGACAAGTTGACAATATATCAAGCGATTAACTATTCAGCCAGAGTCGTTTCGACGTCCACATACGCAAGGTAAAGTGGCAAATTGTACACCTAAGTCTTCTGTGCAATATGCCGAAAGGGATGTATGTGGTCTATTGTGCTAAAGCCTTTTCGGAAACCGGCTTATTCGGGAGGCTGGAAGTCGTGGAGTCTGCGTGCGTGAAGATTTGTCATGACTGAAAAAATGAAAAATCGTTCTGTAGTTCTTCAAGAGAGCATTGTCGCCTTTCTTGAAGAACAAGACCACCGCACTTCTGCTCCACGCCTCCGGTGTAGTGGCATCATGGAGGACGCAATTAAAGAGCTTCTGAAGGACTTTAAGTATCGGTTTTCCACCCAATTTCAAAAGTTCCGCTATAATTCCATCCTCGCCCGGGGACTTGCAGTTTTTAAGGTGCTGGAGAGCCATTCTAATCTCACTCAGACTGACGTCCGGAATATAATCGAAATAATGTCGGATAAGACTTATTCTTGGATCTTTACCCTTACTTTTTTCTTCTATTTATTTGGTTTACCAATAATTGCTAACACTAACACATCAAATTAGTACAATTACTTAAAAGTATTAACAAAAGTGCTACAATTACTTAAAGGTAAACTCCGAATGCATATATAAATTTATAAAAACATAAACTGAAAAAACAATAAGTTATTCCTCAACTAAAATTAAAAATATATCTATTAGTAAGAATAGTGCTACATAAACTTAAAAAGTGAAAATAATAAAAAATAAAAAAAAATATACATATTTATTTTACTTTACGCTATTAACTTTTACATTTACGGAGACACTTAGAGAATATTCTGGATGAGTCAAAGTGAATGTCGATTTGAACGCTGTATTCATTAATAATTTTAGAGAATCTGGCATATGGAGAATTCCTACCTAATACAGTTCTTCTTAATGGTGAACTAATCTAACTACTACTACACTAATCTACTACTACTAAACTAATCTTGATGTGTACAACTGTCCATAAAACCTCTCAATCTCTCTGAAAATCTCAAGTTTTCCGGAAACGATGCTGCCACACTCTGTCTTCAGCTTCCACAGTTGGTTCTTTCTGGCAGACAGATCTCTGGCAAAGACTTTGGAGCCCTGGTTGCGCTCGATCACTTGTTCAATACGAGCTGTACTGAAATTGCGTAAGTCTCGCTGCGTGCATTTGGAGAACTGTCTATTCAGTTGCCTGTATGCTGTCAAATCTGCTGAAGACTGCAGCTTCATTTTTCGTCTAACAGCCATTGGATTGAGAGTGTGATCGGAGAGTTTTTGTGTCCTTCTGCGGCGGGCCTTGCAAAACCTAGCTCCGACCGCATGGACAGTTTCCACGAGCTTGTCATTTATATCGTCCATTTTAGACCATTGCAATCTTCTAGGCACTGAAAACGATTATGTAACTCAAGCTGAAAGTGTTGAATTAGAGCACGGGGGGAACGGAGGGTTGACTTCATTAGACGTAACCTCTCCTACTTAACTAACACTACAACCAGTGTGCCTCTCACCATTCGGTGATCGCTGCCGATTTTCACCCTTGTGATCACTGAACAGTTGTCGTCTGGACGTCATAACGAAGTTATTTTTTGTTGAACCGTCGGGACTCGACCAGATCTTCTGGAAGAAAAAGTTCATCATAAAGAGTCCCTTTTTCTCCATGAAGTCGACCAGCTGTGTGCGGCATCTTAGGTTCCGTTGCCCTATTCCGAATTTCCCTACCTTCAGCTCAACGTTCTCTCTTGCGCCTAGTTTTGCGTTGAAGTCTCCCATTAACACCGTATAGTGGTCTTTGGAGAAATATAACAAATTTATTAATTCTAGGGTTTTGGAGGAATGTATGGCTCTAGATATATCCTCATACATTTCCTCCACCTGCTCATCGAGATGTGCCTAGGTTGATGCGTAAACCTGTATGGCCTTCGGCGAATACCGTTTAGTGATTCTGAGTATAAGGTACGCAACCCTCGTCGACACACTCCCAATCTTTACAACGTTATTAACTATAGTCATCTAGAGTCTATCTTTTCCGATACGCCTACTCCCAAGGCGTAGTCCCGAATTCATTGAAGACAGCTTTGGTCCACGCGATCCCTAAAAAGGCGACCGCTCAGACCCGTCCAACTACAGGCTTATCGCCATAACCTCCTTGTTTTCCAAAATAATGGAAACCATTATAAACTGCCAGCTCATGAGGTACCTTGAGGATCACCAGCTGATTAGTGACCGCCAGTACGGTTTTCGTCAGGGTCGATCAACTGGTGATCTTCTGGTCTACCTAATTCATAGATGGGCGGAGGCAGTAGTGTCCAAGGCCTTCGATCGGTTCTGGCACAAAGCGCTTCTTTCGAAGCTTCCTTCCTATGGGCTTACCGAGAATTTATGCAAATGGATCACCAGTTTCCTTGCTGATCGGAGAATCAAGGCCGTAGTAGACGGTGTATGCTCTGATTTCAAGCATATCAACGCTGCTGTTCCATAAGGCTGCGTGCTATCACCAACGCTGTTTCTCCTGAATATCAATGATATATTGCAAACTAGTAACATTCATTGCTATGCAGACGACAGCACTGGTGATGCATTATATACCGGCCGTGCCAATATTTCTGGGGAAAACGTCGCCGACTACCGGGACAAACTTGTGTCTGAAGTCGAGTCTTTGCTGAACAAAGTCTCGGGGCGACTAAATCTAGTCCAGCTCAATCGCGTTTGCGCGTTTACCGCTAAAAAGAACCCCTTTGTCGTATCTCCTCTCTCGTTTCAAGGCACTCCCCTTGCTGCCTCAGTTAGCATCGGAATCCTCGGCGTCGACATATCGAATAATGTGCAGTTTCGTGGTCACTTGGAAGGGAAGACCAAATTGGCCTCTATAAAGCTTGGCGTGCTCAGCAGAGCGAGACAGTATTTCATGCCGGTACATCGCTTGCAACTTTACAAAGTGCAAATCCGGCCTCACATGGAGTACTGTTCTCATCTCTGGGCCGGAGCACTCCAGTGCCAGCTCCTTCCACTTGACCGCATCCAACGCAGAGCGGTTCGAATCGTCGCTGACCGAGTTCTTTCTGATCAGCTCGATACACTGGCAGTGCGTGACATGTTGCATCTCTTTGCGTATTTTATCGCATTTACCACGGGGAGTGCTCCGAGGAATTGTTCGGACTAATTCCAGCTGCTCAATTTCACTATCGCACATCGCGACAAAACTCGCGATACCATCCATACCACCTGGATGATTGGCGGTCCACCACTGTGCGATTTAGAAGATGTTTTCTTCCTCGCACAACTTCCTTGTGGAATCTTTTACCACCAGAGATTTTTCCGGACCGATACGTCCCTGACCTTCAAGAAAAGAGCCTACTCCTTTTTAAAAGGCCGGCAACGCATCTGCAATTCCCCTGGTGTTGCGGTTGTCCATGGGCGGCGGTAGTCACTTACCATCAGGTGAGCCGCATGCTCGTTTGCCCCCACTCCTATAAAAAAAAAAATACTCCTAGGAACTAAGCTAGCCAAACAATTCAAATCAAATATACACTTTTCTTGCCTTTTGTTCGGCGAATAGCTGAAGACTATTCGGCGGCATTCATAGCTGAAGACGATTTCAGTTTTACAAAATTCTTTGCTTTTATAGAATAGAATAGAATAGAATAGAATTATTTTTATTCAATATGGATTATTACATAATACTTATTGAAAGTCATTATTTTATTTACCACTGGTTCGGAAAATACCTCTGTCCTGGGAAGAACCAGCAAGAAACCCAGCGGGACTTTTTTTTTAAACATAATTTCACTTAACAATAATTTTGGTTATACAATTTTAAATAAATTTTCATAGAACCAGCATGGTGGCGATCACCTTATTCCCAGGGGTTATTTTCATTCATGTATTCCTTGATATTATAATAACCCTTTTTGTACAGTTTTTCTTTAATAAAACTTTTAAACTTGTTTATTGACAAACTTTGAACATGTTCTGGGATTCTGTTGTAAAAGCGTATACATTGCCCCATAAATGAATTACTAATTCTGTGGAGTCTTGTAAGTGGCATTACAAGCTTATGTTTGTTCCTAGTGTTTAAGGTATGAACATCCTTATTCTTATTAAAGCTATTTATGTTTTTATGTACATACATTACATTTTCATAAATATATTGCGATGCCAAAGTTAATATGTTTATTTCTTTAAATTTTTCTCTAAGGGACTCTTTACAATTTAAATTATAAATCGCCCGTACGGCTCTCTTTTGCAAAACAAATATAGCTTCAATATCAGTCGCATTACCCCATAGCAAAATTCCATAAGACATTACGCTATGAAAGTAACTAAAATACACTAACCTAGCTGTCTCAACATCTGTGAGACTTCTAATCTTTCTTACAGCATATGCTGCAGAACTAAGTCTGCTTGCTAATTTAGATATATGGGGGCCCCATTGAAGTTTCGCGTCAATAGTAATACCGAGAAAAACAGTGGTATCCACAAGACTCAACTCCTCCCCATTTAAGAGCACATTGGTTTTCGAATGTTTTACATTAGGTATTGTAAATTTGATACATTTTGTCTTATTGCCGTTTAAGAGCAAATTGTTGGCGTTAAACCAATGTACTAGTTTCGATAGAGCATTATTTACATCGTCATATTTAATTGACTGCCGTTTCAGTTTGAAAATTAAAGAGGTATCGTCAGCAAATAATACTATATCGTGATTGTCCCCTACAAGATAAGGTAAGTCATTAATATAGATTAAGAACAGGAATGGGCCAAGAATCGAGCCCTGAGGAACGCCCATTGATACTACTGATCCGGAGGAACATTTACCATTAATGACGACTTTTTGAGTTCTGTTACTTAAATATGAAGTAATAAGTTTAAGCGCCAAATTTTTTACACCGTAATGTTGTAGTTTCCTGATTAATGTATCATGATGAACACAATCGAAAGCCTTGGAAAGGTCACAGAAAATACCTAAGGCATCTTGTGAATTCTCCCAGGCATTAAAAATATATTTCATAAGCTCAACACCGGCGTCAGACGTCGAGCGACCCCTTGTAAAACCAAATTGATTTTTATGAAGTAATTTATTTGTATTAAAAAAAATTAACAATTGATCCAAAATCATTTTTTCAAAAATTTTACTGAGAGTTGGTAGTACAGAAATAGGTCTATAATTAGCGGGGTCCAATATACTACCAGATTTAAATAAAGGTATTACTTTACTATACTTCATTAAATCAGGAAACACACCAGAATCGATACAAGTATTAAAAATAATAGCAAGATGAGGTGCAATTAAATCTATTATGGACGCAATCACTGTAACGGAAATCCCCCACAAATCTGCGGTTTTCTTTACATCAATGGTTTTGAAGTATTTTACAATATTATGCGGTAATACTTTTTCAAATCTAAATTCTTTTAAACAGGTATTAACATTCTGTTTAAGTAATGATTCGGCGACAGTTGGAGAAGCATTCAATGACTCTGTTGTCAAGATAGGAACATCAGTGAAATATTTCTCAAACACCGCTGCAACTTCTTGATTTGATTTAGTCAATTCATTATTAATTTTTAATTGATAGTTTGAATTACGAGGTTTCTCTTTACCGGTTTCGCTGTTAATTATACTCCACGTCATTTTAATTTTATTCTTAGCTGTCTTAATTTTGTTACTAATATGTAATGATTTGGCTGTGGAGCAAACTCTGTTAAACATTTTAGAATAATTTTTTACATATTCTTTAAAAGCATCGGAAAGATTATACGATCTTTCATGGTAAAGGTCATATAACCTTCGTCTGCTTTTATGAATTCCTACTGTCGCCCATTCATTAAATGCCTTGCGACTGTTTCTGGAGAATGTTTTAGAAGTGAATGTTTTATTAAATTCATTGTTTATAAAGGTAAATAATTCTCTATATAAATAGTCTGCATTGTTCTTATAAGAAAGGGATGGAAGGATTTTTAACATATTACTTCTAAATCTCTCCAGGCGTTTTGCATTAATAGGAACAAACACAATTTTCTCATTTACCTGTCTTTTGTGCATATAAGGTAACGAAACCAGTTGTCCACAGTGATCTGAACTCAGTTTTTGTATTATTGATTTGTTGATTGGTACAACACCTGTAAAAATATTATCAATACAAGTTGCACTACACCCTGCAATACGTGTAGCTTCAAAGAATAAATTATTAAGATTATAGGATTTGAACAAAGAACAGAATTTAATACTGATGGAAGAAGTTTCCAGGAGATTGATATTAAAGTCTCCACACACTACAAGAGATTTATTCTGTTTATTAAGCTTAACTAAAACTTCTTCCATAATTTTTTCAAAAGTATCATAACTTGAACATGGGGGTCTGTAAACACTGACAACAATAAGGTGCTCAAGCTCAACACATGCCATTTCTACAGTACGCTCAACAGAGATGCTCACAATGTCTTTACGTTCTTTACATGATAAGGACTTATTAGCTAATATTAAGGAGCCACCACGTAATTTAGTATCTCTATTGAACGAACTGACCACCTGGTGATTACTGAAATTAAATATGGAGTTGTATTCTTTCAACCAATGTTCTGTAATACATAAAATATTTATACTGTTACTATTTAAAAATAAATCAATTTCTAATTTTTTGCCTAACATACCTTGTATATTTTGATGCACCAGGTTGATACAGTTTTTATTATTGTTATTTTGTAAAATTGCATAATTATGTATTGGTAAGTTGCATTCTAAGCTATTTAAATTATCTTTGCTAGAGATTACCTCTATTGTCTTATTATCTAATTTAAATTACTTGGAACTGGTTCCAAATCAAATATAAAATTATTTTGTTGCTCAAAAGAAGCAGGTGTCAAGGTAGCCAAATCATTGGCTGAGTTAAAATATAAATAATAAGATAGCGTATTTGCTACCAGTCTTAAACTATACTTTGATAGGTAATACCTATCTCTTGTCAAAAACTTCTTAGTTAAATTATTAATATCAATTAAATGAAATTTATCATTATTATTCTTACAATTAAATGTCAAATTTAAGTTATTGTTACATGTCAAGTTATGCATCATTAAATTTAAATTTAAATTTAATGATGCATAACATAAGACTATCACTATAGACAATAGTGATAGTCTTTCATGTCCCATAGAAGTCCTTGGAATTTTTGCTTACACACGTTCGGGGCCCCTGTAGCCCGGGGGCCCCGTATCATTGATACGGCTGATACGGCGGTAGCTACGCCCCTGATAAGAGGGTACGAGGGTAAGAGCGTAAGGTAATAGGGTATCGTTTTGACTGCCTCGTTGATTTAGTGGCCGTGAACGTTTACTGATCATGAGGTCCCAGGTTCCCGAGTCGGGCCAAAATCAATTATCAGGTTTACCTGTCAAAAAATTCTCAATAGCATAGCCTGGAGTTGAAAGTTGGCGGTGTCTCACCCCCGTGCCTCGGAAATCACATAAAGCCGTCGGTCCTGCGCCTGATCTCTCTCCGGTCGTATCGAATTACCGTTCCATCGGACTATGAGAGTGAGGGAATAGGGAGTAGCTCTGTGCTTGCGCATACACCTGGGCACTATAATCCTGTCCTGCGCCGATGGAAAGTCTCCGTTGAGGCTGGCCGCCGTGACCCAAATTCGATCTGGAGGACATTATCATTATTATCATAAGAGGTTACAATGGAAAATGCCATAAACAACTAACTGCTATCACCTGAACTGTAAATAAAGAGTTGATGAAACCGCTACTATGCTATGGGATATAAATCTTATATATGAATATGCATCCTTATTTTCACGCATAATGAGTAATGAAAATTTATTATAATTTTATATTCGTGAGGCATTTAAGCAAATACAGTGAGTGAATGGACGCGATTCGCACGTTGTATAAAAATCTCATTGACAGCACTTTTAACCTTACATTATTGTGTCGCTTGTGTTTTCGGCGTAACGTCCCAAATAAATCACAACCATTTATCTTTCACATTTCTAATCTCTTACGAAGTAAATGGGGTTTCAAAAATGATTCGTTTACTAGGACCACGAAACATATAATTTAGCGTAACAGAAAGTTATTTTTATTTAGTTATAATATAAGTTAATTACAACATTTCTATTCAAGTAAGAATGTAAGGTATAAGAATATCTACTACCCCATATCATCCAGTAGGTGTCGTAAAGAGCAACAGAGGGAAATTTAACTCGGAGATGGACAGCAGCATCTTCCTTATTACAGATAAATAAATATACAAAACTGCGGTTGCCAACCAGCTTGCCTAGCGTGGCAATAATGGCAAATACCTACAATCTATGGGGGAGGTCTATGTTCTGTATTGGGCTTCTGATAGGCTTTAATGGTAACGTAATGTTCATGATGAAAAAAGTGTTTATAGTTAACCTAAGTTAATGTCCTCCAGAACGAATTTCGGCCACAGCGGCCAGCCTGAACAGAGACTAGCTATCGGTGCAGGACAGAATTATAGTGTCCAAGTGTATATGCAACCACAAGTGCACTCTCTTTTTTGTTTTGTAGGACAGGGTGACAAACGAGCACACAGTCCACCTGATGGTGAGTGATTGCTGTGACCCATAGACATCTACATCTATCCTCGATTACTATTTTACGCTGGTGTCCTGTGAGAGCGTTGTCCTTTCGTGCTACAACTATACAATTCACAACAGTACACAACGCCATATTGAATATAAGTGTTTTCTTATTTTTAAGGTTATTATTAATATTAGTCAAGTATAGACTTTCACGAACGTGAGGGAAAAGGGTCGCACTCAGCATTTGTCACACAGCCGCTGTTTGGCCCGTTTCGTCTCTATGTTGTCTCTTTATCGTTTTTAAAACTGGTATTCCGTTACTGCGTGGCCCTCTTCCAATATAGTCGAGCCGAAATCGTAACTTTACTACGATAATTAAAAATATATTACGTCGTTTGCATAATTTATTAAATACGAAGCGAGGACACCAGAGATTGATGAAATATCTCGCATTTTTTACTCTACTTCCCGTCGCTGGCCGAATTATGTCGTGTTGGCAAAATGTTTTAAATTTCTTAAACATGCAGGTTTCCTTACGATGTTTTTCATCACTACAGAGTATGTGGAAAATCAGCACTTTAAATTGTAATTAAAACTTTCATTGCGTACACAGTGATGGTGATGATGTCGTCATAATTTTCTTTAGAGATAATACACTTGAATGTATTTTGGTAAAATGTCTTTGTTTTTTTTTTATAGCTTAAGGGTGACAAACGAGCACACAGTCTACCTGATCCACCTGAAGACATCTACATCTATCCTCTATTACAAATCAAAATGTAGATGCGTTGTCACCTGTGAGGACTAAGATGGAATGCCTCATTTCCAGTAAAAAGGGTCTCCGGTTCTCCACACTCACCATACGAAACACAGCAACATTAAGCTGCCATTTTACGCTGGTATTCTGTGAGAGCGTGGTCCTTCCCCGGTCGAGCCGTACTATATATACTAATGTAGCTGCAGCATGGCTCTACCACGTACGTTTTCAAGATTGTGATCAAAAAGATCTTAAACTAAACGCGTCACCTTGACTATGTTACAATGTTATAATCCAACCTCTTTGGTACAGTGGTCATAAACGCTACTGCTAAACGTGAGGTCCCGGCTTGGAATAACGGGTCAGGCGAAAAAAATATTGAGTTTCTCTTTCAAGAAATACTCAGGAACTGCCCGGAGATAGGAAGTTCCTTAGAAAGAGCATTGTATTATTATTCAGTGTTTAAAAAGTTTGCGAGGACAACGGAGTTATAATAGTTATATCAGACAGTGCAGACCAATTTTGTGTACAAATGGAGTAAAATAAAGTAAGTAAGGTAAATTTTTCTTATATTAGAAGTTTTTGAAATTAGAATTCAAGAAATTAAAATACTACACGTATAGAATTTTTTTTCAATTGCGTGTATTGTACAAAAAAACTCCATGCGCCTGGACTATCACAGCTCACGTTTAGCAAACAAAACAAAATATCCAGTTGTTTTTATCAGACTGCGTGAGCGTTACATTATAAGCGTCATTTTATCGACCGTTCTATCTTTGAACAGCTTTTACAAGCGACGTGCGCGAGGCTCTTGTATATCTCTATGCTTGTAATAGTTTTATGTGGACTACAAAACTATTCGCAGGATTCTGAACGATATATCCTAAGGTTTTTTTTATAGGATAGAGGGTACAAAAGAGCACACAGTTCACCTGTTGGTAAATTGTTGCTGTAGACCATAGACATCTACATCTATCTTCGTTTGAAAATCAAAATGCAGATGCGTTGTCAGTCGTTAGTGACTACAATGGAATGTCTCTTTTGCTGTAAAAAGGATCTCCGGATCTCTATACTCACCATACGAAACACAGCAGCATTAAGCTGGTATTCTGTGAGAGAGTGGTCCTTCCACGGTCGAGCCGACCTATTCGCGGTCCTTTTTACTGGAAATAAGGCATTACATCTTAGTCCTCACGGGTGACAACGCATCTGCATTTTAATTTGCAAACGAAGATAGATGTAGATGTCTATGGGCCACAGCAACCACTTACTATCAGGTGGACTGTGTGCTCGTTTGTCACCCTTATCCTATAAATATATATATATATATATATTATTCGCATAAATATCAACTAAGAAATCACTATCGTCCTTTTATTATTTTTACATTGTGTAAAAATAAAAGGATGTAATGAAGTAGTGAGTGATAATTGTCAATGTACCAAAAACAGCAGCATTTCATTTGATTCTGGTAGACCAAAGTGGCACTATAGTATGATACTTTACGCGGTATAGAATGGAATAGAATGGAATGATTTTTTTATTCAATATTGATTATTACATAATACTTATTAAAAGCAATTTTTTTATTTACCACTGGTTCGGAAAATACCTCTGTCCTGGGAAGAACCAGCAAGAAACCCAGCGGGACTTTTTTTAAAACATATTTCACTCTACAATAATTTTGATTACACAGTTTTTAAATGAATTTTCTACATCATGAGTGTGTGTCGTTTTGACTAGGTAAAGTCCTCGCTCCCAAGAACATCATCGAATAATATCAGCATATTGCTGCTGATTTTTATATGGTGAATGTAGAGGACCGACCAATCCATTGGTAACAAGGCAATCCATTTTACTACTCGTCGATGATAACGCATCCACCTTTTGAATCTTAATCGATGTTGGATGTAGTTACCTATGGGCGACCACTTACCATATGGTGGATTGTGTGCACATTTTTTTATAGGATAGGGTGACAAACGAGCACATCGTCCACCTGATAGTAAGTGGTTGCTGTGGCCCATAGACATCTACATTTTTCTTCAGTTGCGAATCAAAATGCAGATCCGTTATCACTCGTGAGGACTAAGATGGAATGCCTCTATTCCAGTAAAATGGGTCTACGGTTCTCTACACTCACCATACGAAACACAGCAGTGTTAAGCTAATATTTTACGCTGGTATTCTGTGAGAGCGTGGTCCTTCCCCGGTCGAGCCGACCCATTCGTGCTGCAGCTATATTAGTCGTGTGTTACTCTTACTTTCATTACAGCCTATTAAAGCCTAATTCTGAACATTTGCTTCTCCCTTAGATTGTATCATAAGGGAAATATTTGTTAGTCGCGGTATATAGCATAGTTGCCACGCTTGGCAGGCGGGTTGGCACTGGTGTATTTTTTAATTTTGTTTGTTGTTAAGAAGATTCTACTACCCATCTCCTGGTTTGCCATCATCCCTCTTTTGCTTCTTACGTTGACGGCTTCATGGCGCACTGGCTTGCCAATAAGTAGTGTTGCCCAAATGCAAGACGAGACTTAGAAAGTCTTGGTCTTGGTCTTGCGCCAATACACCTGGTCTTGGTCTTGCAGCAAGAGTCTCGCAAGTCTCGCAATTACCTGTTAGCCTATAATTACTATTTATTAAACGTTACTTTAGATCTTAGAACAACTTAACAGATTAGGTACATATTGAATTTGAATTATTTGAAGTAGCCATAGTAAAGACCAACCAAATTAATAAATGTCTAAACATTTAATGAGCAATTCGAAAAATCAACTAACACCGGGTGGGGCTTGAACCCACAACCTAAGCGATCCGTGCCGATGCTCTAACCAACTGAGCTATCTACCGTGTCCCACGGCCACGGGCGTCAGTTTCTTAATAAACGTTTACATTTAATAAGCTTACATGTGCTAAAACATGGTTAAACATATAAAAACAAATTAATGGCAATAACTTTACAGTATTTTAAAGAACATTATCTGTCTAGAAAGAAATTGATGGACCCTAACCATATATGAAATGGAATAAAAGAGTTATACAATATACCATTTATTTAAATCTATATCTATACAAATAAATAAAATCGAAGTGTCTGTTTGTAATGTCAAAATTACAGTTTTTTACTAAATGCATATGGAAGTATATACGGTACTAATAATAACAAAAATACAATTTTTAAAGTTTTTGTCTGTCTGTCTGTCTGTTTGTTCCGGCTAATCTCCGAAACCGCTGGACCGATTTTGACGGGATTTTCATTGACAGATAGCTGATGTCACAACGAGTACCTTAGGCTACTTTTATTTTAGAAAAAGAATTAGGGTTCGGGCAAAAAAAATAAAACCCCAAATAACACGCGGGCGAAGAGGCGAGGAACAGCTAGTAAAAAATAAAATACGATACAAATTAAATTACTTCACAGTATGTACACAACAGCTTTGACATTACTGTTACTTTATATTTATTCCTTTGACAAAGCATTAATACAAAGTAACCATCTGGCTGACTCGTCACTTAACCTATTTCTATGTTTTCTAATTACTAATGATGCTTTAGAAAATAATCTCACAGCAGGTACTGAAGTTGCAGTTATTGAAAGAAAATCAAGGGCCATCTTCGATAAAATCGAATATTTTGTCTCATTCGTCCGCCACCACTCTAAAATGTCTTTCGAGATGGTGGCTATGGGTTTACTTAGGTACTCCTGCAATTCGTTAATAACTAAGCCTTGAAGACAAGATCCAGATCCATTTTTACATATTTCAAGTGTTTAAGTTTCAAGTCCACAATATTTATCAAATGGGTGACGATATATTCGAGCACTTAGTGTTTTAAAAACACACACTTCCAAAAGTCGAGAGTTGCAGTGAACTTATTGAACATCTTTATCTATTAGGTAATAATAATAATAATAGTAAATAATTATTATAAACCCATATAGTTAATGTTATAATAATTACTTACTAGAATACATTTTTATGATATCTACCTGTTTACGCCCGAACGCTGGTTTCGGAATCGACGTCAGAGGGCGCGCGGCTCGGTGCCATACCGGTTTTACGTTCGGGCTAGCTTGGAGGTGTCGAGGGCGCGCGAGCGCACGAGTCGTCTGCCAGCTGTGCTAACGTCAGCACGCTGTCAATTTTGTGCGGGAAGCGCGGAATAGTTTAGGCATCTAGTAAATATACTGTATAGGATTTGTAACGCGCATTCCTTGTTGGATAGCCTTTCCCGGGACTTATTGGGTCCGACTCAGAATCTGTATAAGTGTATTCGACAATATTAGCTAGTGCGGCCTTTGATATTCTAGAAATAACTGTTGCCACGCGAAACGGTAGTGACCTTTGATCCGGACACTCCGTGTTCGTTTTGTGTGTTAAGCTTTATAACAAACGAGAGTTAGTGGCTTCTGGAAGTTAGTTAATCGTACGATAGAGTCAGAGGACTGTCATCGTGACGTAAGAAGAAAGTGACTGTGGACGGCGCCGCGGAAGATTATCTCAATTTGGAGCGGTGCTGACGTCCGGGCTGCTGCCGACGGCAAAGGTCTAATTAGGTTAATCACCACCAGTCACACCCAGATACATATCACAGCACCTTATTTCCCTTACACCACACAACCACATGCGACCTGACCGAATCCTGAGGGACCAGTCGCCTTGGATATAGGTAAGCGAGCTCCGTTTAATATTTTCCCTGTTGAATGGCAGTAGTATAGAACGCTCCCCCTTATTGTTTATTGTAATTAGAGAAATTCCACGCGGCCATATTGAGGCCCGACCTACGTTTGTTCGTTGAAACTCTGCTGAAAGGGCCACAGAGGATTTGAGCTTTTGGAGGAGCAGCCGTAGGCCGTAACACTACCTATTCTTACCATTATCTAATTACAATATCCCTTGCGAGATCAGCATAATGTATTCGTGTCCACTCTGAGCACCCGTAAACTTATTTTATTCTTTGGAACATGTACCCTGTGGCGGTAATCAAACAGTGTCAAAGGTAGCGCGTGCGGCGTGGCGGCGTCGATTGTATGCGATATCAATAGTAGACGCCGGCACATGTATCTTGACTTGGTACTTTCGAATAGCTGCACAATTTCTTTGACAGGTCAGTATACGACCTTTGATGACGCCGACAACAAGACGCCGCGCACTATCAAAGTGCCGATGGTCAAAACTAGGGATGCACTCTTTTTTTCTTTTAATGGATATTTTCATTCGCTATGTATATTTATGGTATTGTTCGTAATACGCATAAGTTCAATTTTCCATTTATTTTCATTATATTTTTTTGCGTCTCATAGAGTCCCTACGCGTATACCCGAACTCCTATACTCCCTGAAACGACACTCAGTCCTAACTGCAAGACGCAAGAGTCTCGCAAGCATAGTCTTGTTCTTGCGCAAATCTTGCACGGTCAGTCTTTGTCTTGGTCTTGCTTAAAATAGGCAGCCTTGTTCTTGGTCTTGGTCTTGCAAAAATGCAAGAACAAGACCAAGACCGATTTTGGGCAACACTACAATGAGTTGCTGCGCTGGGGGCCGCGGCTTCGAATCCCGCACGGAACAAGTATTTGTATGGCCTACAAATAATTGTTCCGGGTCTGGATGTTTGTCCTTGTGCAAATTGTGTTTGTAAACTGCCTCCACGATACAGTAGAAAATCCTTGTGTGGGGTAACGTTTTTATTTAAAAACCAAAAAAAAACATTATTCACATGACGATGTGAGGTAGTGGATATTCTGACACCTCCACTGCATGTTTAATCTTACTTGTGAATGCAACAAGTGATAAAATTTAAAATTTTGTACAACCGACTTCAATATAAATAAAATGAGAACATCATCAATGTGGTCGAAGTCAATTAAATACGCATTATTAAGAATAGCTCAAAAACTTTTATACGTGGTAGAGCCATGCTGCAGCTATATTAGTAGTATAGTTGTAGCACGAATGGATCGGCTCGACCGGGGAAGGACCACGCTCTCACAGAATACCAGCGTAAACTGGCAGCCTGACACTGCTGTGTTTCGTATGGTGAGTGTAGAGAACCAGAGACCCATTTTACTGGAAAAGAGGCATTCCATCTTAGTCCTCACGGGTGACGACGCATCTGCATTTTGATTTTTTATTGAGGATAAATGTAGATGTCTATGGGTCACAACAACCACTTACCATCAGGTGGACTGTGTGCCCGCTTGCCACCCTATACTATAAAAAAAACTACTGGTCAGATCTGGATCAATTAAATATATGGGATTATATGAGAAGCAACAGCTTTCAAATAATAATTTAAAATTAAAAACCTACTTTAATATAAGTTATTAAGAATAACTCAATAACTATGGGACCACCCAGTAAAAAGTTATGAAGTAACACACATAAAAAAATATACAGTCGAATTGAGTACCGTCTACTTTTTGGAAGTCGGCAGATAAATGATCATCAAAATTGGTTCACCTATAAAAAAGTTCTGAGGTTCACTTATAAAAAACTACAGTCGAATTGAATACATCCTCCTTTTTTAAAGTCGGTTAAAATATATTGAAATTGCTTCCTATCCCTACTCCAATTTTATTACATAAACAAGCTTTAATAAGGCACGCTTCAAGTTTATTATATGCCAGTGATAACAGTGACCTTTTCTTTGATATCTTGCTATACTCGTAATTAAAGATTGTTGATAATAATAATCATTGATAGTAATAAAACAAAATTAACTTTTATAAAATTAGGCTATTTGTTTTCTAAGCTTATTTTATATACATTAAAGAACGTATAATTATCGACATTAAACATATTTTGAAATCAACTTTTGAACATGATTCAGTTACGTTAGTCATGTTGTGATGGCGTTAGAGAATATACATATATGCACTCTATTTCATCCAGTGAGTATTTTTTTATAGGATGGGGTGACAAACGAGCACACAGTCCACCTGAGGGTAAGTGGTTGCTGTGACCCATACACATCCATATTTACAATAAAGGATCAAAATACAGATGCGTCGTCACCCGTGAGGACTAAGATGGAATGTCTCGGTGCCAGTAAAAAGGGTGAGTGTAGAAAACCGGAGTTTTCTACACTCGCTATACGAAACACAGCAGTGTTAAGCTGCTATTTTACGCTGGTTTTATTTGAGAGCGTGGTCCTTTCCCGCTCGAGCCGACCCATTCGTGCTACAACTATTCCTACTACTAATATAGCTGCTGCAGCATGGCTCTACCACGTGCGAGAGTGAGTATCGTAAGTGAGCTATAGAATAGAATAGAATTATTTTTATTCAATATAGATTATAGTACATAATACTTATTGAAAGTATTTTTTTTACTTTTACCACTGGTTTGAAAAAAAACCTCTGTCCTGGGAAGAACCAGCAAGAAACCCAACGGGACTAGCTATGGGATATGCCAGTAAAATCTTACAGCTTCAAATAGATTTAACTTGGCAGGATTGATTGCCTCCGTTGTTCTATTAGTCGTAAACGCTGTTGCTAGTCATGAGGTCCAGAGCTCGAATCCCGGGTCGAACCTAAATCAGTTCATCATGATCATTACAACCCTTAACAAGACTACTGCAGAACGTAGGCCTCCCCCAAGGAATGCCACAATACACGGCCTTGAGCCATCTACATCTATCGACTTCCTGCATGTCTTATCAGGTTTTTACTCCATCTAGTGTGGGGTCGCCCTACACTTCGCCTACCGGTACGACGCTGCCACTCGTGAACCTTTCATTCCCATCGGTTGTCGGTTCTTCAAGCTATATGGCCGGCTCATTGCCACTTCAGCTTACTAAACAATTGGCTATGTCGGTCACTCTGGTTCTAGTGCAGATATCTTCATTTCTAAGTTTATCACGCAAAGAAACCCCGAGCATAGCCCTCTCTATAGCTCGCTGAGCGACCTTGAGCTTCCTCATACCGGCAGTAAAGGACGACGTCTCAGATCCATAAGTCATCACTGGCAGCAAGCCCTGGTTGTACAATCTTGTTTTCAGGTTTCGAGGTATACCTGACGAGACAATGTGTCGTAATCTCCTTTCTTCGGGAGATCAGTTCATGGTCAAATCAGTAAATGATTTTTTTTTGTTCAGTAGCTGCCCGGAGTCAGGAAGTTGGGGGGCTGTTAGGAAAAAATATTATATTTATGTGCGCCATAGGCGTGGTAGGCTCTTATCTTTTTTGTATTTTCTCAAATCCATTGCGATTTACTTTATACAAGGGTGACCCTGCGTACGAACCGTACTTTCAAACGCTTCGGTCTTTATAATTGTAAAGATATATTTTCGTGTTCATATTCTTAAAGTTCTTTATAAATCTTAACATAAATTCACTCATTCTAAAAGTTCGATTTGAGATGTAATGCAAATGTATTTTTATAGTATTAAAGTGACAAACGAGCACACAGTTCACCTGATGGTAAGTGTAAGCTGTGGCCCATAGACATCTACATTTATCCTAGATTAAAAATTAAAATGCAAAAGCGTTGTCCCCCCTTAGGACTAAAATGGAATGCCTCGTTTCCAGTAAAAAGGGTCTCCGGTTCTCTACATCTACACTCACCATACGAAACACAGCAGCATTACGCTGCTATTTTACACTGGTATTCTGTGACAGCGTGGTCCTACCCCGGTCGAGCCGACCCCTACGGTCACATCTATAAAATAGCTGCAGCATATCTCTACCACGTAAAAAATGTACTAGGTAATTATATAGGAAGTCAGTTTGCTATCCATCAATAACCCTAGATCACATATGTTTGAGAATACTTACTCAACGAAATAAAATATTTTCGGAAAGTACGTAATATGAGTTGTTTCGATACCTAAAATGTCATTCTAACAAGACATATTGTCAGTCTTGTCAATTGGAAATTATTTTCGTAAAATTGTATGTTCCCTTTTTATTTCTTATTTCATATTTGGAGCTACTCAAAATGAAATGTAATATTAAGGCCTTAACAGTGGTTGAAATGCCTAAATCTAGGATATTTAAGTAAAAAAATCTTAATAACTGTTCATTTAATCCACAAAGAAAAAATACAGGGTAACAGAAGAAGATTTGGTAAATGTTTTTAATTTAACAAAATTGTATTTTTGTCAATCCCTTATTAGAAAAAAAATCCCCAAAGAGTACCTATCTTTGTCATATTTTGCAAAATTTCTCCAAAACGGCACAAGCTTTTTAAATAGTTCTTACACTAAAAAAAAGGTCTTAAAAATATTAATATTTTTAATTGAGAGTTTTATATTTGTTACCCGTTTTATAAGAGAATATATCATTTTTCCCTGAAATTGAATATATTTACGCGAGCGCGCATGCTCCGTCGCCATGTAAGCTTTGTCACAGTCCGTTTTCGGACATCGTCGAGGGTGGACCGTACGTCGGTGTTGGAGCGACTTCGTTCAAATATATATTAGTTTTTTAAAAGTTTATACTCAATTATAAATATTTTTATGACTAGAAATACTTAATTTAGTTAATATCTGTACACTGGTAACTGTAAATATTATTATCTAAATAAATGAATTTTTAAAGTGCCCAAAGAAGAAGAAATTTTTGCGGCGACGTTGATTAGTGAAATTGAAAAATGCATTTTTATATAAATTAGATGTGGAACGACGAACATGTTCTCGTTACTTAGATTTCGATCGTTTTTAATAGCTATGTAATTTTATTGTTGCATATTTTTATTAATAAGTTGATAATGAATTTTATAATTATGTATTACAATAAAATGCTGTTTTTATAAGTATGACTTTATAAAATATTATTGGGGAGAGAAATAAAGATACAGATACTTACATTTAGGTACACTGTTATCAAATTAAATCAAACAATTTAAATAAATAAAAGAATGGTGCTTACCTAAGTATAAATAACTATATAGAGACATTCTTGGGTTTATGGTTTTTTTTATGTTAGACAAACTATCATCTAAAAAAATGTAAAAATTTTAAATTGGAGAGGGGTTTCTCTACGTGATAAAGTTAGAAATGAAGGTATTTGCATTAGAATCAGAGTAACTGACATATCTCAACGGAATATTACAGTGAAATGGCAATGGGCTAGCTATATAACTTGCAAAACATATAAAAAATAGGAAGAAAGGTCCTCGAGTGGCAACCTCGTACAGGTAAGCGAATTAGTACTCAACCTTTATTCCTCTACACGTATTCTCATACACTTTTCTTCACACATACACACACACACACGCACACGCGCGCATGCATGCACGCGCGCACACACACACATACACACACACACACAAATAGGTCGCAAATAATACTTACCTAGTACTATTAGGCAAGAGTGAATAGGTTTTTGTTCAGTCAGTGCAATTCACCATCTTAGACTACATAACCACTTACCGATGGAATTGTAGTTGCTTTACTACTTGCTGGGTAAAAATAGTAAAAAAAATTGACCCTGTGAAAGTTTGCATTTGGATATAATTTTTCTAACCAACCATAAAAATATGATGAGAATATGTATATAAGTATAAAGGTTGCCTCACACGAAACAGTAATAATATAATATTATATCTTCCGAGGTATATTAAGAGGCTAAATAGAGCTACATTGAAATGCATGGGGATCGTTTTGTAATTTCACGTCATTATCGAAAAAAAATTATACGTATTTTAGGTGGCGGTTTGCAAAACACGATTCCACAAAAATTAACTCAATAGAAAATAATTGCAAAGTTGCTTCTAAAAATACTTCAATTTTCAACGTCAATTTTTTTTTACGTGGTAAAGCCATGCTACAGCTATATTTATTAGGTATAGTTGTAGCACGAATGGGTCGGGTCGACCGGGGAAGGGCCACGCTCTCACGGAATAACATGTAAAATAGCAGTTTAACCCTGCTGTGTTTCGTACGGTGAGTGTAGAGAACCGGAGAACCTTTTTACTGGAAACGAGGCATTACATCTTAGTCCTCACGGGTGACAACGCATCTACATTTTGATACGTAATCGAGAATAGATGTAGATGTGTATGGGCCGTAGCAACCACTTACCATCAGGTGGACTGTGTGCTCGTTTGTCACCCTTATTCTTTTTAAAAAAAAACTTTCTGAGATTTCAGTAAAATAATGTTAAGCACTCGTACAATTATGTCTCATGTTAATAAAGCTATTGGGCTATTTTGATTTGTAATAAAGTGTATTTACTTTATAGGTTAAATAATTTATTTACCTTTCTATATCAAGAACCGTTTTTCTGTCACTCCTATTGAATTTGACAGTGCTTGCTGAAATTTAGCATCTTTAGATGGATCAGAATCGCCCGCTGATCCGGCTGTTAGATATTGCAAAAATAATCGTAAATATTTATTTTTACTTTCATGCCCAAGACTACCTTGTTTTATCTTATTACGGTCAAATAATATTTATTAGGTTATAAAGCAAGTATTCTTGTAAATGTTTTGTATGTAAATGTAAATGTTTTCATTATTTTGTTATTCTATTGTTTACAGTTATTATCACGTCTTAGCTTTACACCAAGAATTACATTAGAAATTCTTGATGGGATGCGATGTAACGCAACATACATTATTTTCATCAAGAACTATAATATATATATATTTTATTATATTTGTTTTTTTTATAATATATATATTTGTTTTTTTTTTACCAGTAGAGTTTCAACAAAATCTTAAAAAAGTTCATTGAATTAAAAAAAAAATTCTAATAATTATATAATTTCAAGTCAGTGTTTTACATTTAAAGATCAGTTATAAAGAGCCAATGTTATTATTTTCATTTTGATTAATTTAATTCGAGACTAAAATAAATGTGACAGGGCTTTTATCTGCAATAATAATTTTCATCAAAAATAACATAGACTTATAAAAGTCATATACACAGGTCAATCATACTGAAGATTATCAATTGTACTACAAAATATTTAAAAGACTATTTCCAGTATAATGATCCGAATATCATCATTAATGTTTGACTGGCACACTTAAAAGTTTTATCACATGGCTAAATGACTTTTATATTATGATAAGGTCATGCTTTTCTATAAAAAATTGCAAGAAATTTTAATTCCCGGCCCTATTGGTTTGTTTTACTTTTTACTTAATTAGTGAAAAACAAAATGGACTGATCTAAAAGTTTACTTTCTTGTGTAAAAAGTGCTATTTAGAATTTTATGCAAATGGTAATTAAAGTTTCTATGTAAATAAGTGTAACATAGCGGGTATTATATTCAATGGTAGCGGCCATCCGTATTGGCAAAGCCAGCATCATTTTCTGTACAGAAACCGGCAAAGTGTTGCTCAAGGCACTATAAACAAAGCAGCTGATAAAATGTTACACTCATAACTGTTAACAAAAACTGTTTTCGCAAATGGTCTTATAGATAATAATAACTATTCCGCCGTGTTAGGTGCTGGAGCTATTATAAGAAGGAGAAGAGGTAAAATTTTGTTTTAGAAATGCGCAATCAATATTGTTTTGTCTGCAATTGAGCATAAAATAAAAAATAACTTCAGACAAAGAGCATAACTGGCATTATACTCAGGCCCATCAATTGGTATGGAAAAAAATAATTTTACCAGGTCTCAAAAAACCAATCACAATTCAAAAAACATAAATATTAAAATCAAAAAATGTATATATGTATGTCTATACATACATATAATGATTTATGGCCGCTTAGTAACTGACGGTGACTCACTATAACATCCTACAGTCACGCCGAAACTAAGAGGAGAGAATCACTGTAGAAAAGGTAATAATTTATTGCGGAAATTTTGTGATAAAATTAAAAAAAATATAAACTTTCCAAAAAAAAACAAATAATAAAATAGTGAGATGGCGTCAGTTTTTAAGAAGATATAACAAAAATAAACAAAAAAATAAATTTCAATAAAGTTCAGTGTTTAATTGATTATATACCGCTGACACTTAATCACGCTTTTCGAAACCACGCCAGTTGTAAACAATACTTGTGTGAAAAGACAAAATTTCTTTTCAAATTTCTGCCGAGTTGTAAGTAGAAGGCCAAATAGGTCACGTGTCAATTTTAATTAAATATATTTTATATGAAGTGATCTGGACTACGTTTCATCAATTAACCATTGGTAAAAATTAAAACAGGAATTTTACGATTGTGTTTACAAAAACATTATTAGTTGAACCTTGCAGCTTATTCATTATTTTTATTATAAATACCTATAAATGTATATATTATTAATAAATAGTTCCCATAATATATTGGATTATTTTTTATTTTGCCCTATCTGCAATGTTCTACGCTCTATAGAAAATGTGGCGTATGACATGACTGACAATCTTTCGAACGTTTTATCTAGATACAAAGATGTTTTACGTTTTCGTCGCCTCCATATGATATTTTTGTCAGCATAAGTACCCTTCTATATCTGAAACGAATATAAATATTGCTACAAAGTAAAGTAATAGGCTATACAAGTCCCTCTACTGGGCACAGGACTCTTTTTTTATTTCTGAGTGGGTTTTAGCCCGCCGTGCTTCCCCAATTGCATTTGCAAAACGAACATTGCAATTACAAATTTCATTCGTGCTGTCGGGGATCAAACCCGGGAAAATATTTACAGCGAACGCTTTGACCCAGATCTACTAATACGATACAAATAAATACGATTTAACATATATAATAAAAATTCTTACGTACTTGAAACTTGAACACTTGATAGCTGGTGATGCCTACCGGACAAAGCTACAGCACCACACCGTGCAATGTAATAGAAGATGCGTAATCGCGACATAGTTCTCAGTGATGCGCAAGCATAACAGGCAGTATGTCACTTATATAATTGTCATCTCTACAGTCTATTAATCTTTGCACTTTTATAAGTAATACAGAACATAGTTGCTAGACGGTGTTGATATCGGCTAAAATCTCTGCGATCGCCGTTTCGTCAAGGTCATTCAGGCTAGTTAAAGCCTTAAGTAAGTACCTTTAAGAACGAGCTTCGCTCGATGTTATGAAAATAAATATTATAATTAAAAAAAAATTAAAAAATTCTGTAAAACGTTATTTCACTTAGGGATGACACCTATAACTAAACTGCCTCGATGGTCTGGTAGTCTTTTAAGCGTAACTGCTGACCGTAAGGTCCCGGGTTCGGGTCCCTGTCAGAACGATCCTTTTCGTGGTACCCTAACTACTATGTAATGTTAATTACGTAATACAATTCCTTGGAACTTTTCCATATCCCAGTAATAATTATTTAGTTTTTAATTTTTTTAAATTATTTTTAATTATCTACTCTACTACTAATAATTATCTATCTAGTTTGCAGCTTTGTATATTTTACAAGCTAATTTAGTCCACTATTTCCTTACGTGTTCAATTTTAAATGATATTAGTAAATCATATTACAAAAAAATCACCTTTTATTGAAACGGGCTGACGCCGAAGTTTGCTGTAAGGGTTTCTAAACCTGAGATCCAAGAACTCTGAGGGCCCATGGCAAAAGTGCTAGGGGTCTAAGGCTATTCTAAGGGGTCTAAGGTTATAGCCTTTCTTTCGTATTCCTGAGCACAGGTCTCATCACATTTCTGAGAGCGGCTTAAGGTAAAAAATGTCAGCAGGGCTGCCCGAATGCGGACTTAAAATGTTTTCGATTTTTTTTTCTTAAATATTTCGACGGAACACTTGGTAAATCCTAAAAATTGCAATAAACAATTTTATTAGTGCCGGTGGATATGGCGGGTTTGGTTGATTTAAAGCGAGCGCTTAGCCCTTGAGCTATCACGGCTACTATGGCTAGTTTACTTAACAAAATTTATTAAGACAATAATTAATGCAATAACTTGTAATACTGCGCGTTACGTTAGTGACAAATATCAGTGGTGCAGTAAAAAAAACAAGTTATTTTTATCTTCCAGAGTCCAATTCTATCAAAAAATATCACGCATCATCAATATAGTCGTTTATTAATTAAATACGCATTATTAAGTATAACTCAAACCTACTGGCCATACTCAAAATATACTCAAAAACTACCAGTCAGATCTTGATTAAATTTATATGGGACTACATAAAGAGCACCAGCTTTCAAATAAAAAAAGAATCATCAAAATTGGGTCACCTAGAAAAAAGTTCTGAGGTAACACACAAAAAATACAGTCGAATTGAGTACTTTCTTTTTTCTAAGTAGGTTAAAAAGTTAAAAAGCCCTTTTTTATAGGATAAGGGTAACAAACGAGCACACAGTCCACCTGATAGTAAGTGGTTGCTGTGGTCCATAGACATCTACATCTATCTTCGATTCGCATCAAAATGCAGATGCATTGTCAACCGTGAGGACTAAGATGGAATGCCTCGTTTCCAGTAAAAGGGGTCACCGGTTCTCTACACTCACCATACGAAACACAGCAGCGCTAAGCAGCTATTTTACGCTGGTATTCTGTGAGAGCGTGGTACTTTCCCGGTCGAGCCGACCCCTTTCGTGCTACAACTATACCAGTAACATAGCTGCAGCATGGCTCTACCAAGTAAAAAATGAAAAAGTGTTCCCTTTCCTAGTTTAGATTAAAAAACAAATGTTACAAAATACAGATGAGATAATATTTCTTCTTCGTTATCTTATTAAACGCCAGACTAATAATTTATGAAGATGTTTTTAATATTGTTAATGGAAAAATTACTAATTAGCACAAATGTTTTAAGTGATCTTTTAATATATAATAGCACATTAGTTATTCATTATAAGTATTGTTATTTATTATAATATATATTATTATTTATTATTTTAAAAGTCCACCGCTGAACATAGGGCTCCTTATAGATTGTTTCATAAAGGGTGTATTTGCCGTAGTTGCCACGTTGGACGGCAACCGCATTTTTCCTAACTTTCTAGACATTATTAGAAAGACCTTGCCAGCCAGCTCCTGGTTTGATGCCTCTGTCGCCTCTTTAGATACCCACGGGATAATATAGGGAAGTGTCTATTCTTACACTGCCACTTCACGGTATACAATTAAAGTTATTATTTACTCCTTGTACGTTATAATCAGTCATTTTTCTTAATCATTCTTAAAACAGTAGTGATGGTGCATGAACAAACAACAAATGTACAACGAATGGTGAAAATTTGTGAAGCTTACCTATTAAAATAATTAAAATAAACGAATTAGTAGTTTCACGGAACGTTTGTGATGAATGCTATTCGCGTGGCCAAAATACAAGAAGCCAATCTATTAAGGTATATATGCGATATGCTTCGGTTTGCTCATGATTAAGTTAAAATAATTAGAGTTATAATATCTTTGGAGAATCAGTATCGACCTAGCAGAATTACAATATAAAAACTAAAGTAACAATTTATTAAGTCCAAAAAATTTTGCAAGTTCTCCTTTTCTTTTTATTTTATCCTATTTTGAGAAAGTTATTGAGCAGCAGGTCTAGCATGGGCAGGAGACAATTTTATCCCCAGGGAAAGGAGAAAATGTTTATCACCTCGCTTAGTTTTATCCACCCTTCAAGCATGGGCACACCGGTGAATATAATATCCATAGTAGATAAATGGGAGATAGACTTAGACTTAGGTAAATTTTTTTGTATGAATATAAACTTAAACCCACGTCCAATGAACTAGGATAGAATCGTCACTTTCAAATGTCAAAAAAGCATAATTTTTTATCTTTTATTTGGCTCCATGCTACGGACGGGAGATACATGTCTACTCGTTATGTCAAACGGGGATATACTTCTCCCCGTTGCCGTGCTTTAGCATAGGGACAATATAATTTTATTTCTTGTCAGTGTATATAATAATAAATTTTTTTCCCATCCTATGCTAGCCATGTTGAGAAGTATCAGCCAAACTAATTCAGTAGACGTTAGTTCCAGTCCTAGTTGTCGAGTCTTAATATTTTTTTCTGACATCCAAATGAATAAAAACTGTGGTGGCACTGTTGTCGCACCACAAGCGAAACGTACCTAAGCCTAAATCGCGCTATCAAAGTTCTGAAATTAAAGCGCTATGTATAAAAGAGCTCCGAAATATCCCGTCCGATGAAGCTATAAGTCCGATGCAGCTGTAAGAGCCAAAAGGCTAACATCACTAACATCACAGAAACTAAAGAGAAACGGAGCGTTGGCCGGTATTCTGTGAGCGTGGTCCTTACCCGGTCGAGCCAACCTGTTTGTGCTACGGCTACAGCGTGGTTCTTTTTACGTATAATCTACATTTTGATTCTTAATCGAGGATAGATGTAGATGTCTATGAGCCACAACGTCCACTTACGACTGTGTGATCAACCATATTTTATAAAAAATATGCTAAAGAATATAACTGCGCGTGCTAAGGAAACTAATAAAAATAGTAAAATAAATCTTTATCTTTCAAACCAGTAACTAACTTTGTGTCGTCTGTTATTTTTTCACTCAAGAATATCAATGTATCATGAAACTTAAGCAATGATTGGAACCATTAAAAGTACAAACGTGTAAGGTTCATAGGTTAAGACAGGTGGCGTCTCGTTAGCTCCGATTTATTTGTCGTTCTAAAAGTTAATTCGCTTAATCTAGACTGTGCTATTGAATTAAACTATTAAATACTTGAAGCATGTGTCTGCGGTCGATGACTGTTTTAATTTATTTCACTTTGTGTTGTCGCACCTTTGAATAAATAGAACGTGTTTCAAATTCCTTTTTCGGACTTCATTACGTGAAAATAAAACTGTGTGCCCCTTTTTAAGGCGACACATCGAAAACCGTTGAAGCGGGCTAACGTCGGACTGACCCGAGTGAAGTATAATTTCTATAAAAACTTCAAAAACGCCGTCATAAGGTCTAAAATTGCGTAGCGTCCGCGACGATTCAAATCGCTCAGAAATCGCTTAGAATCTTAAAATATTTTAAAAAAATTATTGATTTTAGTAATCAAAATAATGAGCAAGTAAATTACGAATATTGATGTAATGAATGTATTTGAGTGATTCCCAATCATATAGATTAATTAATTTCGTTGCAATTTCAACTATAGTGATTTTTTGGTGGTGTTTTCGCAAATAATTATGATCGAGTCAAAATTTTACAATCGTGTTTTTCAACAAGCAAATTCATGATGAAGATATGAATTTACCTGTATCAAAATTCCAGTTTCGTTAGTGGTGTCATACTACTATACTATTCAATGAAAGAAGGTGCATTTTTTCACGGTGTCGCCTTATGCACATTGCGCGTACGGAGGGGGGTAAAATTTGGCGTAGTTCAAGTTTTTAGGTAGTGTAGAAAGCTAAAATATATATATATATATGTCACACAAATGCATTAAATTAAATTAAATAATTAATTAATTGTTTACGTTCATACTGCCAAAGACAACTTGCTTGACATACAAATCTAAAAATGTTATGGATTACGGTAATATTTCCATAATGCGACCACTAGTAATCATAATTCAAAAGAATGTAAAGCGTCAATAGCCAAATGGCTTAAGGCGGACCGCTATCCTGAAATTTCATCTGTTCGAATCCAACATTCAACTACTTTTGTAAACAAATCCAGGCGCAAACATTTGGAGTGGTAATTTTTATTATCATCACAGCCTATCAATCCTACTGCTAAACATAGGCCTCGCCCATAGATTTTTTTTATAGGATAGGGGTAACAAACAAGTACATAGTTGCTGTGGCCATAGACATCTACATCTATCCTCGTTTACGAATCAAAATGCAGATGCGTTTTCACCCGTGAAGACTAAGATGGAATGCCTTGTTTCCAGTAAAAATGGTTTCCGGTTCTCTACACTCACCATACGAAACACAGCAGTGTCAAATTGCTATTTTACGCTGGTATTCTGTGAGCTGAAGCTGTCACTCGAAAATCTTTTTTCCCCTTCGGTTGTTGGTTATTTGAGCTATATCAGTTACCGTGGTTCCTTATTGCAAAGTCTATCGTGTAGAGAAACTCCGAGCATATGCCTCTTCATAGCTCGCTAAGCGACCTTGAGCTATATTATTCGACCAGCAGTGAAGGACCACGTCTAAGGCCGTGCTTTGCGGCATTCTTTTGAAGAGTCCTATATTCAGCAGTGAACTTATTATGGAATGTAATGCTGATGATAATAATGATTCAACTTACTCTACGAACATGTAGTAAGTTAGCACTTTAGCTACCCATAGTTCACCAGAATAATCTATAACGAATCCGAATGTATAATGTATTTTTAAAGAAAAAGAACAAAGTATATATTGAAACATAGTAGGTACTTATATAGTGAAACTATATTCTTATGGATCTGAATAAAATAATCTGTTATGATAGACACGTAGGTCGTGTTCTTCATAAAGTTCTATAGCTAACTACAAACAAAGAAGACTATAGATTAAGACTATAGAAAGCTAGTTTTAATTTACGAGTATATGGAATTTGACTTCTTTTTGTAAACCCAGTCATTTACAGTGGAGTGTGTAGAAATCATCTTCATTGCAAATTCACAAAGGCAAACTATTTTTAAAATATATTTATATTTTAAAATGGTAAGTTGCTCGGATGCATTTATTTGACTATATAATTAGCCAACAATGTACTTAATTAATGAATTAATATTCTCAAGAGCTAAGCACAACTTCAAAGTACGTGCGCAACCCGAGCTCAATTCCCATAAAATTGTTAATTGCAATTTTAAGTTCTAATCAACTATATACTCGGCGGTGAAGAAAACATGGCGGGATATGTCTGGGAAAGTAAAAATATTTCAAGGAAATGTAAAGACTTTTTTAACAGTGGTAGAGCCACGCGGCAGCTTTTGCTGTCGCACGGATGGGCCGGCTCGAACCGGGGTGGTACCACGACCTCACAGAATACCAGCGTGAAGTAGAAGTTTACCTCTGCGTTTCACTTGGTGAGTGCAGGTGGCCGGAGGCCCTTTTTACTGGATATGAGGCATTCCATCTTAGTCCTCACGAGTGACAACGCATCTGGATTTTGATTCGCAAACGAGGATAGATGTAGATGTCTATGGGCCGCAGCAACCACTTACCATCAGGTGGACTGTGTGCTCGTTTGTCACCCTATCCTATAAAAAAAAGACTTCCAACAAACACTAGAACAGTGCAGGAATTTATAACCCACTCAAAAATAACAGGAGGCCGGCTTATATGCCAGCTGTTACCTAGCTTAACCAGCTTAAGCTGTGTTTATTTACTTTTAAGTTATTAAATATTTGTTTTATATTAAAATAAAGAATAAAAATTGAGAGTGTTGTGGCGATATAAGAATATGTTACGTGGTAAAGGCATGCTGCAGCTATATTGTGGTTGCAGCACGAATGGGTCGGCTCGACACACTCTCACAGAATGCCAGCGTAAAATAGCAGCTTAATGCTGCTATGTTTCATATGGTGAGTGTAGAGAACTGGAGACCCTTTTTACTGGAAATGAGGCATTCCATCTAAGTCCTCAGGGTGACAACGTATTTGCATTTTGATTCTTAATTGAGGATAAATGTAGATGTCTATGAGCCACAGCGTCCACTTACCATCAGGTGGACTGTGTGCTCGTTTGTCACACTTATTCTGTAAAAAAATCCACTACCCGTACATCATGTGGGTGTTATAAGAGCCGACAGAGGGAAACAAACCAGGAGATAAGCAGCAGCGCCTTCCAAATAACTACTAGAAAATTAAAAACTACGGTTGCCACCCGACTGCCAAGCATGGTAACGGTGGTTAATATTTCTTCATACAACAATAAATATCCCCTTATAAGTCAACCTATGGGGAGGCCTATCTTCAACTGTGGACTTTGATGCGTTATAATGAATTAATGAATGAAAAATATTAAAAATAAATTCACCGAATATCTAAACTTTTTTTGTTATAGGAAATGACCAATTAGTTATAATAAAATATTAAATATTGGTGGCAGAATAAAATATTAACTATGTTTATAAGCATGCGTATGATGTTTGTCATGTAAGTGTTTATTATTATTTATTTTTTTTCATTAAATTTTATACTTTATTTACTCTCAGTTTCAAATAAAAAATAAAAAAATAGTTTTTTTTTTTACCAAAGAGTATATATCGACGTAATTTTTCTGCATTGTGAATTAACGTAAGACGTTTTTAAAATAATTTAAATTATAAATTTTAATAACCACCGAAACAAAAAGAGCTGATGGTCTTCAAACGGCAGCAAAGATTTTCTCGTATCGTAGCTAAGAACACTCTCAATCAAGCCATTTTTCAAACAAAAGAAACTAAATCTAGATCGGTTTCTAGAATCGGTTCAACCGTTTGTGAGTTACGATCCCACGAGAGACACACTGATACACACGCAATTACTTACACACGCAATTGCTTACGCAAAGGAGTGGAATAATTTTCCGGCGTCTATCTTTCCGTCCGAATACAAGCTGGGCGTCTTCAAGGCAAGAGTGAGTAGGCTTTTGTTACGCTAAGACAGTGCGATTTACCATCTAAGGCTGCATCACCATTTACCACCATCTGAGATTGTGGTCAAGCACTGGCTTATGATAAGTAAAAAAAAACATATAACACCCCTCTTTTTCGACGGGGGGCAAATAAGAAAAAAGATAACAATTCACAGTCGCTGTCAAGAACGTAATTTTCAAGTCTAGTAACTTCAGACTGGCAACATTGTGGTTAAATGCGATGATTTATTGTTTTTGTCTGACGTCTGCAGATAAGGGAAGAAAAAGCAAGACCTGGTAAAGTAGATTAAGCTATATTTATTGGCATAAATTACAACTCCGCTTTAAGTAGTCGTTGACTACCATATGCTTCATCAAGACATATTTCCATCTTTTAAGGGGTCACCCCGTAATTTCCTTGCCAGTATGTGGCTTTTTTATATAGCATAAGGGTGACAAATGATGTGTGCTCATTCTCACTCACTCACAGTCCACCTGATGGTAAGCGGTTGTTGTGGCCCATAGACATCTACATCTATCCTTGATTACGAATCAAAAGGCAGATGCGTTGTCACCCGCGAGGACTAAAACCAAGAGACATTTCAGCCTCGTTTCCAGTAAAAAGGGTCTCCGGTTCTCTACACTCACCATACGAAACACAGCAGTGTTAAGCTGCTATTTTACGCTGGTATTCTGTGAGAGCGCGGTCCTTCTCCGATCGAGCCGACACATTCGTGCCGCAACTTAATACTTCTTCAGGAGGTATAAATCAAGCCCACTGTCACTTCAGCCTAATCTAGCATTACCCTAAATAACCCATATCTTTATATAATGAGGTAAAAATGCCTAATAAGAGATAGGTTTCTAAAAGCTATCCTTTAAGTATTTGAAAGTTCGTTTAGTTGTCGTGAGCGATAGTAGTATCGTTGGCCCAGTCATTCGGTCGGTAAACATGCGAAAAAATACGGTCTTTCGTTCTTGGTTGCAAGGTTTGTTAAATAATTAAAAAGAAGTACAAGATTAAATATAGATTTGTGATATCTGTTTAAGGGTGAATTTTGAAATTACAATTCATTTTATTGTGCTTATTACATAAAACAAACATGACATTTGATTATATTGGGTTTATACTTTATAGTGAGTTAGTTATATGAGTTGACTCCTAAAATGGGATATCTTACATTAGGTACCTACCCCATTTTGGGGTTTAGTTAAGAACAATAGCACATGTTAAATTCGTATTCTTTACATATGCCGCCAATTAAAAGAAAAATTTGGGATCACGCCACGTAGATATCAACGTGCTGTTAATCCGGTCACACGTAAACAAATATGTAATTGAAAAATGATATAATCTGATATGATATAATGATATATCAAAATGATATGGCGTTCCAGAAGGTACGTTGGAACACTACGTTAGAAAAAATTTCAAAAATTACAATATTTCAATTCGTTCAGCGCCCGTTTATTTGTAAAGGGCTTATAAGGCAATTAAGATAACAGGTAACAGGGCTTCATACGCAGACAGGACACTACAAGCTGTTTTCGCTGCAAGGAATGGATGATTTAACCCAGACGTCGTAAAATCATTTTTCAAACTATATTGAACCAGCAATGGAAAAGATAAACTTTCTCTATACAGACTATTCAACGTTGATAACACACGAATAACGGTAGTCCGAACTTGCGGAATCTATGAGCCTCCAATGATAATTTATCGTCGGAAAAATATAACACTATATTTAATGAATGGTGCTCCAGTGGGGTCTATAATTGAAACCTGGTTACACGATGATCCCTAACATGTTTTGACCAAATATACATAAGATTTTCATGCAAAAGCAAATACAAATGTATGATGTGCCGTGCCGTGTAGTGGCGGTCAAGAATATCCACTACCCCATATCCTCCCGTGGGTGTCGTAAAAGGCGACAAAGGGAAACAGCCAGGAGATGGGCAGCAGCATCTTCCTGATAATAGCCAAATTACAATAAAAAAACTGCGGTTGCCAACCCGCTCGCCAAGCGTGGCAACTATGGCAAATACCCCCCAATGATGAGAGCAACAAAAAAACGGCCCCCAGTCCCCGGCGGCCCCGCTATTCCTGGCTACGGTGGCGACCATGGTAACGGCGGGGCAGGGGGTGCTAAGAATCTCCGGTGGAGGTTCGGTTGCCACCTTAGACGACTCGACCTGGCAACGTACAACGCACGCACCCTGAGGACTGACGAGAAGATCGTGGAGCTGGAAGAAGAGATAGACAAGTTGCGCTGGCATATTATAGGATTATCCGAAGTCCGAAGAGAGGGGGAGGACACGGTAATCCTCGAATCCGGCAACTTGCTCTATCACCGGGAGGGCGACCATCTGTCCCAAGGAGGTGTCGGATTTATCGTCCACAAGTCTCTCGTTAACAATGTTGTAAAAATCGGGAGTGTGTCGACGAGGGTTGCGTACCTTATACTCAGAATCACCAAACGGTATTCGCTGAAGGTCATACAGGTTTACGCACCAACCTCGGCACACCCCGATGAGGAGGTGGAGGAAATGTATGAGGATATCTCTAGAGCCATGCATTCCTCCAAAACCCAATATACGGTGTTAATGGGAGACTTCAATGCAAAACTAGGCACAAGAGAGAACGGTGAGCTGAAAGTAGGGAAATTTGGAATAGGGCAACGGAACCCAAGGGGCCAGCAGCTGGCCGACTTCATGGAGAAAGAGGGACTCTTTATGATGAACTCTTTCTTCCAGAAGCGGCCCCACAGGAAGTGGACCTGGTCGAGCCCCGACGGTTCCACAAAAAATGAGATTGACTTCATTATGACGAACAGACGACAACTGTTCAGTGATGTCTCCGTGATCGCGAGGGTGAAAACTGGTAGCGATCACCGAATGGTTAGAGGCACACTGAACCTAAACGTTAAGTTGGAGAGGTCTCGTCTAATGAAGTCAACGCTCCGTCCCCCTCGTGCTCTGTTCCAAAGTCCCGAAACCTTTCAGCTCGAGTTACAAAACCGTTTTCAGTGCCTGGAAGACTGCAATGAAGTGGACGATATGAATGACAAGCTCGTGGAAACTGTCCATGCGGTTGGAGCTAAGTTCTGCAAGACCCGCCGCAGAAGAACACAAAAACTCTCCGATCACACTCTTAATCTCATGGCTGTTAGACGGGAGATGAAGCTACATTCTTCAACAGACTTGACAGCATACAGGCATCTGAACAGACAGATCTCCAAATGCACGCGGCGGGACTTACGCAACTTCAATACAGCTCGTATTGAAGAAGCGATCGAGCGGAACCAAGGCTCCAAAGTCTTTGCCAGAGATCTGTCTGCAAGAAAGAGCCAACTGTCAAAGCTGAAGACAGAGTGTGGCAGCATCGTTTCCGGGACACCTGAGATTTTGAGTGAGATTGAGAGGTTCTATGGGCAGCTGTACACATCATCGTTGGAGCCACACGCAAGTGTGAGTAACGATCCAAGAGCGAGTCTCATCCGACACTATTCCGAAGATATCCCGGATGTCAGTCTGAGCGAGATTAGGATGGCTCTCCAGCACCTTAAAAACGGTAAGGCCCCAGGCGAGGATGGAATTACAGCGGAGCTTCTGAAAGCGGGTGGAAGACCGGTACTTGAAGTCCTTCAGAAGCTCTTTAATTCCGTCCTCCATGGTGGCATTACACCGGAGGCGTGGAGCAGAAGTGCGGTGGTCTTGTTCTTCAAGAAAGGTGACAACGCTCTCTTGAAGAACTACAGACCGATTTCCCTTCTGAGCCGCGTCTACGTGCTGTTTTCGAGAGTCATTACGAATCGTCTCGCGCGCAGACTTGACGACTTCCAGCCTCCCGAACAAGCCGGTTTCCGAAAGGGCTTTAGCACCATAGACCACATACATACCCTTCGGCAAGTTGTACAGAAGTCCGAAGAGTACAATTTGCCACTATGTCTGGCGTATGTGGACTATGAGAAAGCCTTTGATTCCGTCGAAATTTGGGCGGTGCTGCAGTCCCTTCAGCGGTGCCAAGTTGACTGTCGGTATATCGAAGTGTTGAAGTGCTTGTACAGTAGGGCTACGATGGCTATCCGAGTACAGAACCAGAGTACGAAACCTATCCAATTGCAGAGAGGTGTAAGACAGGGTGACGTCATATCCCCGAAACTCTTCACCGCTGCATTGGAAGACGTTTTCAAGCTTCTGGACTGGAAAGGATACGGTATCAACATCAATGGCGAGTACATCACTCACCTTCGATTTGCCGACGATATAGTCCTTATGGCAGAATCGCTGGAGGACCTAAGCACTATGCTCAATGACCTCAATAGTGTTTCCCAACGGATAGGTCTTAAGATGAACATGGACAAAACTAAGATCATGTTTAATGTCCATGTCACACCTATGCCGGTAGTTGTTGGGAACACTAAGCTCGAAGTTGTTGACGAGTATGTTTACCTGGGACAAATAGTCCGACTGGGTAAGTCCAACTTCGACCGAGAGGTCAATCGACGGATTCAACTCGGCTGGGCAGGTTTCGGGAAGCTACGACACATCTTCTCGTCAGACATACCTCAAAACCTTAAAACGAAATTGTACAACCAGTGCGTGTTGCCAGTGATGACTTACGGAACTGAGACGTGGTCCTTCACTGCTGGCCGTATGAGGAAGCTCAAGGTCGCTCAGCGAGCTATGGAGAGGGCTATGCTCGGAGTTTCTCTGCGTGATAAACTTAGGAATGAGGATATCCGCAGTAGAACCAGAGTGACCGACATAGCCCAACGGATTAGTAAGCTGAAGTGGCAGTGGGCCGGCCATATAGCTCGAAGAACCGACAACCGATGGGGAAGAAAGGTTCTCGAGTGGCAGCCTCGTACCGGTAGGCGCAGTGTAGGGCGTCCCCCCACGAGATGGAGTGACGACCTGGTAAGACATGCAGGAAGTCGATGGATGCAGGTGGCTCAGGACCGTGTTTTGTGGCATTCTTTGGGGGAGGCCTATGTTCAGCAGTGGACTTGTGAAGGGCTGTAATGATGATGATGATGCTTGGAAAAACTTCGGAAAAATCGGCAACTAATGCAAACTCTGTTAATGGTTTCAGAAAAGTCATTATCCTTGATATAAATAAAAGCTGTTTGTTACTCTAACGTACAATTATAGTCAATAAAAGCATATTATATTTTTTTTATTATATACAATATTACAAACCATAATAATAAAAAAATAATAAAACTAGAAACTTAAATTATCATATAGTCCTACTCCCCGCGGTATCGTGCCAAGAACGCTGGCTGCGTTTCCCCGCTGAATGGCTATACTTAGCCTTTGAGCGAGAAAAGAACCAGCCCTCTTATCAACAGCAGCAACGACCCGCCGCGGATGGAGTTCCTTTAGGAACTTCACCGCACGTGGACCCCACGGACCGATAGTCTCTACAGCAAATGGCACAAATATGTAGTGATCATATTTGTGCCATTACACACATGTGCAGTCATAGTCAATAAAAGTATATTAATTACCTAATTGTATTTATCATTTAAATGAGACATATATCTCAAATTAGGAACAGTAAATATCTCATATTAGGATACGTTCATGCTTTTTTTTTTGCATGAGGAAATGCCTACGCATACCCGCCTCGCGGGGGCAAGGACGGGTTATGTCGGACTCGCACCGACTAAAACCGTATGGTGTTCCACCCTCGTCGCATATTGGCAGGGCCACGGGAACGCTTTCGCACACATCCGCGGCCCCACCTGCGCTGGCCGCCCCATGGCGGCCTCTCCTCAGGAGAGGACTACTCCTCCCCCATCTCCTTCTCAGGTAAGGCGCACCAAAACACATGGTGCACCCTCCTCCTCGGCCTCCAACTTAACATGCGCAACGGACGCCCCCGTGTCCGATGCGCGAAAGTCATGGGGCCAGGAAAAACTAGCACTCAGAAGCACCAGCCTTCCTGACCCCAGCGGCGGATCTGGTCTATGGCTCCGCCGCCAACCAAGATTCGGCTGCGGAGGGTAGGGAGAGCGGCGCCTCGCAATACCGACACTCCTCTCCCCCCGCAGCCCCACCACCACCGCATCATACGTTCATGCTTACATAGAAAAAGTGTATTATTTTTAACCGACTTTAATAAGGAAGAGATTATTAAAGTCGGTTAAGCCGATATTACACGGATCAATTTCGGTTCAATACTGCTTTCAATTTCATTGCTTCAATGGCATTGATACATCTAAATACATTTCAATGCGATCGCATAATCTCATTGAAAGCTTAGATTCAACGAACGCTTTCAATGCAATGGTAGCAATATTGGTCATTGTTCAATGCGGTTGAAACGTGTATACATGAAGATTGAAAGATGACTCATTCCACGCACCGCACGACACCTATTTTGCGTGCGCACATATATTTTGTGGCGTGAAAATGGGTTTTCAGAAGTTCCATTATATTGACACTCTGTCATTCGCAAATGGTTCAAATAAGAATTTGGATCTTCTGCCAATTATACTAATAAGGTGCTTGAGGCTCCTTTAGTTATCCTTCTCAAAATCCCCGGGCACACCCACCAACGCCGAGAGTTTCTTTTTTTGGAACGAAGTTTGAACGGACGGTACAAGTTCGGCGCATCGTCACTACCCCTTGTGTCATAGTGTGCAAATTTTTTTTATTTGTATTATTTATTTGTTTGTATTTGTTAATCAATAATATAATACGTTTATCAATAATAATATACTACGAAAGGAACTTCATTTTTTATTTTAAATGACGCTTCATTTTAATAGACGCTAGTTATTTATTTATTTGTATATATTTTATTTATCAATAATATAATACGTTTCTCATTAATAATATACTATGAAAGGAACTTCGCTCCAACCGAGTGTTCCACGACACTCACGCATGTTTTTTTTTTATTAACTCATTTATTAAATAGTAGTAGATTAACGAAATTTCCGTTGTTGGCGCGACATCTCATTGCGCTGTGAACATTGAATGGCATTTAAATGATTTACGTGTATATTGGTAAAGCCGTTCAATGTGCAATGTTCAATGCTTTTCAATGGAATTGTTTCAATTTGGTTGATGCGTGTAATATCGGCTTTAGTCAATTCGATTGTATTTTTTTTTTGTGTGTTACCTAATAACTTTTTCTAAGTGACCGATTTTGATGATTATTTCTTTATTTAAAAGCTGGTGCTTCTCATGTGGTCCCATAGTCTGACCAATAGTTTTTGAGTTATCACAAAGTTTCTTAATTACCACTTGTCGTTATATCACTTATATTACAGAATGGGTAAGTACTATTGCTACAATATTTATAGTTTTTGAAGCGAGAGAAGAAATCTGAAATAGGATATGGGCAGCTGCATCAACTCCAACCCACCTGCCATGCGTGGCAACTATGACATACATACCTCTTATGAGACAATTTAGTTTAACAGTGGACTTTTATAGTCTGTAAATAGAATAGAATGAAAACACAACGGTCTCATTTCCACCGCCCTCTCTTCCTAAACGTTATATGTACAATTTGTAATACATTTTGCATTTTAATGTCATCTTGCAAGCTGTCATTTTTATGCGCGGGATACCGCTTAGGCGAAGCGATTTCTTTTAATTTTATAACTTTCAACGGCCTGCTTTAGACTTGTTGGGCTATTTCTCATTGATTCTAATGCCAATGGAAATAAAAATTGAAACTGTTCTATTCAAAATGGTAGTTTATAAATAATAAATTAGTCATATGTTTAATTTACTTTACCACTGCTTCGGAAAATACCTCCGTTCTGGTAAGAAACAGCAATAAATATAACATACATTCAAGAAAATAGTAGTGGCAAAGGTGAGAAATCAAGTGGTGCGAACCCGGCTCGGGACAAGAAAATAAATATTCGGTTTTTCTATCAAGAAATACTCAGTAGCAGCCCGGAGTCAGGAATTTGGCTGTGTTTCACTACTGTGCCTCGAAAAGCACGAAAACCCCTTATTCCTGCACCTGATGTCTCTCCGATCGTATCGGATAAACGTCCCATCAGACTATGAGAGTGAAGGAATAGAGAGTGCACCTGTGCTTACGCATACACTCGTGCACTATAATCCTGTCCTGTGCGGATGGTCTCCGTTGAGACCGGTTACAATCCGGTTAAAACCGGTTATTGCGATTGCCTATCCACCTTCCAAACCTATGCGAGTGTTTTTACCTATATCTTAAATCTCGTCTTAATATCCCTTTATTTTAATGATCTCGGGATTATAGTCTCCAAGGCTTTGATCATTACTCAAAATCAGTGTTATGGTTTACCGCAACTCATGCTGAGTAATTTCTTTTGACATAATTTACGACGTACAAAGTCGTATTTTATGTGAAAACGTTAATATTGTACGTTGTATTATACATCAATTTTTTGTGTGTTATATGGATGCCCCCTTACAAAACCGCGAACTACGCGGCAACCTCATATTCCCACACAACATTTCAACATTGCTTCCACGAGTCAGTTTTGCTGACTTGATGGGAAACTCTCTCGCCGTGGACACACAACGACGCACGCGATGTCAACCGACATAGCACTTTACCAGAAACTCAATGCAGCAAGGCAATTCTGCTAACCTGATGGGAAATGTAACTGCCGTGGATTCACAGTGACGCCTGCGCCGTCATCCGACAGCATTATATATACGAAACTCCACGATGCCACCTCACTTCGTTCCTAACATCGGACGGGGTGTAGGTTTAATTAGATTTAATTAATGTTAGTTCTTTTAGTTGTAATATCTTTTAAATTAAATTTAATAAAAGTAACTTTGGTTTTCTTTTGGGTCCTCCAGCGGCGACATCCATCATTTGTGCGAAAATAATTTATGAAGAAAATAATAAATGTTTTTTTTTCTTATATTGAAGATATTCATGTTCTTAAGTCGAATTTACAGGCGGATAAAAAGAAAAATATAGTTTTTCTTTCTGTCAAAGCAAGGCACCAGATTAAATTTGCTTTTCGCTTCAATTTATACGTTAAATACAAACATTCACTTCCCTATATGTTTAAATATTCGAAACACGCGCCAAAGTAAGAGAGCAGATTGGAGGTTGCGATACTCACGACCAGTGACGAGATTCTAAAAATTAATCAACGTAGGCACGTCTGAACCTTGACATGTAGCACATAAAGGACAAGGGATTATTACGTTACAAAGAGAATAGAGACAAAAGGGAGATTTCTGCGAATTCATAATTCAGATAAAAAAATATTAACTATAATATAACATCAATTTCGATATATATATAATTCGATATATAACATCAAATCGAAGTAAAATAGCATAAATTCTGCCTGCGTATTCGCACAAAACTTTTTTTCTTATAGGATATGAATGACAAACGAGCACACAGTCCACCTGATGGTAAGTGGCTGCTGAGGCCCATAGACATCTGCATCTATCCTCAATTACAAATCAAAATGCATATACGTTTTCACCCGTGAGGACTAAGATGGAATGCGTTATTTCCAGTAAAAAGGGTCTCCGGTTCTCTACACTCACCATACGAAACACAGCAGTGTTAAGCCGCTATTTCTCGCTGGCATTTTGTGAGAGCGTGGTCGAGCCGACCCATTAGTGCTACAACTAAACTACTAATATAGCTGCAGCGTGGCTCTACCATAAATTAAGATAAACATAAATACAAGATATTTATCTTTGAGATATGCTTTTTTATGGAACTGAAATGACCAGTCCACCTGATAGTAAGATACTTCTGCAGTCCATGGATACCTGCAACTTCATGCAAAGAAGTCGTCAGATGTGTAGTCACCAATGAGAACTAAGATGGAATGCCTCACAGTCTGTGATTATACTGGGTTCCTATACTCTTCATACATTTCAGAAGGTTATCTATAGCCATTAAACTTTTTAACGCAATAAATTAAAGCTAAGCGTAATTTTGTAAAATAAAAAAATCCTAAATAAAAAATACGAAATAGACTATTTTATAATAAAAAATATAAAAAATGTAACATTATTTTTTTAATATTTAACTATAATATAATAATAAAGTAAAAATAATATATAATAAAAAATATAAATATAAAATATATAATAAAGAAATAATGTTTAGAGGTGGAAATATATGAAAGCAATTTATACACATGTTTTTGTCTATTATTTGACGCAACCTTCATCATTATCATCATTACAGCCATTCACAAGTCCACTGCTGAACATAGGCCTCCCCCAAAGAATGCCACAAAGCACGGTCCTGAGCCACCCGCATCCATCGACTTCCTGCATGTCTTACCAGGTCGTCACTCCATCTCGTGGGGGGACGCCCTACACTTCGCCTACCGGTACGAGGCCGCCACTCGAGAACCTTTCTTCCCCATCGGTTGTCGGTTCTTCGAGCTATATGGCCGGCCCACTGCCACTTCAGCTTACTAATCCGTTGGGCTATGTCGGTTACTCTGGTTCTACTGCGGATATCCTCATTCCTAAGTTTATCACGCAGAGAAACTCCGAGCATAGCCCTCTCCATAGCTCGCTGAGCGACCTTGAGCTTTCTCATCCGGCCAGCAGTGAAGGACCACGTCTCAGTTCCGTAAGTCATCACTGGCAACACGCACTGGTTGTACAATTTCGTTTTAAGGTTTTGAGGAATGTCTGACGAGAAGATGTGTCTTAGCTTCCCGAACGCTGCCCAGCCGAGTTGAATCCGTCGATTGGCCTCTCGGTCGAAGTTGGACTTACCTAGTCGGACTATTTGTCCCAGGTAAACATACTGGTCAACAACTTCGAGCTTAGTGTTCCCAACAACTACCGGCATAGGTGTGACATGGACATTAAACAACGCAACCTTATTTACAAGTATTTTTATTGTAATAAAGACTGCTATCACCAACTCACCAGATATTTGAGTTATGAAATAAAATAAAATAAAATGTTTCTTTGTTCTGAAAATCTGGTAAATTGTGCACCTGCGAATGTTGCTAAATATAATTTAAAATTAAAAAATTTGTACAACCGACTTCAATGTAAATTATTAAGGATAACTCAAAAACTCCTGGTCAGACCTTGATCAAATTTCACGAGAAGCACCAACTTTCAAATAAAATAAGAATCATCGAAATCGGTTCACCTAGAAAAAAGTTATGAGGTAATACATTAAAAACATACAGTCGAATAGAGTACCTCATCCATTTTGAAATCGGTAGAAAATGGCTTTGCAACGCATACCACAGCTAGTGTTGTACCTATACTTTTCAAATAAACTACGGCCTCGAAATATGATTTTTAATAAATCTTCCCTAAATTCAATTCATGTTATTACACCAAGTACCTAGTATAAAATTAGTCCCAGGTTTACCCTAGGCTGATTATATTTATAAATATTCAAATTAAAACGTAAAGTAAGTATGGATTTTGAAAAAAAGAAATATTAAATTACGCGAAAAAGACTAAGAGACTTCTTTCGTAACAAAAACTTCTTATACCCGAGACTACGAAACCATGAAGTGGCGGTATAAGACGCAAACTAATTAAAACAGTTTAATATTCAGGCCAAATTTTTCTAATTCAAAATTACATTTATTTCTGGAAATGTGAAAGCGAAGAGCAAAGTCCTTGCTAGTTCACCGCACTTACTACTATCTACGTTACGTTACATTAATTCTTGCCAAGTCATAACCCTTCACAAAGCTTTCAATGTACTATTATGTTGCGATTTTGTAAAACTCTCTGATAAAATATAAAAGTACTGCGCGACAAACGAAAAGTTAGCATTTTAAAAATTTAAATGTTAATTGAGCATCGTTAAAGAAAACATTTTCTAGTTGGCCTTTTTTTGTAGACTGGATTAGAGCAAAAAGAAATTTAAAGCTGTTTTTTACAGAAGTACCTAAAAATTAAAGAAAACCACACATTCCTCATAATGGCACGTGGATTCCTATAGATACCTGCAATATGTAAAAGAAACCCTATTTCGGAATTGCCTATTTCGGATAGGACATGCCTATCCGAAATAGCCATTCCATTGATCATTTTTCGCTATTCACTACCCTAGGGTACCGTACCGGGGTAGGGTATCGCTACCCTACCCCGATTATATCCACTGACACGAGATAAAATTATCTTGTCTTTATGACAAAGCACGGCAACGGGAAGAAGTATATCCCCGTTTGACATAACGTCTAGACATATATCCCCCGTCCGTAGCATGAAGCCAAATGAAGGATAACAAAATATACTTTTTTCACAATTGAAAGGGACAATTCTATCCTAGTTCATTGGACGTGGTTTTAAGTTTATATTCGTACAAAAAAATATCTCTAAGTCTATCTCCCATTTTATCTACTGTGGATATTATTTTATATCCACCGGTGTGCCCATGCTCGAAGTGTGGATAAAACTAAGCGAGGTGATAAACATCTTCTCCTTTCCTCGGGGATAAAATGGTCTCCTGCCCATGCTAGCCCTGCTGGTGTAGTTCGTAGTATCAGACGTCTTGCACCAATTTGACGTAAATTTTAAATTAATTTTAATTTACGTATGGTGTAAACAAGATGGTGGACAAACTTCATCTATCGGAAACTATGATAGCTAACGGGATGAAATGGGCGTTGGTGCCAGTGACTACCAGCCAAACAAAATACCTTTATCCTAGTAAACAAAATTTTTAAGTAACCGAACCATTCTATGTAGAATGGGCAATTAATAGGAAATGGCTCCGTTAATGGAGCACAACCGCACAATATGGAGTACATTCTGCGTCTGACTCGCCAAATTAAACGGAACCGCTCGTTCCGTAGCTTACATACCTGTGTTACAGATATTGGAGGGAATCTGCATAGTTTATACGGATCTGACAACATTGGATATTAAATTATATAATACCGATATCATTGCCGTGCAGTGGCGCCGCAAGAATATCCATTACCCCTTATCATCGTGAGAGACGACACAGAGAGACTGAAATAGGATTGGCAGCAGCATTTTCCTGATAAAAGCATAATAAACTAAGATAACTGTGGCAACTGGTCTCTCTTATGATAAATGAATAAACGCATGAAGACGTGGGATATAATTACTTAAATTAATTTTGAAACAACTTAGAATACAGTTCTTGTTACTGCTATAGTCTCCGTACTATCTGAGTACCCACTACCCCATATCACCCCGAAGATATCATAAGAGGCGACAGAATAAATCAAACCAGGATATAGGAAGCAGCGTCTAACAACTACAATATAAAAATTGCAGTTGGCAGCCCAACCACCGATCGGCAACTATGGTAAACAGTTCTATGAGACAATATGTTTAGGAGGTTTAGGATCAACAGTGGACTTAGACTAATATAAATGAATAGACTGTCATAAATAAATAGAGACAACGTAGCGTATTGTTGGAACTAAGTTCCTTATCGGACGGTACGAATTTGGCGGATGGAGGCTAGGCGAGAAAAAGTGTAAGATTTTTCCGTCACGGCCCCTTCTGACGTAGTGTAGACGCCCCTGGTGGCTATAAGGAAAGAGATGGAATGATATCCATCTCCCTCACGCTTTTTCTCATCTTGTCATGAAAGAAATATTATTTTATTATAAATGACGTTTCATTTTAATAGACGCTGGTAATTTATTAATTTGTATTTTTTAATCAATAATATAATACGTTTATAAATAATAAAATACTACGAAAGGAACTTCGTTCCAACCGATTGTTCTACGACACTCACGCATGGTTTTTTTAACCTACTTTTCTTACAACTAAAACAAATTTTTGTTGCCGAAATTGTAAGCTGAACATTAGAAACTTATCATGGTTAATAACTTAAATTAGAATGTTTAAAAACACCAGATTAAAAAGAGCTGATGATCTTCAAACAGCGGAAAAGGTTCATACCTAAGAACATTCTCGAAAAAGATAAGTCTAAATCGGTTCATTCGTTTGTGAGCTACAATTCCAAAGACATATACACAGATACACACGTTGAACATGTTTAACGTGTGTATCTGTGTGTGTTATATAACACCGCTCCGTTTTGCGTCGGGGGTTAAAAACATACTAACCCTTCAGACAGATATTCGTTTCGGGTGATTAATTTCGCTAAGAGCATAATAACGATCTATGGATTAATATTCGATACATTTATATTCTATGAAATGTGTATTTACATTTAAATTAATTTCATTTCTTTGCTCTATGACACTGCAAATTTGGTCCATGGAATAGTGTCCAATCAGCACGAAAATAATTAAACTTTTAAACCATTATGTTGTAAACCCGTTTCGGTCTTTGTAATTGTTTAAATTGTATTAGTATTCAAAACTGAGTTCGTGTTTCGTTGAGTCGACAGTTTACAAACAAAGTTATCGCGGTGTTGTGTTTGCAGACCAGCAGACAATAGCGCAAACAAGTTTATAGATTCTGTTTTAGTTTTAGTTGACTAATGATTGGGTATCTATACACATATAAATAGAATTTAAGTGTATGTCTGCATTAGTGAAATAACTGTACTTTTATTGAACTTAGGGGTTAATTTGCATGCCATTACGAAATGAACATTTTTTTTTAATTTGTCTATCTGTCCGTATGGAGATTATATTTTATCCGAAAAGCTTGTTTTAGCGAAATCTAAAATTGATAAAATAAATGGTCGTTGATGATTATCGAAAATCCAAATCATGACATAAATTACATTAAACGATACCTCCAGGGCGAAGCCAGAGCAGATCACTAGTTTTTGAATCAGATCTCATATTATTGTCATCTGAGGGATCCAACAGCACTCTGGGGAAAAGTGCATGAAAAAGAAATAATTTTTCAAAGCTATACAAATAAACAGCAAATTTCTGTTAATTGGAGTAAAACCTTTTTTCCTGTTTTTTTTTTATTCTTCACTTTTTCCAGGTTTTTAATAAAGTAAATTAATTTTCTTAATTAAAGGCGGCTGATGTCTAATCGAGATATATGGCCTTCAGCCGTCAGTCACCCAAAGAATTATTATGCAGCAATGGCTATGTCGGTTACTCTGGTTCTACTGCGGATATCCCCGTTTATAAGTCTATCAAAGGTTCCCGAGTGGCAGCCTCATATCGGCAGGCGAAGTGTAGGGCGTCGCTCCGCTAGTTGGAGTGACGACCTGGTAAGACATGCAGGAAGTCAATGGATGCAGGTGGTTCGGGACCGTGCTTTGTGGCATTCCTTGGAGGAGGCCTATGTTCAGCAGTGAACTTGTGAAGGGCTGTAATGATGATGATGATGATGATGTCTAATCAGGAAATGAGATCTTCCTAATAACATATAAAAATAAAAAACTGCGGTTGCCAACCCGTTTGCCAAGCGTAGCAACTACGGCAAATACCCCCCCCCCCCCTATGGGGGAGACCTGTGTTCAGTAATGGATTTTAATAAGATATATCGGGATGTATAATAAATAATTTAAAGTTTATTTCACCATACAAATCTAATAGTGGATACACAGACAGGTACACATATCACAACTGTATGAGAGTGAAATAATACATATTTTAGTAGTATAGCTTAGTGTTATAGTGTAATGTATTGTATCTGTAAGTATCGTTGGTGCGGCCGTGCCGATTTAGGTAATATTAATGTCGTCGGCAGCATGTATGATTCGTCATTATACCAAGAACGTCGTCAGTTTTCGTCAATAATATTATACAAACGGCGTCGCCTGTTTGCTATGTCGTAGTCCGATCTTAGAATTAGATAAATCGTAATCTGCCTGGGCATTTCATGATTTACCGCCATTTCATGATCTGGCCGATAATTTATACCTATGACTTCACTTAACCTTGTCGAAAATACGAATGCACCTATAAGTATCAAGTAATATCAGCACAGTAATTTGAGATTGTAACTGTAGTGGCCTTTGGGCCACGCACAAAACGCGGAAATTCGTTAAAATATATAGATTAGACACGAAATAATATGGTGGCTTATCCACCATATTATTTCGTGTATTATCAGATTAATCAAGAAATGGCGATGATTTGTAAAGTTCCTTTGTATCATTCTGCCCTTATCTTATGCTAAATAATAAATATTTCATCGTTGGTACGACAGCTAATCTTTCGTACAATTTCTGAAAGACTTGGCGTAAAGTTGAGCCGTGGTAGCTCAGATGGTTAGCGCTCGCTGTAAATTTCACAGTACACGAGCAACCCGGGTTCGATCCCCGCCGGCACCAATGAAACTGTTAGTTGCAATTTTAAGTGCTGATTTACCACGTGCTCGACGATGAAGTAAAACATGGTGAGGAAACCCGCATGTCTGAGAAATAAGAATACATGTGAAGTTCGCTAACACGCGTTGGGGCAGCGCGGCGGATATTTCTTTGCCCTAAAACCCTCTCAGAATTTAGAGGGGCCTGTACCCAGCAAAGGGACGTATATAGGATGTAACTTTAACTTTTAACTCTTGAGCAATTGAGTTCATTATCATATGCACACAAATGTCTTGTGTCAAGACGATGGTTCATAGTTATCCTAGGGTCCGTATCAAGTTATCGAGTTATTATTTTATATTTATAGACAATAACCACCAACCAAAAACATATCTAAAAACATTAAAATGATATATGCATTAAATATTCAAAAACACATAATATAGACCCTTCACATTCTTTTATTATAGAGTACGTAGCCGTAGAACTGCTACGTCGTAGAGTTGCCTACGAAATAATTGTAATAAAAGTAAAGAAAGCACTTGTATATGAAAAGTATAATACTTTCCATTTTGAAGTGAAAATTTCTTTGGAATCGTCGTGATTTGAAACTCGATGAAAGTCGAAAAAGCGACGCTAAAAAGAAACAAACATACATCTATATGATTTAGCCTTCGGGAGAATGAGGATATTTTAGGGTGTCTGACAGTATTTTCCACCATCGAAATGATTTGGCTTTTTGGGATTATTATACGTGGTCTGGTTGACCACGCTGAAAATTTGGTCTGGTTCCGTACCACCCCACTCAAATGATCAGCATTCGATATATTACTGTTATTATTGATAATAGAATAGAACTTATGTTATTTCATGCTGGGTCATTTATATTTTTAACACAAATATTTTACCTTACTTTTACCTTACCTTTTTACTTGTCCCACCTGTACATGCAAGGCAGACTAGCCATTCTCTATACAACTTTAATAAACAACACTTTTGAGCTATATAACCAGACGGGTCAAATCCATGCTCAAAATGTGTCGCCAGCTCTCCGCCTATAAAATACATTTGCGGAAAAAAATTACAGACTTTTTTTGTATTTCGAAGGATGAATTTACAAATATTAAGCAGTGATACTTTTACAATTGCGTAAGATAATTTTACGGCAATTACTGTACAATTCGACAAAAACTAGTCAATTTTTACAAATTTGTCAGGTTGTATCGTTCATTAGATAGAGCCCTGATTTATCTGTGACTAATAGTTTCACGATACGTAAACAGAATAACGTTGAATATCATATTTTATAAAACAAAACGATATAAGCCCACATCTATCTACTGTCTTTTTTCTACTTATGTACTATATAAAAGCATTCACTAACGTTTCTATTGAGGGAGCCAGCTCGGGGAGACAACTAGTCTTTGGATTGCATTAGCAATAAAAACAAGACTCGAGTTACATTGATATAAGATTTCATAGTTGGTATTAAATTTAAAGCTATCATATATTATGCGTCATTATGTTTACAAACAACCGACAGGGTAGTAAACAATATATCTTTTGCTTTTAGTTTACGACATCGTGAAATCTATAGATAAATTTTCTGTATATTCTAAAAGCTAAAAGGCAAGGAATGTGTTCATATGATATTATTCTTTTACTCAGATCTTTCGCTGACGGTGCTCGTGCGTATTAAGATTGTATCATTAAATTATGTTATATTATTACGTACTTGTATGTACGTGCTTATGGCTTATGTGTTTATTAATATTTATATTTTTCTTTCTTATTAAAAGGCAGTGATTGAATGCTTTCTCACACCTGCTGTTAATTTTATTTTATTTTACATAATTTTTATTCGGACTAGATGTTCAAGTTTATACGACCTACTACTAGGCACAGACCTCCCTTCTAAGTGAGTTTTGGAGCAGCGAAGAGTTCATCACGCTATTCAAACTGTATTGTGAGTCTTCCAATGGCCTGGATATGGTTTTTTTTTTTAATTTCTCAGACGTAAAGCTTTCTTCATCCGGTTTTTTTTTACCACCAAACACGTAGTATATCAGCATTTCAAATTACACTTTCATTGGTACTGTACGTTTAGATCTTTTGAACAACGCAACGGCTTTTGATGGGGTTTACATCAATAGACGGAATAATTCAAGATAAAGCTGTATATGTATAATACATGCACATTATTTATTATATAATTCATCTGTCTGTATGTATGTGACAACTCCTCCTGAACGGCTGGACCGATTTTGATGAAATTTTGTGTGTGTGATTAAGTTGATTAGAGAATGTTTTAGATTCACAATTGGAACCGGTAGGTGGCGTTGTTCTCAAGATCCAGAAACCAATCGCGCGAAGCTTGTATTAAATAAAATATAAGTGGTGATAAGAACTTTAAATTTCGCATCACGAATTGGCATTATTAAATTTCGCACATACCTTTTTAATATAAGGGCGTTAACGCCTTTCAATTTAGAACATATTTCGTCTTGAAAGCCAAGTCGTCTGCCAAGCTGCTCCGTTACGATTTTTTCAATTTATTACAAAGTATTTTGATATTACGAGTATATGTATTTGATTGCGTAGACTGCATTTAAATTACACATAAATTGCATCTTTACTTCAGACTTTGTTCTTTTATTTGGTTTCGATTTCGATCGGTTTACAATTAACAAAGACAGCGGGTAATATTCGTTCAAAAAATATTATAGAGTCGAATTGAGAAACTCCTTTTTTTCCTTAAGCCGGCAAAATATGTAGATTATTGTTATTGGATTGTTGCGGGGTGGTTCATCTAAAATTTGAAACAGGATTCGGTTAAAGATAAAAAATAACAACATAAAACTAAGTAATCTAATATATTATAATATTTTAAAATTAAACATGTCTTACAACCGACTTCAATATAAATTATTAAGAATAACTCAAAAACTATTGGTCTGACCTTGATCAAATTTATATGGGACCACATGAGAAGCACCAGCTTTCAAATAAAAAAATCATACAGTGGAAATGAGTACCTCCTCCATTTTGAAATCAGTAGAAAATTTATTTTTGTTTATTCGTAATTTAAGCGCTGCCACGCCGTTCATCAGATTGCGCTAAAACTTTGTGAACTTATTGCTTGCATGTGTGAGGGTGGCGCACGTATCGTACCGACAAAATATAAGTGGTAAAAAGAACTTTTAATTTAATTTTTTTATTTTTTTCGCTTATTTGCAAGTTATACATCACTCAAATTCAACTTCTCTATACTTGTTATAATTGCAATTTACCATTACTAATATCATCAGAATGCATCATAATAAGATACGCGACTTACAACATGCCTATTAAATTCATGAGTATTATTTTTTGACAAATTAAACTTTCTGAAAAACGAGCTACTTTTACCTAACCGTATAGTCTCAAGGGAAATCAAAGAAAGTGTTTATACTTACATAATATGAGGGCTTGTTCAACATCTAGTCTAAAGGTCATACATACGACGAGCTTAGTGGAAAATCACTAGTCTTAAAAAATTGTATGCAAGAAATGCCAGATTTATTCCCACCTGAGATAAATTCTTGTTTATGCTCAAACTTCATAATATAGTCCTATATATTCGTCAATTTTTACCTTGTGAAGTTTTAGTTTAAACTTTTACAACCTTTCTCATAAAATTTGAGAATTCTTAAAATCGCTCTTTTTATATCTCTCTCTTCTCTTTCTCTCTCTTTTCTAATGACAACAGAAAACTTGTCTTTTATTGAGGTAATTAATAGTTTTAAGCAAGCGATAGTCGATGATTTTATGTAAGGCCGTTAATTATTATCCTATTGCATTTGTTAACCTCATATTTCTTAGTGAAATGAAATTTGTGTATAAACATTTTTTTTGTATATCAGTTTTTTGGTATATTATCACAACTAGAAAATAAAATACGTTTAATTTATGGTTCCCTCTCTCTCTTTTAAAGTCTCTGGTAAACAGTAAAGCAATATTTGTATTTGGTTTACATTAAAATATTAAATTGAATCCTTCATAAAATGTTTACTAAATGACTCACCACACTACACTCTAGTTCATTCTTTGGTGTAAATTCACAGTATATCAAAAACTTTTTTTTAAATGTTTTTGATGTACACACAATTCGTCGTTGACGACGTAAAGGGGCGAACCTCAAGTTTTCAAAAAATTACAGCAGAGCAAGATAACATTTATTATTCCCCGATTACTACCTTTTTTCATCAGAAAATTAATGTTATTTGTAGTTTTCTATTAATTCTAATATATTTAACTTTCTTTTAGGTCAATGATGGACAACAATCCCAGGTAGCAAATGTTGATGAATTCCAAGATGGTAAATCGCTCGGTCTATGCGTAACAAAAGACTATTCCAGATTTGCCTTGAAATCACCCATATTGTAATCGGACGGAAAGATAGACGCCGACAAATTAATACAAGGAGTGTATTAATTTGTCGGCGTCTATCTTTAAATTGCTATAAATATTTTGTAAAATGAAGCAAACCGTTTGGTTTACATAAAATATCTACAACAAAGGGGTAATGGCCAGTCAAAATACCTATGTATTGTTTTTTATTTACTCTTACTTCTTTTACTTTACTTACTTACTTTCTACTTAAAAGTTTACTAATTTACCAATTGAAAAAAAATACTACTTAAGTCTCAGGTATTAAAATGAAAGATTACATTTTCTTTACTTTCACCGATTCTTCAACATAATATCCGGCAGTCACAACGGCGGCGGGGCGCGTCACGAAGTCAATTTCAGTAATACAAGTTATGGGAATTAAAGCAGAAGTTTTAATAGTGGGGTGAGTTGTGGTAACTTAGGGACTAAGCGCTCGCCGCAAATTTCACAGTATGCTAGCAACCCAGGTTCATTTCCCGCCGGTATCGAAATAGTTAATTGCAATTTTATGTACTGATTTATCACGTGCTCGGCGGTGAAGGAAAATATCGTAAAGAAACCTACATTTTTGTCGGAGAAACGTAAATGTAAATGTTTCGTCAACACGTACCTACATGTTAACGCAAACAATGCAAAATGTATGTGTTTACAAATACAAATTTGCATAAAATTTCACCCAGCCTATTTAATATGCATTATATGCGTATCCGTTAAAATGTTGGCTAAAGATGTCTAATGATATAAATTAAAGGGTGCAAAGTCTGAAGTAAAGTGAAAGAGAAGCCAAGGTAGACCATGTGAATCTCACACTACAGGCAGTCTCCGAATGGGGCGATGCCAATCTTGTGAAATTCAACGCTTTCAAAACACAAGCGTGTCTCTTCACTGCAAAAAGGAGCCAGCTTACCTTGGCTCCTTCTTTCCGGAATGTATCACTGGAATATACCGACCGCCTTCAGTTGTTAGGGTTTGAGATATCCTGAAATCTGAACTTACGGCGGTTCATTGCGTCCAAGGCCAAAGCAGCTGCAAGGAAGCTGGGAGTCCTTGCAAAGGTGCGGCGATACTTTATGCCGGGACAGCTGCTTACTTTATATAAAGCGCAAGTCCGGTCGTGCATGGAGTATTACTGCTATATATGGGCTGGTGCTGCAATATGCCACCTAGCAACTTTGGACTCAATGGAAAGGCGTGCTAAGAGACTTATTGGTGACCCGAATTTGGTTAAAACCAATCTTACTTGCCTCAAACACAGACGCAAAGTAGCCAGCCTTTCGGTTTTCTACAGGATGCATTTCAGAGAGTGTGCGCAGGAATTGCATAAAATAAATTCCTCCCTCCCCCTTTCACCATCGGAAAACCAGACGTTCGGTCAGTCTCCGCCCTTTCGTTGTTTATTTACCACGCATTCGAACCAAACGATTCGCTACGTCGTTCATCATGCGTACAGCAAAGGAGTGGTATAAGTTGCCAGCATCTGTCTTTCCATACGATTACATTGTGGGTGTCTTCAAGGCAAGAGTGAATAGGCTTTTGTTAAGTCAATGCGCTTCACCATCTTAGGCTACATCACCTTGCTTGCCATCAGGTGGGATCGTAGATAAGCGCTGGCTTAGTAGAATAAAAAAAAGTAAAGGTGTAATTTAAATGCAGTCTACGCAATCAAATAATATCATAATACTTTGCAATAAATTGAAAAAATCGTAACGGAGCAGCTTGGCAGACGACGTCTTTCAAGAAGAAATATGTTCTAAATTGAAAAGCGTTAACACTCTTATATTAAAAGGGTGTGTGCAAAATTTAATAATGCCAATTCGTGATGCGAAATTTAAAGTTCTTATTACAACTTATATTTTATTTAATACTAGCGAATATATATAATAATACCCGCGAATTCGCCCGCGTTGAATTTACTACGATTTCATGGATATCAATTTTTGCGTGGAACTCTAATTTTGTTTTTGAATAATGTTACCATCTTATAAATATTGACAAATATTGACATTAATATTTATACGATACTAACGTCATTCAATAGTATTGCCTTCCCGGAACCCCTCCACTAAAACTTAAACTTTATGTTATGGTAGTAAAGTTCAAATTGACTTTTAAGTATTATTACGAATCTTTTGTATGGGAATATAGAAAAGTGTTGTTTTTAGACTTTTTCAGGCAATTTTTTAATTTTCTTTCTCCGTAAGAACCATCTTCGTACTTCAAGGAATATTATGAAAAAAGAATTAGCGAAATCGATTCAGCTGCTCTCGAGATCTGCGCTTAGCAACACATTCAGCGATTCATTTTTATATTATAGACTAGCTTCGCACGGTTGGTTTCTGGATCTCGACAACAGCACCACCTACCGGGTCTAATTGTGAATCTAAACCATTCTCTAATCAACTTAATCACACACACAAAATTGCATCAAAATCGGTCCAACCGTTTAGGGGGAGGTCAGACACATACACACGGACAGAAGAATTATATAAGATATAATACGCATGTATTATACATATAAAGCTTCCTCTTGAATTATTCTGTCTATTAATGTAAACCGCATCAAAATCCGTTGCGTAGTTTAAAAGATTTAATCATAAAAGTAATTTGATGTGCTGATATAACTACGTGTTTGGTGGTGAAAAAAAAACTGATGAAGAAACCTTCACATCTGAGAAATTAAAAAAACCATTGGAAGTCTCACAATACGAATTTGAATAGCGTGATGGATTCTTCCCAGCTCCAAAACTCACTTAGAGGGGAGGTCTGTGCCTAGCAGTGGGTCGTATAAACTTTACTTTAACCTCTAGTCTGGAGAAAAATAAAATTAACAGCAGATTTTTTCTTAATAAAATAAGAGTGACAAAACGAACACACAGTCCACCTGATGATAAGTGGTTGCTATGGCCCATAGATATCTACGTCTATCTTCGTTTGCGAATTAAATTCCAATAAAAAATGCGGTTGCCAACCCGCGCACCAAGCGTGGCAACTATGGCAATATAACCCCCCCCCCCCAACCCCATGATGAGAGTTACAAAAAGACGGCCCTAAGTTCCCGGTGGCCCCGCTATTCCTGGCTACTGTGGCGTCCATGGTAACGGCAGGGCAGGGGGTTTTAAGAATCTCCACCTTTGCCACCTAAGAATACAACGCACGCACACTGAGGACTGACGAAAAGATCCTGGCAGATGCGTTGTCAGCCGTGAGGACAAAGATAGAATGGCTCTTTTCCAGTAAAAAGGGTCTCCGGTTCTATACACTCACCATACGAAACACAGCAGCATTAAGCTGCTAACTATTAATATAGTTGCAGCATGGTTCTACCACTGCCTGAAAGGTATGAGAAAGCATTCAATCACCGCATTATAATAAGAAAGAAAAATATAAATTTATTAAACACATAAGCCATAAGCAGATACTTGTATATAACATAATTTAATGATACGCTTTTAAATCGAACGAGCACCGTCAGCGAAAGATCTGAGTAAAAGAATAATATCATATGAACACATTCTTTGACTTTTAGCTTTTTGAATATACAGAAAATTTATCTATAGATTTCATGATGTCGTAAACTAAAAGCAAAAGATATATTGTTTACTACCCTGTCGGTTGTTTGTATACATAATGACGCATAATATATGATAGCTTAAATTTAATACCAACTATGAAATCTTATATCAATGTAACTCGAGTCTTGTTTTTATTGCTAATGCAATCCAAAGACTAGTTGTCTCCCCGAGCTGGCTCCCTCAATAGAAACGTTAGTGAATGCTTATATACCTAATATAAAGTGTATAAGTAGAAAAAAGACTGTAGATAGATGTGGGCTATGCCATGTCATCTCTGTACAAACTGACAAATTTATAAAAATCGACTAGTGTTTTTATCGAATTGTACAGTAATTGCCGTAAAATAATCTTACGCAATTGTAAAAGTATCACTGCTTAATATTTGTAAATTAATCTTCCGAAATTTTAAAAAAGTCTTTACACACACTTTACAAGCACGGATTTGACCCGTCTGGTTATATAGTTCAAAAGTGTTGTTTACTAAAGTTGTGTAGAGAATGGCTAGTCTGCCTTGCATGTACAGGTGGGACAAGTACTGCGCAAGGTAAAAGTAAGGTAAAATATTTGTGTTAAAAATATAATTGACCCAGCATGAAATAACACAATTTCAATTCTATTATCAATAATAACCGTAATATATCGAATGCTGATCAATTGAGTGGGGTGATACGGAACCAGACCACCCCAATGATATTTAAAGAAATTCTTTTTAAAATATTTTACACTCGCTGAAAATTTAAGAGCGTGTCAAGTGTCATTTTTTTAATAATAATCCCAAAAAGACAGATCATTTCGGTGATGGAAAAAACTGCCAGACACCCCAAAAATTTTCCTTAAAATAGAACAGGTATAAGTGCTTGAAGCATTTGTACAGTAGGGCTTCGATGGCTATCCGAGTACAAAAGCAGAGTACGAAACCTATCCAACTGCAGAGAGGTGTAAGACCCCTGAAACTCTTCACCGCTACATTGGAAGACGTTTTCAAAGTACTGAACTGGAAAGGATACGGTGTTAACGTCAATGGCGTATAAATCACTCACCTTCGATCTACCGACGATATAGTTGATAAAGGACCTAAGCACCTGAGCCAGGATTAATGTGTAACTACAATTCTTCATTTGATAGGGTGACAAGTACCAAAAGTGCAAGATTACATGAAAATGCTATTATATGTGTTTGACAGTATATTAAATTTAAAAGAGAATTGTACAACTTTCTCAATGAAAATGCTTTATTATACACTGTACAGGAATATTTGAACTATGATAGGTAGTAGTAACTTGACAAATGAATTTACTGAACCAATTATAAAATGTTTATTAATTATTTCCTATTTATTGACTACTTGTTGACATTTTGTTATAGACACACTAGTCTTAAGTATTATTATCAGTATATTTTATAGTTTTAAAATTTTATTTGCATGCTATTAATAATGGCTGATTAAGTGGATGTTTAATTACTATGACCATGTTCAATGTACCTTAACCAAATGCAAATAAAATATTTCATTTCATTTCGTTTCAATAAACCAGGTTTTCAGGAAATTTTATAAATTAGAAATATGTTAAATTATAGCTGCAATTCTACAAAATTGTAAATGTTTCTCCATGACAATTTTATAAACTTTTATTTTTATTAAACAGAAATATATAGAGTATAGCTTACTACAATTTTAAAAAATTGTAAATTTTTCTCCATGGCAATTTTATAATTTTTTTTTTATTAAACTATGACTAACTTTAACTTGTAACTTCTATTAGATAGAGCAGGTAAAATTTGCAGTTAAGTAGTTAATTCCAAGTGTCAACAGACTGCAGTAATCATTTACTATCAGCCCGGCTAGCATGGGCGAAGGACAATTTTATCCCCGGGGAAAGGAGGAAATGTTTATCCCCTCGCTTAGTTTTATCCACCCTTAGAGCATAGGCACACACGTGGATATAATATCCACAGTAGATAAATTGGGAGATAGACTTAGACTTAGATAGATTTTTGTATGAATATAAACTTCAACCCACATCCAATGAACTAGGATAAAATTGTCCCTTTCAAATGTCAAAAAAGCATAATTTTTTATCTTTCATTTGGCTCCATGCTACGGACGGGAGATACGTGTCTACTCGTTATGTCAAACGGGGATATACTTCTCCCCGTTGCCGTGCTTCAGCATAGTATCAGCCAAACTACTTCAGTACACGTTAGTCCCAGTCCTAGTTGTCGAGTCTCAATATTTTTTCTGACATCCAAATGAATAAAAACTGTGGTGGCACTGTTGTCGCACCACAAGCGAAACGTACCGAAGCCTAAATCGCGCTATAAAAGTTCTGAAATTAAAGCGCTATGTATAAAAGAGCTCCGAAATATTATTATCCGAATTATTAATTGTTACGCCACACCGCCACAGCCAATCACAGCGCACCATTCAAGCCAGCCAATCCTAGCCAAGCCAAGCGGAAGCCACCACTCTAACCACCGGATGTCTCTGGTGTGGGGTAGTGCTATATAGTGTCTTACAAGCTCCATTTTGAGAAAGTGATCACACTACCGCTCGTAATAAAACGAAACTCTGCCGAGATTGTTATTCAAGTATAAAATAAAATTAGTGCGTTTAGTTCTACCGGTGCGTTAAGTGCCTTGAACCCCACAACACTAAAGAGTGTCCTCGGCCCAAAGACGCCGAATCCCCACCCGCGTGTGTCCTGTGTAAACAAACGGGCCACCCGGCTAACTACAGAGGCTGCCCTTGCGCACCTCATCCTCGCCCCAGTAGGCAAGCTCCACCGCCGGTCAATGACCGCTCATTCCCGGCTCTTTACCAACGGATGCCCCGTCAGGGCCTTTCTCAGCCCACCCAGGGCTTCTCTCGACCCTCTCAGGGTCCTCCTAGGCCCCCTCAGGGCACTATTCGGCCCCCTCCGGGCTTCTCTCAGCCTATGCAGCCTCCAGTTTTTCCCTGGGGCCCCAAAAAGGCAGTACCACCGCGGACATCCTCCGCCCCTCAACCACAACAATCACAGCCCTCAATGGCTGATGACCTAAAAACGGTGTATTCCGCAATTAGGAACATCAACGTTGAGGAAATCGCTGTGTTAGCACGCAAATTGCGCGCTGCGAGGTCCCCTCAGGACCGTCTCCTCGCTCTTGCAGAGCATCATAATCTTTTGTGCTCATTGTAAGTTAAGTTAACTTAATTAACTTAACTCACAATGACAGAGCAGTTTGCTCTACCGAAATCCCACGGTCGTATCAAACCTAAGGGTTTATCGCTTGTATCCTTTAACATTCGCGGTTTGCGAAATAACCTCCCAGAGCTTAAGCTCTTTCTTCAAAATCGTGAAACCGATTTCCTCCTCCTACAGGAAACTAATCTCAATACTAAGGACACTAAAGGCCTTTCCATCAAAAACTTCTCTCTTCTTCGTAATGATAGACCCGACCGCCGAGGCGGCGGTACGGCCATTTATTACAAGAAGACACTCCACTGTTCTCCCATTTCTACTCCGCAACTTTCCAACATGGAAGCCACGGTATGCAGGCTAGCTATGACTGGACATCAGTCCATCTTCATAGCCTCCTGTTACATCCCTTCTAAAACCCTTCCCCTCAAAAAAGATTTTGAGGCTATTTTATCTCTAGGCAATTCAGTCATTATGTTTGGAGATTTTAACTCCAAGCATACTGAATGGACATGCCGTACTACCACCCGTAGTGACAAGTTACTGCTCGATATCACGCAGTCTCTTGATATTACCGTCCACAGTCCTCTCGGTGGTACTCACTTTCCCGATAACACCGACTATGCCCCCGATGTACTAGATTTTGCGTTACTCAAAGGAGTTTCTCTCAACCTTAGGGCAATCGAGACACTAGACGATCTAGGATCCGACCACCGACCGGTCTCTCTCATTCTTGGCCATCAGCCACCACTCCCAACACCCTCTACTAAAACCTTCACAAATTGGAAGGGCTTCAAGGAGTCCCTAGCGAAAGCTCTGGACTCACAGGACTCCCCCATCTCCCTATCTTCGGACTTAGACAGTCCTGAAAAAATCGACACCGCGGTCGATTCACTCTCCACCCTTATTAAAACCTCCCTTAAGGAGAATGAAAGGGTCGTCCCGGTTGCTAATAATAGTGGGCTTCCCCTGCATATTAGCAACCTATTAAAAGCCAAAAAAGCTGCTTTCCGGAGAGCAGCAAAATATCCCACGCCCGAATATAGGCGCACGGCCAATCGTCTTCAACGAGAACTCCGTTTCCGCCTCTCTGAATTTCGAGACCTCGAAAAGAGTAAGCTCATGGAGAATATCTCTCCCTCTCATACAGCGTACTATCAGATGGCAAGAGCCCTCCGCATAGACGCTATCTTCCACACTCCCCCTCTCTCCCGTCCCGACGGTACGGTAGCCTTCGAGGACGAGGAAAAGGCTGAGTGCTTTGCAGACAGCATTGCCGCTCAATGCTCTCCTAGCTCTCAACCCGTAGACCCCTCACACGTCCAGGCAGTGGAGGATGAGGTCCGCCGCCGGAACTCGCCCCCTACAGCCTCCGAACCTATCTCTGTGTCCAATGATGAGCTTTCATCCCTCATCAAAGGACTTAAGCCTAAAAAGGCTCCGGGCGCGGATGGCATCTCCAACCAAGCCCTAAAAAACTTTCCTGAGCAGGTGCTAACCCTTTTATCTATTATCTTCAATGCCTGCTTCAACCTTAGTTACTTTCCCACTACGTGGAAAGAGGCAACTGTGATTGGTATTCCCAAGCCAGGCAAGCCTCTTAATCTCCCCTCCAGTCATCGTCCCATTAGCCTCCTCAAGGCCATGGGCAAGCTCTTTGAAAGAGTCATTCAAAATCGCATGAGGCGCCATCTGTTTCCCACAGACGGTGACCCTCTTATCATTCCCCATCAATTCGGTTTCCGAGCGAAACACTCCTGCCCCCAACAAGTTCACCGTATTGTGGAATATATCCTCAGCGGTTTTTATCCCCGTCGTCATAAGACTATCGCGGTCTTTTTCGACATCGCCAAAGCCTTCGATAGAGTCTGGCATACAGGCCTTATCTACAAACTATACAAAATAGGTCTCCCCGATCGTCTAGTACGTCTCGTGGCCTCTTATCTTAATCATCGTACCTTTCGTTTTAGACACGAAGGCACGCTATCTTCACAGCGCCCCATCAAAGCTGGTGTCCCTCAGGGCTCAGTTCTTGCTCCTCTGCTGTACATACTGTTCACCAACGACATTCCCATTCCGCCGAAAGGTGTTCAGCTCTCCCTCTTCGCAGACGACACTGCTCTCTACTGCAAAGGTATCTCGCTACCTTTCATACGGAACAAGGTCCAAAAGTCTGTTGATGACCTAGGAGCTTGGTTCAAAAAATGGCGCATCGATGTGAACCCGGAGAAGAGCTCCGCCGTTCACTTCGATTATAAACGACGCCGTCTCAAAAACACTCCACCAATACGTATGCTAGGGACCCCTGTCCCCTGGCATACGTCTGCCAAATATTTAGGTGTCACTCTAGACACAGGGCTAACTTTCAGGCCCCACGTCAAAAGAGTAACCCGTCACGCACGTTTTTACCTGAATAGGCTCAACAGTATGTTGGGCCGACACAGTAAAATGTCCCTCAGAAACAAGCGTACCCTTTATAAGGTCTGTATACGACCAGTCATGTCCTACGCGGGCCCCATTTTCGCCCACTCTAACCCTAAAATTATTAATGAACTCCAAGTAGTTCAAAACCTTTTCTGTCGTCGAGCTGCGAACGCACCTTGGTACGTCCGCAATGCCGACCTTCATCGGGACCTAGAGCTCCCTACAATTCAACAATTCCTTAAAAAACTCTCTGAGAACTTCTTCAAAGCCTCAGAGTCGCATTCCAATCATTTTATTCATGAGGCTGCTAATTATGCAGCCCCACTCCCCTCCCGCCATAGCGTCCGCAGGCCGAGGAACTCCCTCTCGGACCCGCCTAATAAACTTTCAAACGACCTGAACTGCCTCCTGGCGGCTCAGGCCAACTCTAATTAAGTTATTCATAATTAATTTGCCTTCGTAGGCACTCCCTCAGCGGCTAATAGCCGCCTGCGCCCTCTTTTCCCAAAAGAGGGTCGCTTCCGATACGGCATAAGAAGCTTTAAACAGCTAGTTGCCAGTCCCCAAAGGCGGTTTTAGTGGGTATCACTTAGGTTCCCCAGTAGGTAGTCACAGTGAGTCCCACATAACCACGATAGACCGGCAGTCGTGGTATGTGTAATGCATTTCCGCCTCCCTCCGGGGTAGCCCTTTTCCATTTGCTTCGGGCGCAAAAAAAAAAAAAATTTAGTTCTACCTTCTTTTATTTGTACTGACTGTTACATCTCAGAAGTGGGATCAAAAGTGAAAACTATGAAGCGTCATCGCGTCGGAATGCCAAGAAAAGGCAATAAAGTCCGCCCTCAAGAGTCGAGCGAATCACCATGTAAAGATTCATCTGAAAAAAGCGACACTGAAGACGAGGTCACACCACCAGACACTCCTCCGGCCCGGAAAATCCTTAGAAGACTATTGGAAACCGAAGTACAAAAGGCAATGCAAGAGCTAGACGAAGAATTACCCTCCGTAACGACAAGAAAAGAACACCGTGCAGCCTCACTTATTCCAGAATTCGACCCCGATAATGAAGAATGTAGTACCGCAACAGCGTGGCTCAAGAAAATAGATCAACTAGGCGAAATTCATGGCTGGAGTGAAACTACAAAGTCGTTTTACTTACAGCATAGACTAAGAGGTCAAGCCAGACGATGGTACAATCGGCTTGATGACTACGATTATTCCTGGCAAGAATGGAAGCAGATGCTGACGCGTGCTTTTCCCAAACATCGCGATTTCGGGAACATGTTAGAAGAGATGATGAGCCGAAAGAAACTACCAACGGAATCGATGACGAAATACTACCAAGACAAAGTGGCCATGTGCTTCCGGTGTAAGTTGTCTGACAGCGCAACAGTCTCCTGCATCATTCGTGGTCTACCATCATCACTTCAAGCGAATGCGAGAGCATATCAGTGCGAGCATCCCGAAGAATTATATGAAGGCTTTCTCTGTGCGCTGGATGATTATCAACCGCTGTCAACGTCAATTAGAACACGTGTGCAAAGTAAAGATGCTTACGATCGACAGGTAATTGATAAAAAATACACGCCTATTAACCCTGACATTGACCCGTGTCCGCGCTGTAAGAAGACCGGCCACATATTACGTAACTGCCCGTATCCAGATTCACGAACATGCTTCAAATGTGGCAAGCAAGGCCACATTGCTACGCGCTGCGGAATCACTCCGAAACCTGCGCTACTGGCTGATGATAAAGTTAAAGAAATTAAACTTTTACAAAATCACAACAAGATTTACGAAAAAGCGGTAAAGATCAATGGCGTTCACGTTAAATCTTATATTGATACCGGCAGCCAAGTAAATGTATTATCTACCCACGTGTCGAGACTATTGGATCTCAAAATCAACCCGACCAGCACTATCCTAAAGGGATTCTCTGGAGAACATCTACCCAGCTGCGGAGAGGTAGGTTTTAAACTAGAAATCGATGGTATACATATCCCGTGCAAGGCTCATTTAACAGACGTGGATATGGGGAACATCCATCTTTTGGTTGGACAGCCCATCATCAACAGCGACGGAATGGTCTTAGAGGTCAGGGAAGGAAAAGCCACTCTCAAACAAGATATCGACTTTACAAGGCAAATGGATGTGATTGAAGAGCGCGCTCGCTTTAAGGTCGTCACTACAGAGAAAGAGCGTCTATTGCCTGGACTTTCCATCATCAAGGTCAACGTGATAGATAATGACGAAGATAACGATGTCGTCACTACGCCGCAACATTATGAGCTACGAGGTGTTTCGTACTCAATTCCTGCCACTCTGCTACGAGGCACCGTCGGGTACATCAAAGTCATCAACAATGGAGCTCAAAACATCATCTGGAAGCAAGGCGAGGTGCTGACCAGAGCAGATAGCTGCGTCACCGCACCGCAACCAGAAGTTCAGGTTAGCCCTAAAAATTACACTTTGCCATCGACTTCCGTAGCCAAAACCAATAATGATTATTATAGCAACTCTATAGCATCTCTGTTGCATACTAGCCTAGCAAATGTTAGCACTATTGGGGGAATAAACATAGAAGATATTAAGTCGGGTCCATTAAATAAAAATGATCATGATAGTTTAATTACTTTATTGACTAATTACAGTGACTGTTTTGCGAATAAAACACAAGACTTGGGATGTACAGATTTATTAAAAATGAAAATAAAATTGACAACTGAACAACTATGAAGTGTTAGCGTTTTTAGATGATTTGTTGTTGCCATCTTTCGATGTGCAGTCGGGCTTAGATATTTTAGAGAAGGTACTTCATAAATTAAGATTAGAAAATTTAAAACTAAACATGAGTAAGTGTTCCTTTTTACAAAATAAAATCACGTACTTAGGACATGAAATTACACCGAGTGGCATTCAACCGGGTGAATCTAAGTTGGCAGCAGTGTCACAGTTTCCCACTCCTAGTAACGTTCACGAGATACGTCAATTTATTGGGTTATGTAGTTATTTTCGTAAATTTATTAAAAATTTCGCAATAATTGCCCGCCCATTGACCGATTTAACAAAGAAAAACGCGGCTTGGAATTGGGGCCGTGAACAATCTAATAGTTTTGAACAATTAAAACAGTGTTTGTGTACAAAACCCATACTAGCTTTATACGACCCCGCATTACCGACGGAGATTCACACGGATGCATGCAAATCAGGTATCGCAGGCATTTTGTTGCAAAAACAAACTGATAATTCATTACGCCCCGTTATGTATTTCAGTAGAGTAACGAGTAAGGAAGAAAGCATGTATCATAGCTACGAGCTCGAAACTCTCGCGGTAGTCGAATCGTTGCGTAGATTTAGGGTGTACATCATAGGCAAACATGTTAAGATCGTGACTGACTGTACGGCTGTTCGTGCCACCTTAACTAAACGTGACATTATCCCGCGTATAGCCAGGTGGTGGCTGTCAATCCAAGATTTTGATATGACTGTAGTATATAGACCCGGAGAGAGAATGAAACATGTAGACGCGTTAAGTAGGAACCCAATCGATACTGTGAATGTGAATCGCCTTGAAGTGTCGGACTGGTTTTATACCGTCCAGTATCAGGATGACAAGTTGAAGCGAATCATTGATCAGCTTTGGGATGGCTCAGCCGCCACTGAAATATCCAATAGTTATGTATTCTCAGATGATAGATTGTATAAAAAGACATTGCATGGTAATCGTCTCGTAGTGCCAGCATTAGCTCGATGGAGGCTAGTCCAAATGCACCATGATGACATAGGACATGTGGGTTTCCAAAAGTGTATAGACTTAATAAAAAAGACTACTGGTTTCCAAAAATGACTCGCTTTATTCGAAAGTATGTTACTGCTTGCCTTCATTGTGCTTATGGTAAGAGTGGTTATGGTAAAAAGGAAGGAAAATTGTTCCCTATTCCCAAACCCACAGAGCCCATGATCATGATTCATGTCGACCACTTGGGCCCCTTTTGCAAGACAGCTAAAGGCTATCAGTATATGCTGGTTATAACAGATTCCTTTTCTAAATTTGTTATTGCTGAGCCAACTCGAACAGTCAATTCGGTGGAAACCATTAGAACACTCAGAAAAATATTCAGCTTATTCGGATACCCCGATAAACTTGTAAGTGACCACGGGAAGGCTTTTACCAGTAGATACTTCAAAAAGTTCTCATCTGATAAACAGTTTAGGCATATCTTAACCTCCGTCGCATGCCCGCGAGCGAATGGTCAAGTGGAACGCACTAACCGTACCATATTGAATGCCTTGCGTGCCACAGATGCTAGCGAGGCTGCAAATAACTGGGCGAACAGCTTACCTGATATTCTATGGGGTATTAATAATACCGCGAATGAAAGTACAACCTACAGACCTTATGATTTGATGTTTTCCAAAAGCTCCAGGCCACGTTGTAACATCTTTGGCAATGGAAGTGTTAGTGAGCCAGTGGACGTTAGGCGTAACAAAGCTAGTAAACAGATAAAACTAGCGAGTGATAGGATGAAACGTAACTTTGACAAGAAACGCAAAACAAGCCGTGTCTATAAAAAGGGGGATTTAGTTCTTTGGCGGCAAGCACCAACAAGCAGTACGTCGAAGGTAAACACTAAACTTGACGACGTCTTCTCGGGTCCATATATCGTAATCAAGGTGTTGGGTAATGACAGATATAGGATCAGAAGTATTAAGGGACTCCGAGGCTACAGGGCCTTCACAGGCCTTGTTGCAGCGGACTCCTTGAGGCCCTATCACAGTACGGTTCCCATATCTGGCAGTTCTGATGAACAAATGGAAACCGAAGACCTTATTGACCTGCTAGAAAGTTAATCAAGCTTTCTCCCATTGCGGGAGCAATTGTTGTTTCAGGACGGCCGAATGTTACGCCACACCGCCACAGCCAATCACAGCGCACCATTCAAGCCAGCCAATCCTAGCCAAGCCAAGCGGAAGCCACCACTCTAACCACCGGATGTCTCTGGTGTGGGGTAGTGCTATATAGTGTCTTACAAGCTCCATTTTGAGAAAGTGATCACACTACCGCTCGTAATAAAACGAAACTCTGCCGAGATTGTTATTCAAGTATAAAATAAAATTAGTGCGTTTAGTTCTACCTTCTTTTATTTGTACTGACTGTTACATAATATATTTTTATCTTTCATTTGGCTCCATGCTACGGACGGGGGATATATATCTACTCGTAATGTCAAACGGGGATATACTTCTCCCCGTTTGACATAACAAGATAATTTTATCTCTTGTCAGTGGATATAATCGGGAAATAAAAATTTTATCCCCCGCCCATGCTAGCCGGGCAGATAGACTATAAGTTAGCCTAATACCTTTAATTTATAATCAAGTATATATAATAAAGTAATATAAATCATAATTTATAATTTATAATCAATCAATTTTAATTTAATTTAAAAAATTTAAAATTAAAAATTTTGTACAGCCGACTTCAATATAAGTTATTTAAGAATAACTTAAAAACTATTGGTCTGACCTTGATCAAATTCATATGGGACCACACGAGAAGTACCAGCTTTCAAATAAAAAAAGAATCATCGAAATCGGTTCACCCAGAAAAAAGTTCTGAGGTAACACACATAAAAAAAAAACGAAAAAAAAAAAAACATACAGTCGAATTGAGTACCGGCTCCTTTTTGGAAGTCGGCAGAAAACTAAAGACCTATGATAATAAAACCTACGCTACAAACACGAAACGAAACTAAACAGATTCGAAACACAGAATAAATTCCATTATATCCGTATAATGTGTCCGATAATTCCTAGTATAAAAACGCATAAAAATGTGATCATTTTGTATGAATCCTATAACCAACAAATAATCTGCCTTATTTTTGGTTTCGATAATTCATTTAATCAAGGATTCAAAGCTATGAAGTTAAAAAACACAGATACACGTATTCATGAATTATCGTGTTATCCAAAAATTCAATAACTTGTGGAATACGTAAAAATAGATCATGTATTCTATCAATGTTTGTATAGGAATTCTTTATAGAATAAGGGTGACAAACGAGCACACAGTACACCTGATGGTAAGTGAATGTTGTGACCCATATACTCAGTTAAGAATCAAAATGCGCAGATGCGTTTACAGTAAAATGGATCTATGGTTCTCTACACTCACCAGACCGACCCATTCATACTACAATCATAATATAACTGCAGCGTGGCTCTATGACGTGAACTTACAGTTCAGTTCACGTGATAAAGCCACGCTTATGGATTAAGATGACCTTACAGCCTCTAGTTATACTGACTCTCTAAATCTTTAAGACTAAAACACAGGATACACGAGTATACGGATGCGTTCTGGTATTTGGAGGTAGAAATAGGTAAGAGAATAGTGTTTACACCATGAAGCTAATACAAAGGGGAGACGGCATAAGCAACTGTGCACTGTGATTCTAAGTAGGTCCTGACGTCATCATAGTGGGCGTGGCTTTAGTTAGTATACTGTCAGCATTAGTCCTGTGCGCTTATGTGTTGAAAAAATCGCAAATCGGTGTATTTTCGTAGTATTAAGAAGAAAAGGATGAAGAGTTGTGTTTTATTGTGTAAAAACTACTCAGATAGACGCTCTGATGTTATGGATGGCATCACATTTCATATGTAAATATTTTTACACCTAATTTATTAAAATAGTTCTAGAAAAATCTCTTTGCGTCGGCTTTCAAATATAATTAAATATATTCGACACTAGATGGCGACACTTTGTGTCATGTGAACTAAAAATGTAAAGGTAGAGCTCAGTATTGGTAAAATAATCATACGAATGTGCTGAAATTTGTTTTGCATTCAGACATAAAGAAATTTTAATCGCAAAATATCATTTTTATAGTTTATAATCATTTTGAGAACAGGCCGTATTCTCGTCAAGTAAACCTCGTAAAAATGACAAAAAGAGAGGGCCCTAATTAGAATTCAATTATTTTTCCCAGTAATCCAACTTTTAATATTAAATGCAGGAAATTGTACTTAGGCTGATTTTTACGAAATGTTTAAGTTATATTTAAGTGCCATTCTATATGCAAAGAATCACTTAAATACAATTTAATGTTCTTTGTAATATTTGTAAATAAAATTATATTAATTATAATAATTTGTCTATTATTTGTTCTCCCTCAGAGATATTAAGTAGTATAACCCACACATAAATAATAATCCAGCCGTTTCTGCGTGAAGAAATTACACATACTTAGTATGGAATAAGCTCGAGGAGACAGAAAGAGCACACAAAATTTCGCCTTTATAATATTAGTGAGATAAGTAGGATATTTAGTTCCAAATTAAATATCCTACTTAATATTGAACATAGAATATTTAGTTTCAAAGAGACTTTATTTTATGGATAAAATAAATATTTCTTGGTTGACTTTCACGAAATGATAAACATATTTAAATTGTATTTAAGTGATTCTTTGCATATAGAATGTCACTTAAATATAACTTAAACATTTCGTAAAAATCAGCCAAGTACAATTTCCTTCATTTTAATATTGAATGTTGGGTTACTGGGTAAAATAATTGAATTCTAATGGCGGCCCTGTCTTTTTGTTATTTTTTATGAGGTTTACTTGACGATAGATGGCGGCCTGTTCCCAAGATTATTATGAAAACTACGAAAATATTATATTGGCGATTAAAATTTCTTTGTCTAAATGTATTTGCTCCATGAGATAGACGCTCCGATGCTATTGATGGCATCACATTTCATTTGTAAGTAATTTTACACCTAATTTATTAAAATAGTTCTAGAAAAATCTCTTTGCGTCGGCTTTCAGATATAATTAAATATATTCCACACTAGATGACGACACTTTGTGTCCTGTGAACTAAAAATATAAAGGTACGTAGAGCTCAGTAATGATAAAATAATCATACGAAGGTGCTGAAATTTCTTTGCATTCAGACATAAAGAAATTTTAATCGCCAAAGTGTTATTTTTAAAGTTTATAACATTTTGTGGACATGCCGCCATCTACCGTCAAGGTAGCTAAGCTACATTACAACATCGATATGAAAAGATTCGAGTAGTTTTACTATTTATCGGTAGATGTAGATAGTGTAGTGGGCGGGGCATTGCATCCCCTCACCCCGCAAATTGTCACGCGTTGTTACATAGTGAAATTTAATTACAACGTCTCCTCTTTGTATTTGCTTCATGGTTTACACATACCGACTCGCAGGCAGAAAAAGACCACACCGAGCATTGTCATTGTCATCAATATTTCACAACACAAGTCCATTACTGAACCTAATCCCGGCAGTCTGCTAGGAAAGGCGTACGTCACTGCAAGTTAAGGCGATGTCTCTGAATTGTTCTGCCGACTTCAAAAAGGAGACGATACTCAATTCAGCTGTATGTTTTTTTTATAGGATAAGGGTGACAAACGAGCATACAGTCCACCTGATGGTAAGTGGTTGCTGCGGCCCATAGACATCTACATCTATCCTCGTTTGCGAATCAAAATGCAGATGCGACCCGTGAGGACTAAGATGGAATACCTCATTTCCAGTAAAAAGGGCCTCCGGCCAGGTGGCAGGTGCAGGTGCACTCACCAAGCGAAACGCATAGGTAAGCCTCTACTTCACGCTGGTATTCTGTGAGGTCTTGGTACCACCCCGGTTCGAGCCGGCCCATCCGTGCGACAGCAAAAGCTGCCGCGTGGCTCTACCACTGTTTTTTGTGTGTGTTGCCCCATAACTTTTTACTGGGTGAATCGATTTCGATGATTCTTTTTTTATTTGAAAGCTGATACTTCACACGTAGTTCCATATGAATTTGATCAAGGTCAGACCAACAGTTTTTGAGTTATTCTTAATAATTTATATTGAAGTCGGCTGTACAAAATGTTTAATTTTAAATTATGTTACCTCACGTTTATGTTTATCTAATGTCAATAAATATAAATTATCTATATCGGCTATTACTTAAACAGTCAAGTAATTAAATAGGTTTTGGTCAGGTCTAAAATGTTTTTTGTCAGCAATCAAAATAAATTGAGCTGCTTCTAGTCGCCGGCAAAAATAACTAAATTGTTCACCAAGTAATGTGATATTAAACAGCTTTTAAATTGATGTCATAGGAAAATAAATTAATCTGCAACAACAAATCGTGATTCGGGTTTTATCAAATTTTGCAAAGCTGGAAAATTTAATTTTTATTTGCTTATTAATTTTATTTCTACACAAACAAACATGCTCAATTGTTTTGCTGCTATTGTAAAATCATTTATTTAATCATTCGTCTACTATTTGAAAATAAAATAAAACAAAACTAGGAAACCACACCTAATCTAATCCTGCTGACCAAATATCTACTTATTTTCTGATAATCCTTGATCGAGTTGCTGAAAACGTATTGCTGGTGGTATTTTTAAAGACCAACAAAAACGTATTATGCTGTCAAAATAACTTTTTAGCTGATTTTTCTTGAATATCTAAAAAAATATTACTTGTCATTAATGAACAGTTAATATAGTATACTCAATAAATTTATTTGATTTCCGTATAAGAGAGAGTACCTAGAAAATGTATTCCTATTCGCACAATCTTACGTATTGAGAATATCTAAACTTCGTCTAACAAGCGGCCTTCACTCTAAGTAAGGGAATTTGTATTCCGAACGGAATTTATTGTAGCGATTTCAATGCAATGGCTTTTGTGCAGGCGTTACACGCATATTGTTTGTAAATTAACTCATCTTCGAATATAATGTCATTTGTATTGAACCTACCTTATGATAGTAAGATAATTTTCCAAATACAAGCCCTACGTAGATAAAAAAAAAACTCAGAAGTTAAGGCTCACCTTCTAAAAAGAGTTCGAAATTCACAAGATTACGTATCTCGTGGATTTCGAACTCTTTTAGGGCACTTTAGAAACCTCAATATGAACTATGGTGAGCCCTAATTTTTAAGTTTTTTTTATATAAAAATGTCACAAACGAATATATAGCCTGTTTGTAAGTGGCTACCGCAGATCATGGACATCTGCAATCAATTTAAAATGAATAAGGCTGCAAGATGCGTTGTCACCTCCGAGGAGTATTTTTTATAGGATAAGGGTGACAAACGAGCACTAAGTCCACCTGATGGTAAGTGATTGCTACAGCCCATACACATCTACCTATGCTCGGTTACAAATCAAAATGCAGATGCGTTGTCACCCGTGAGGACTAAGATGGAATGCCTCGTTTCCAGTAAAAAGGATATCCGGTTCTCTACACTCACCATACGAAACACAGCAGCGTTAAGCTGCTATTTTACGCTGGTATTCTGTGAGAACGTGGTCCTTCCCCGGTCTACAACGATACTACTAATCTAGCTGCAGCATGGCTGTAAAACTATTTTTTAACAACCAACGAAAACAGAGGGGTGTTATAAGTTTAACGTGTGTATCTAGATCTGTGTATCTGTGACATCTTAGCGCCCAAACGGACAAACTGATTTTGATTTCATTGCTTTTGGTTGGAAGGTGACTTGATTGATAGTGTACTTAGCTATGATTCAAGAAATTTTTTTCAGCCGTTTGAAGATCATCAGCTCTTTTGGCTTCGGGTTTTTGGAACAAAGTTCCTTATCGGATAGTACTGGTTTGGCGGATGGGAGCTATGCGACAAAAAGTGTAAGATTTTTTCGTCACTACCCCTTGGGTCATAGTGTAGACGGCCTTGGCGGCGAAATAAGGAAGTGAGATGGAATAATATCCATCTCCCTCGCACGTTTTCTTATCTTACCATGAAAGAAATATTTTTTTATTTCAAATGACGCTTCATTTTAATAGATGCTAGTAATTCATTTATTTGTATTTGTTAATCAATAATATAATACCTACGTTTGTCAATAATAATATAATATGCAAAGAACTTCGTTCCAACCGAGTGCTCCACGAGACTCACGCATTTTTTATTTTTTATTTCAGTTATTTATAATTATGTACGCACTGTTACTTGGTGGCAAAAGAGGTTAGAGGGTGGCACGTACCCACACAAATCCTATTTGAAAATGGAGTCCTACTACTAAGAAAACAATAATTTGATCAACCTCATTTATTCATTCACTACAGCATATCAGAAAACCACTGATGAATACAGGGTTACTTTTCAATAACCGGTCTAATTTGCAGAATTTCGCAGAAGTAAAAGTCGCAATACGCGTTCAACCTGGATTCGATCGCCGCCGCTACCAATGAAATTGTTAATTGAAATTTAAAGGTCTGATTCCATGTGCTCGGCGGTGAAGGAAAACATCGTGAGGAAACCTGCATGTCTGAGAAATAAGAACAAAAAAATATTTCGAAGACATATGGAGTTCGCCAACACGATTTGGGGCAGCGCGGCGGACATTTCCTTGCCCTAAAACCCTCTCAGAAATGAGGGGAAGCCTGTGCCCAGCAGTGGGACGTATATAGGTTTTTTTTTACGAATAGGTTTATAGATGATGTTCTAGGGAATATCATCTTTAATTTTACTAGCATTCTGGTATGTTACTCTGCTGAAGTATTTCACAGAATTAAAGGCAGATAAGTAAGCCTAGATAGAATGGATATCGGTGTATCAAAAGTTCTATTACGGGAATTATTTTGTATTGACAAATATATTTAACGCCATAACTGATATTTCATTTGGCAGTAGTGTGAGTAACAAAAATAAAATGAAAATTAAACAAAAGGGACACAAGGCAAGTGATACTGATCGATAGATATTTTATAAGATGAGCATCCAGACTGGAAAATCAATTATGGTTCACATACGCTTCAGATGATACGTATTGGGTATTCGCTTGTGAACTTGTAACTGTTGTATTTATTTCTATATATATATATATGTGTGTGTAATATATACAGCAACACAATCTATTACTCTTTCATCCACATATTACAGACGGCCACGGGATGATATGGGTATGGGGTAGTGAACAATCTAACACAGCCACTACACGTGTGCCCAAACATATTTAACTTTGGAGCATTATATTGCTGCAGCTACTGAATTACCACATTATGTAGCTAACACAATATTGCTGCAGCTACTGAGTTATCACATTATGTAGCTAACATTATATTGCTGCAGCTACTGACTTACCACATTATGTAGCTACCATTATATTGCTGCAGCTACTGAGTTAACACATTATGTAGCTACCATTATATTGCTGCAGCTACTGAGTTAAGACATTATGTAGCTAACATTATATTGCTGCAGCTACTGAGTTACCACATTATGTAGCTACCATTATATTGCTGCAACTACTGAGTTAACACATTATGTAGCTACCATTATATTGCTGCAGCTACTGAGTTAACACATTATGTAGCTAACATTATATTGCTGCAGCTACTGACTTACCACATTATGTAGCTACCATTATATTGCTGCAGCTACTGAGTTAACACATTATGTAGCTACCATTATATTGCTGCAGCTACTGAGTTAAGACATTATGTAGCTAACATTATATTGCTGCAGCTACTGAGTTACCACATTATGTAGCTACCATTATATTGCTGCAGCTACTGAGTTAACACATTATGTAGCTACCATTATATTGCTGCAGCTACTGAGTTACCACATTATGTAGCTACCATTATATTGCTGCAGCTACTGAGTTACCACATTATGTAGCTACCATTATATTGCTGCAGCTACTGAGTTAACACATTATGTAGCTACCATTATATTGCTGCAGCTACTGAGTTACCACATTATGTAGCTACCATTATATTGCTGCAGCTACTGAGTTACCACATTATGTAGCTACCATTATATTGCTGCAGCTACTGAGTTACCACATTATGTAGCTACCATTATATTGCTGCAGCTACTGAGTTAACACATTATGTAGCTACCATTATATTGCTGCAGCTACTGAGTTAACACATTATGTAGCTAACATTATATTGCTGCAGCTACTGAGTTACCACATTATGTAGCTAACATTATATTGCTGCAGCTACTGCGTTATCACATTATGTAGCTAACATTATATTGCTGCAGCTACTGCGTTATCACATTATGTAGCTAACATTATATTGCTGCAGCTACTGAGTTAACACATTATGTAGCTAACATTATATTGCTGCAGCTACTGAGTTATCACATTATGTAGCTAACATTATATTGCTGCAGCTACTGAGTTACCACATTATGTAGCTACCATTATATTGCTGCAACTACTGAGTTAACACATTATGTAACTACCATTATATTGCTGCAGCTACTGAGTTAACACATTATGTAGCTAACATTATATTGCTGCAGCTACTGACTTACCACATTATGTAGCTACCATTATATTGCTGCAGCTACTGAGTTAACACATTATGTAGCTACCATTATATTGCTGCAGCTACTGAGTTAAGACATTATGTAGCTAACATTATATTGCTGCAGCTACTGAGTTACCACATTATGTAGCTACCATTATATTGCTGCAGCTACTGAGTTAACACATTATGTAGCTACCATTATATTGCTGCAGCTACTGAGTTACCACATTATGTAGCTACCATTATATTGCTGCAGGTACTGAGTTACCACATTATGTAGCTACCATTATATTGCTGCAGCTACTGAGTTAACACATTATGTAGCTACCATTATATTGCTGCAGCTACTGAGTTACCACATTATGTAGCCACCATTATATTGCTGCAGCTACTGAGTTACCACATTATGTAGCTACCATTATATTGCTGCAGCTACTGAGTTAACACATTATGTAGCTAACATTATATTGCTGCAGCTACTGAGTTACCACATTATGTAGCTAACATTATATTGCTGCAGCTACTGAGTTACCACATTATGTAGCTAACATTATATTGCTGCAGCTACTGAGTTACCACATTATGTAGCTACCATTATATTGCTGCAGCTACTGAGTTACCACATTATGTAGCTACCATTATATTGCTGCAGCTACTGAGTTACCACATTATGTAGCTACCATTATATTGCTGCAGCTACTGAGTTACCACATTATGTAGCTACCATTATATTGCTGCAGCTACTGAGTTAACACATTATGTAGCTAACATTATATTGCTGCAGCTACTGAGTTACCACATTATGTAGCTAACATTATATTGCTGCAGCTACTGAATTACCACATTATGTAGCTAACATTATATTGCTGCAGCTACTGCGTTATCACATTATGTAGCTAACATTATATTGCTGCAGCTACTGCGTTATCACATTATGTAGCTAACATTATATTGCTGCAGCTACTGAGTTAACACATTATGTAGCTAACATTATATTGCTGCAGCTACTGAGTTATCACATTATGTAGCTAACATTATATTGCTGCAGCTACTGAGTTACCACATTATGTAGCTACCATTATATTGCTGCAACTACTGAGTTAACACATTATGTAACTACCATTATATTGCTGCAGCTACTGAGTTAACACATTATGTAGCTAACATTATATTGCTGCAGCTACTGACTTACCACATTATGTAGCTACCATTATATTGCTGCAGCTACTGAGTTAACACATTATGTAGCTACCATTATATTGCTGCAGCTACTGAGTTAAGACATTATGTAGCTAACATTATATTGCTGCAGCTACTGAGTTACCACATTATGTAGCTACCATTATATTGCTGCAGCTACTGAGTTAACACATTATGTAGCTACCATTATATTGCTGCAGCTACTGAGTTACCACATTATGTAGCTACCATTATATTGCTGCAGCTACTGAGTTACCACATTATGTAGCTACCATTATATTGCTGCAGCTACTGAGTTAACACATTATGTAGCTACCATTATATTGCTGCAGCTACTGAGTTACCACATTATGTAGCTACCATTATATTGCTGCAGCTACTGAGTTACCACATTATGTAGCTACCATTATATTGCTGCAGCTACTGAGTTACCACATTATGTAGCTACCATTATATTGCTGCAGCTACTGAGTTAAAACATTATGTAGCTACCATTATATTGCTGCAGCTACTGAGTTAACACATTATGTAGCTAACATTATATTGCTGCAGCTACTGAGTTACCACATTATGTAGCTAACATTATATTGCTGCAGCTACTGAGTTACCACATTATGTAGCTAACATTATATTGCTGCAGCTACTGCGTTACCATTTTATATAGCTAACATTATATTAGTGCAGCTACTGAGTTACCACTCGATGCGTATGTGGGCATTATTTCGCATATAGATAAAATCTTGACCCTCATACAAACGATATTTTTGGACTACAGGTTCCAGCATCTCTTCACGGTATTTCGCAGCAGTTAAATTTTCGAGTACCTAAACGATGTCGTTTTCCCGCCAAAGCGTATTCCCGCTCATAGCATGGTTGTTCCACCTTAATGTGGATGGACTTCCTGGGGATATTGCCGGCGGCTCTCACGTCAGAACCAAGATCGTAGAATGACGTCCTATACACTGGCGATCGTCCCTAGACAAATATTCGTTTGTATATTGTAATCTTTGTCCGCGATTGCCCCGGTGTAGTTCTGGAATCCGAATTGGCCTACGAGCTTGAAGGTCGAATTCGTCAAATCTCTTCCTCGGAGTTTGATCGCTTATCAGGACCTTTGCGTTTGTTCCGAACGGAAATGTCCAAAGTAATAAGACTTCATATGGAGAGCATATGGTGTGCATATAGAGAGATATGCTCGTCGTGTATCTGCGTGATGAGATCCGTAACGAGGATTTACGCAGCCCAACAAGACACAAGGAACATAATTCAAAGAGTCAGTAAACTTAAGTAATAAAGGGCAGGTCATATTTTTCCAAGAAATGAGAACCAATAGGGAAGAAAGTTTCTTTGAAAGAAGAGAGAATGGATTGGAGGAAAGACCTGGTGAAATATCCTTCGAGTCAATGAATACGGTAGGATAAGGAAAGCGTTTTGGGCATTATATTATGGGGAAAATCTACGTCCAGTACAACATTATAACAACCATTCACAAATCATAAGAACATAGGTCTCCCCCAAGAAATGCTACAAAGCACCGTAGTCGTATGAGGAAGCTCAAGGTCGCTTAGAGAGCTATGGAGAGGGTTATACTATGAGTTTCTCTGCGACTAGATTTAAAAATAAGGATAGCCGCAGTAGACTCAGAGTAACCGATATAGCTCAACGAATTAGTAAGATGAAGTGGCAATGGCTCGGCCATATATCTCGAAGAACCAACAATCAATGGGAATTAAAGGTTTTCGAATGGTGTTCGAAGTGAAGACTTGGCTCAGGAACGTGCTTTGTGGTTATCTTTTATTCTAGGCTTTTAAAACAACAATGAATTAAATCTACGCGAAAAAGTATCACAAAAAGCTATTTCTAAGAACACCTACTAACTATGCTCATATTGTACGTATTGTATTAATGGTTCGACAAATATTTCTGCTTGTATCAACATATTAGGAACACACAATTGTTATAATGCGCGCAAACGTTTACAGAATATAAAATAATTAAAAATTAAAAATGTTTGTACAACCGATTTCAATATAAATTATTACGAATAACTAAAAAACTATTAGTCAGCGCTTGATGAAATTTATATGGGACCACATGTGAAGCATCAGTTTTCAAATAAAAAAGAATCATCAAAATCGGTTCACCCAGTAAAAAGTTATGAGGTAACACACTTAAAAAAACATATAGTCGAATTGAGTACCGTCTCCTTTTTGAAGTCGGTAGAAAATTGTGTCACGGATGCTATGACTTATATAAATAATATGCCAACAGAAACTAGGTTTATTTCCAAAAATTGATACATGAGTACAATTGATACTTTAGAGAATTAATCATCTCATTATGTCTTATAGATATTGAGAAAATGTTTTAAAGCCCGCTTTCGGACATGCCAATATTTCGCTAGAACATGTCGTGGAGTACCGGAACAAACTTGTGTCTGAAGTAGAGTCGTTGTTGATCAAAGTTTCGGATCAGGGGCGACTAAATCTAGTCCAGTTCCTCAGAAGACACAAGTTTGCGCGTTTACCGCTAAAAAGAACCCTTGTGTCGTATGTCCTAATTTTTAAGGCACTCCCCTTGTTGCCTTAGCTAGTATCGGAATCCTCGGCGTCGACATATTGAGTGATGAGCAGTTTCGTGGTCGTGGTAAATTGGCTTCTAAAAGCTTGGCGTGTTCAGCAGAGCGGGACAGTATTTCATGCCGACACACCGCTTTCAACTTTAAAAGCCGCAGGTTCGGCCTCACATGGAATACTGTTCTCATCACCGGGCCGGGTCTTCCCAGTGCCAGCTCTTTCCATATGAGCGCATCCAGCGCACAGCGGCTCAAATCATCGGCGACCGAATCCTCTCTGATCGGCCGATTTATACTGTATAAAATTCGGCATTAGTTATTAAATAGCAGGGCCGACTTAAAGCAAGCACTAGACATATTCAACTTTCTTTTATTACGCTCGAACGGCATAGTCGTTCGGCTTCTATCGTTTTCGCATTTTGTTGTCAGGTTATGCCTTGAACTTAAGTGCATTTTAATGCATCTTGAATCAAACTTGCTTCAATCAAAGCTATAATAAAATGATAACAACACAACACGTAACAAAAACCCTGTGGTTCACGCTAAGTGTATTATCAGAATCAGTAACTATTCAAGCGTATAGAAATAACTTCACTTCAGAAAACTCAACCAAAAAAAATTAAATTAAATTTAAATAAATTTTTATTTACAAATGGTATGTAGTTTTATTACCTATAACTGACACGCGCATCGGTAAAGTAGGTTCTTTGACAAAAGGTCTTACTCCCGACTCTTACTGCGGGCCAATGCAGAGATAATAAAATCACAAACAATATGCAAATAAATTTTTTATTTAATTTAATTTTTTTATGGCCGAGTTGAGTAAAGTTATTTCTACGTTTGAATACTGATTCTGATAACACTTAACGGCAACCACAGAGTTTTTGTTACATGGTGTATACATCTCAAAGCTGGGCGTAAGCCTACCCTCATTTTTGAGGGAGCTATGGAGCAATAAGCCCGCTGCGCTGCCTCAGGGTCGACTTCGCATGTCCACCAAATATTTATCCAAACAACGTGAGACATGGAGGTTTCTTTTAGATATTTTCCTCGCCGATCACTTGATGATCTAAATTTAAAATTGCATTCAACAATTTCATTGTGCAAGCGGGAATCGAATCCAGGTAGCTCGCGTACTGTCAAATTTAAGAGACCCTGAGCTAGCACGACTATAACAATAATTTATACATCAAATAGATTTTAATCAACAAAACTGACACTATAATTCTCATCCAACGTTTAATGTACGACTGATATGAGTTCACAAACGCCTAACAAAGCGTCAAAGTTTATATAACAAAGCAAGTTAAGCCGCTTTTCAAATAATATTCATGAGTTTCGTCTCAACTAAACAGCATGTTTGAAGCAAACTGACCTTTATTTTGCATATCAAAGACCTAAACGAAAATAACGACGATTGGATTTTGAGCACCTAATGTTGACGCTGGTCAAAATTAGGTGCTGAAAATCCAATCGTCAATAAAAGTTTAAAAACACGTTAATCCGATTGGAGGTAACCTTCTTTTTTCTTTAGTAAACGCTGCTTTAGTTATACTAACAAAAATTATATAAAAGCTGAAAAAAACGCCAAAACAAAAAGAGCTGATGATCTTCAAAGAACTGAAAAGATTTTCTTAAATCATAGTTGCGAACACTTTCGATCAATTCATTTTTATAGCAGCTTAACAGCTTTTACAGCTGTTTCGTATGGTGAGTGTAGAGAACCGGAGACCTTTTTTACTGGAAAAGACGCATTTCATCTTAGTCCTCAGGGGTGATAACGCATCTGCATGCTGATTCGTAATCGGGGATAGATGTAGATGTCTATGGGCCGCAGCAACCACTTACCATCAGGTGGACTGATGTTACATATAAAAAAGTCACCTTTTAAACAAAAAAACAGACACAGACAAATACACAGATACACAGAAACACACTACAAACTTATAAAACCCCTCTGTTTACGTCGGAGGCTAAAAAGAAAACACCTTCTAACATCATAAACAATTTATTTAAAAAATAGATTTCATTTCCATTTATTTAATTTTTTTAAAGATCCGTCTTGAAGTTGATTGGAGCATTAAGGTCGTTGCTCATTTATCAGTCAAGTATCAGACCGCCGCGCGCCGCCTTCCACTCGGCATCCTCGCGGTAACTCCGCATTATTGACGACTAGACACAGTGTGGCCAACGAATGAGGTGAAGTTATTTTGTTACACAATGTTACCGTAAGCGAAAAGTTTTTTTTTATAGAATAAGGATGACAAACGAGCACACAGTCCACCTGATGGTAAGTGGTTGCTGTGGCCCATAGACATCACACATCTTCGTTTGCGAATTAAAATGCGGATGCGTTGTCAGCCGTGAGGACTAAGATAGAATGCCCCTTTTCCGGTAAAAAGGGTCTCCGGTTCTCTACGCCCACCATACGAAACACAGCAGTGTTTGCTATTTTACGTTGGTATTCTGTGAGAGCGTGGTCCTTCCCCGGTCGAGCCGACCAGTTCGTGCTACAACAATACTATTAATATAGCTGCAGCATGGCTCTACCACGTGGCATTTCAAATATAAGTTTTCCCTATGTATTCTAACACACACAAAATAGTAGTTACTCTTTGATTTTTGAATATTTTTAACTTTTTAAATCTAGCTGGTACCTCATGTGCTGGCGCGTTGCAGCCGCAGTAGAAATAATTGTGGAAATATCGTTTCAAAATTTAAAGAGATTAGTTATATTGTTTAATTAGGAATAATAATAAATTGATTGAAATTGGATGATACATAACTTTCAAATTATTTGTCGGTTCGATACGCGCGCCACCTACCTGCAAGTTGATTGCACTATGTGCCTTTATAACCTTTGGTGTAGGCAATAATTTGACAAAGTTTTAGCGCAATCTGATTAACGGTATGGCAGCGAATAAAATACGAACAAACAAACATTATTTTTGATAAATTAGATAAGTAATATTTCAGAAAAAAACATTTTATTTTATATAGAAAATTTTGACGATGCCCTAATTAATTAGCATCTGCTATACCTAACTGTAGATATATTCCACTAACACAGTCGTTTTGAATAATAACGAACTAAACTACACTCGAATCCTCAAACTTGTAAGGTGGAATCTAGTTTGGCTTTCACACGCAATCTGCGATCAACTATAATATAACGACTTAGAATTTAATCTAACAGAACTATCTCCTTTGCCACCAAGTATGAAAGCCTACAGTAGTGTTGACTAAACAGTTAAAATTCTTGAAAGTAATACTATGGGCAACTCGTGGCTGTAGAGAAAAGGTGGCAACGAGACGTTTTATTTAAAGATTTTTTTTATAGGATAGGGTGACAAACGAGCACACAGTCCACCTGATGGTAAGTGGTTGCTGCGGCCCATAGACATCTACATCTATCCTCTATTACAAATCAAAATGTAGATGCGTTGTCACCCGTGAGGACTAAGATGGAATGCCTCATTTCCAGTAAAAAGCACTCACCAAGCGAAACGCAGAGGTAAACCTCTACTTCACGCTGGTTTTCTGTGAGGTCGTGGTACTATCCCGGTTCGAGTCGGCCCATCCGTGCGACAGCAAAATCTGCCGCGTGGCTCTACCACTGTTTATAACTTTAAGGCCTCTACGACGCACAGGACTTCCCTATATGTACATCTGCATTAGATAACTGAGTGTTCATTGGATATGAAACTGAGATGCATATGTGGCGACAACAGCAGTTGCCCTATAATCACTGCACTTTAATCAATCCAAACGTAACTGAGATAGATAAACACGTCAGCTAACTGATTAAATGCTTCTTTTTCTCGAAGCACTAGACCAAAAAAGTGACAACGGATCGTATTAAACTTGAGTTTATTTTTTCTCAGTGTCACGGTTATAACCCTCGAATATATTTTATACATAAAGTAGTCCATTTATCTATACAGAGCTGGACGATTGATCACATCTAATTACAGTGCCGGTGAGATAACGACTTAGATAGGAGGTACTTACTATAAAGTATTCACACCTTCAATAATTAGCTAACATACATATGTATCACTTTACACACATCTACCTTAAGCTTCTTTTTCTATTTTAAAAATTAAAAATATAAAGTTATAAATAGAGCCAAAATCATCTATCCTCGATTAAGAATCCAAATGCAGATAATTTGTCACAACTGAAGACTAACAAGGAATGCCTTGTTCCCAGTAAAAATGGTATGAAATGAGAAAAAGCAGCATTAAGACATCCTGTGAGAGCGTAGTCCGTCCCCGGTCTAGTCGAGCCCAACGTGCTACAATCAGAATATAGGTAGCTACAGTAAAGATATACCAAGTATAAAACTCATTAGAATATCTTTGTAAATAATAATAATATTATATATATATATATATATATATATATATATATATAAAGAATACGATATAGAAATATATAATATATAATAAAGAATATCTTAATGAACTTTTTAACAATTTTGGATAGAAAAGATAACAACTTGTTTCAGCGTTTGTTGAATTAAAAAAAAGCTTTTAAATAATCATTTAGTCTTCATTTAGTATTCTAAAACGGTTCGCCGAGCCGTAAGCTACGGGGTAATCTTGATGAAGTATGTTTATGCGGTTAACGTGTTTGCTACACTCTAAACAGACTGCCAGAATAAATTAAACATTTCAATGTTATGAATAGTAAAAAGAAAAAAATTTTAAAATTATAGTGACAAGTTTTAAGTACACGTGAAAAGATTATACACTGGTACGAGTATTAAAGATAGCATGTACGCAGACTTTGTCGACGGTCCCGCATCCCGAACATATCTATACATTCTATACATATAATAAAAATGTAAATAGCAGATGTCTGTACATTTTATATTTTTGTAATAAAATTGATTGAGAGGTACTAAAAATAAGTAATCAAATACATTTCTACCATTTTTAGATTTTTCTGTCTGTCTGTCTGTCTGTCTGTCTGTCTGTTTGTTTGTTAACGTATCACGTATAAAGTACTAATTTATATCATAAGAATAGTTAAGGAAATTATTAAGTGTATATTCAGGTTACATTTAGTCTTTATTTCATTAAAATTGGTTAATTCCATCAAAAGTTATGACAAATATTCTGAAGTATGGGTACTAAGTATAGGTACGAATTTGTTCAATAGTGGCGTTGGATGAGTCATCAAGTACATTTTAAAATTAATATCATATTATAAATCATAATTAAATGATGTAAAATAATGTTCTATAATGATATAATTATATCTAAAAGGCAGTAAACAAAAATATTACATAAGAACGTAATAAATATATACAAAATATATTAACCTTATTATCTAAACTAAATTAAAGTACAATAGTTAACCAATTTCATCGATAGATGGTGGTGTGGCACAAATGTGATATCAAGTTCATTTAATCTTTGTTTTATTGAAATTGGTTAATTCTATCGAAAGTTATGATTATTATTTTGAAATGTAGGTTCCAATTTGTTTAATGGCGCCACAAAATCTCAGAAATAGTAATAAAAAGATTCGTATGTAAAAAAAACGTTCTATTATAATATATTTCATATCGTTGTATTATAGTACTTAAAACACAGTAAAAAACATGGAACGTAATAGATGGCGTTGTACAAATTACAACCTTTTCTGAATTGCGGTGTTAAGATTTTTCGCAGGTGAATCGTATTGAGACTCACTGAAATAATTAATGTCCATGATACGAAATTCCAAGCCTGTAAGGTATATATGCAGTAATCTATACCTGCCTGTAAGAGTCGTGTAGACTAACAACTCATAACAAAAAACAACAGTAACAAAAACCAGTAAAAAGAGATATTGAAATATACAATTATTCAACAAAATTACAAAACTCTACTAAAAGTAGCAAAATTGCAATAAATGTCGTGATAGTGATATTGTTTTATACCCAGAATCCCTCTAATACCAAATAACTTTCCGTTCAGTTTTAAGTAAAGTAAAGTTGCAGCCTATTTACGGCCCACTGCTGGGCACAGGCCTCCTCTCATTTCTGAGAGGGTTTTAGGGCAAGGAAATGTACACCGCGCTGACCCAATACGTGTTGGCGAACATGCAGGTTTCCTCACGATGTTTTCCTTCACCGCCGAGCACGTGGTAAATCAGCACTTAAAATTGCAATTAACAATTTCATTGGTGCCGGCGGGGATCGAACCCGGGTTGCTCGAGTACTGTGAAGCTTACAGCGAGCGCTAACCATCTGAGCTACCACGGCTCAGGCTTCAGTTTTAAGATAGGGATAATAACATCGATGATGACATCGATGTTGGCATCGACAGCTCAACATCGGTGTTCGATGTTTAGGCTACTCAAAACATCGATGTTGACCATTATCGATGGTTTTTGTATATGTGTAGATACTTACACATTGTTTCAAAATTATGTGGGTATACACAGCAAGGGAAAAGTAACAATTAACTTGAATATCAATTTACGTAGAATAGTTATTATGCGACAACCGATAACGACACTACAAAATAAAGCGAAAGCAGTGACCATTGTGACATTACAGGAGACACTTGACAATTAAGTTTGACTCACCATACTTACATTATTTTAGGTTAACGATGCGTTCAGAAATTCTGAATTATTCAAAATTTTTATTCTTCAAAGCAGATGCAAGATTTAGTTGATATTGATTTCGCGAGTTCGCATTGTTTGCAAGTTCCCAATTATCGATTATGGGTTCATTGACGTCGATGTTACGATGTTTGACATATGTCAACATCGATGTTAAAACATCGAAGTTTTAATTTTTAACATCGATGATCATCTAACATCCCTATTTTAAGTGTGTTTCCCACTCAGCGTGTGTTATGCGACGATCGTAAATAAAGCGCAAGGTCAAACTTTACGCGTTGCAGGAGTGGATCTCAGTACTGATTGTTTTGCACATGGCCAACTCTATGTTGCTTTTTCCCGCGTTAGTAGTCCCCGTAACCTTTTTCTGTACGCCCCGGCTAAGTCTACTTCTATCGTCGTTTACACAGAAGCTCTATCATAAGCGACTTAGAACTTTGAGCATATCCATTTATTTTGTTACAACTTATTCATACAGTAATGATATAAATCGTTTAATATTCTCTTACCCTAAACGTCAAATTCTTTAAGTAAAACCTATATTCGCGAGCTACGCCGCGGGCACAGCTAGTTTATGAATATGACGTTATTATAGACTATAACAAATCGACATAAATTATAACTTTAAAGTGAGGACGTGATGACAAATGATTTATTCATAAAGTTTAAACACAGATAACATGCAAAACGGCAAATCAAAATGTGATTTCTGTATGCAAATAAGTTTTATCATGTTGCTAACAAAATTAAAAATTATATCCTACACCTCCAGGCCTATTTCAACCACGGAGAGATCTTTTGAATATTTTCAGTTGCTATATCAATATATCAACTGTGTAATTTAGCAACTCAGCTAGGTGTATTAACTGTAGGAATATATGTCTGTATAGTTATAGGTTTTTAGATTGTTTTAAAAAAAAAGTTATGTGTTAAAACATGTCTAAGAAGCACTGCTAGGAAATCAGTTTTTAAATAAAAATATCTGAAACGGCTTGCCCGATTCAAAGTAGGCACACGCACGCATACACGCACACACACACACACATACACACTCACACACATACGAACACACACACACACAGACGGCCGGACGTCCATCCGGCAATAAGCGGAACGGCTTCCTAGGACATCAAAACGTGAAAATGTGATGAAAACTCGCATTCTAAATCTCACATCGGACCGAAATCTATCTATCCTACTTTTAAAAATTATTAATTTTCAAAGCGGAAAGTTAAAAAACCGCACCTAAATCGGTTCACTCCACCCGTACCTACAAGAGCTACGGTACCACAGACAGACACACAGTCGGACGGACACACACATAGCGGTCAAACTTATAACACCCCTCTTTTTGCGTCGAGGATTTATTATCTCATAACTTTTTTCTGGGTGAACCAATTTCGATGATTCTTTTTTTATTTGAAAGCCGGTGCTTCTCATGTGGTCCCATATAAATTGATCAATGTCTGACCAATAGTTTTTGAGTTATTCTTTAATTATTTATATTGAAGTTGGTTGTACAAAATTTTTAATTTTAATAAGAGATTAAAGGAACTTACCAAGTGAAGTTCAATCCTTATTATATGATGCGTTTTGTTCGATGATATATACACCCACCCTACCCTATTTTATTTATCCCACACATGTAGAGTTATGAAAATATATCTCTAAAACTAATGACATTGCTAGATAAGTTACAGGGTTACCAGGTTCAGAGTGTGGACATCACAAAAAAAATACTCTGAACAAATGCGTGTTAACTAGCAGTAAAATGAAGGAAACTACATGGTAAAATATATATCAAGAACAAAACACAGAAATATAATAACTGCATAAGATGGTAGAACTCTTTTTATCCCTAGGATTCGTTTGGGTAGATACTGTTTGCCATCAAATAGCAGCGCTGGCATAGCTGCGTTCCGGTCTGAATAATATAGAGAGCCAGTGTAGTTACAAGCTGTGAGGTTACATCTTAGTTCTCAGGGTTAACAAAGCATTTATCTCCTTCTTTGCACGAAATTGGTTGTAGTAATTCAGTAGCCAATTACCGTCACTTGTCGGACTGTAAGTTTGTCATACCAGTTTTTTTTTCAAACCTACCTATGTCCTGTATAACGGTTATACATAATAGTTTGCAGTGCAGAAGTAAGGAGGTGTCTTCTCCCTAAAAAGGGTGATTGTGGGCGCTTGTGAAGCCGCGGATATATGCGAAAGCTTGCCCGTGGCCTTGCCGATATACGGCGAAGGTATAGGTACGTTACGTTTCCCCCCAAACGGGTTCCCGTCTTGTCGTGGCGGGGGGACTTAGTAGCCGTGGCTTGGTCACCCGCGGTGAACAAAAAGGATCCTCTTGGCTGGCCCGTGGTGTAGGGTCGGCCCGAGGTAGCCACTATTAGTGTTGCCCAATTAGACCCAGATTAGTGTTGTATCGCGATGCGCCACTCGCCCTATACTCCGCGGCTCTGATGGGGCCGCACCGTTGATGAGGTAGTGATAGGGCCGCAGGGGGAGAGGAGTGTCTGTGTTGCGAGGTGCTCCTCTCCCTACCCTCCGTGGCCGAAACTTGGTTGGCGGCGGAGCCAAAGACCAGATCCGCCGCTTGGGTCGGGAAAGCCGGTGCTACCGAGTGGTCAGTTTTCCTGGCCCCATGGCCTCCGCGTATCGAACTCGGGGTGGGCCGTTACGCACGTGTAGTTGGAGGCCGTGGAGGATGGCGTGCCTTGGTGTTCCTGGTGCGCTTTGCCTGAGAAGGAGAATGGCGGATGTGGGCGAAAGCGTTCTCTTGGCCCTGCCAATATGCGGCGAAGGAGGAACACCATGGGGTTTCAGTCGGTGCTAGTCCGACATAACCCGTCCTTGTCCTCGCGAGGCGGGTATGCGTAGGCATTCCCCATGTAAAAAAAAAAGAAGAAAAAAGTACGTCAAGTTTTTGATTCATGCTATTGTCACACAATAATTTTTGACTCAATGATTTCAACACAAATGAATAGGCGACAACAGTATGGGTGCGGGCACAAACAACCACACGTATTCTTTTGATGTATGCCTGAAAAACCAACAACTTTCGGAATGCCAACTATAGGCGAACATGGGCATGACAATCCGTACTTGAGCGGAGTATATTGTATTGACGCGGATATGCGTAGGCATTTATTTTCCCATAAAAAGGATCGGAGTGCAATTTATTTATATTTACACTTTAAATCACTCCATTTGAAAAATTTTGCTTCTTTAATAATAATGAAATAATATATGTTAGGTTATTCGTCGAAAACTACTACTCGCAATAAATAATAGTTTAAAAAAACTAAAAAAAACTCACGCTTTATTACAAGAAAATGAATTTTTATGTTAATTTTAATTAGTTAATGTTAATCACCATTTTCTTATTTTAAACTTATTGAAAATTATTTTCTACTTTTTAGTTCGGTTATCTACAAAATCGTGGGTTTTAGTTTTTTTTAAACTATTATTTATTTTCTATTTTTTAGTGCGGCTAACTACCGAAGTTCTCTTACGCGGCTTACAGTAGATTGAACTGGCAGAAATCATAGGTAGTTGTTTTATGTATTCGCAAATCCTGAGGATCGTAGCAAGGATAATGGGATAAACTATTTAAATTATTGCATTGTCATCGGTCCTTGATAAATGTGCGAAGTTCCAAATCAATCCAACGTTTTGAATGGGATGAAAATCAGATTTAAAAATTCCGTTACATAGATACATACCAAGCTAATAAAACAGTGTTCATAGAATTACTGCGTAATAATTCTATGAACGAGTTAAAAAAAGGTTCAATACAATACGAAAATTATAACTTTATTAGACTAAATACAAATAAAATAAAATATAATATCTATAAAACAATAATAGATAATAAATCCTTTGCAAAGGTAGAAAAAGGTACATTCCAATATGCAAATTAAAACTAAATAAAATACAATCAATAGAAACACTTCTAAGGCATAAAGTAAAGACCCAGCTGTCTCTTAAACTTCATTAAGTTTTATTCACATGCTGTTTGCCAGTGTATAATGAACTTTATTGCATTTCATTTAATTAAATAGCCCTGAGTGAAGAGTCTTTAGCGGGACGTGGAGTTCAACATACATTTTGAGCGGTCCGTCACGCAGAGGAGTTGTGGTTAGCTTTGTTTTTATATTCAACGTTTGGTTCCTTTGTGTTATTAAGCGTATCAGTATCCTTTATAAGTTGATGTCTTTCTGTTTGTTTTTTTCTGTTTATTTCGATTACCAACAGATTACACACAACAAAGAGATAAAAATAATTACTAATCATTACTGTGAGGGTTACGCGCTACCTGTTTATTATTATTACCATGTTTTTTTTTTTATTATTAACGTTTTTTATTTACTCGCTTTCGCGCATGTCTGTTCGAGTCGAATTTAGTAATTGATTAGCTGTACCCCGCGACTTCGCCCGCGTGGAATTTTTTTTCACGGAACCCTAAAATAAAAGTAGCCTAACAACATCAGCTACCTGCCAGTTAAAGTCATATCCAAATCGGTTCACAGTTTATTGTGTGATGCGTGTTCAAACAGACGTCGTGTTAGAGTTTTATTGCAGTACAGAAAAAACGTGGAATATTAATAATTTAATACTAATCTTTAAAAATTTCACTTGTTTTACAGGTAATCACAATTTTTAATATTAAGGCCCTCTTGTAGTAGGGCGTGTAGGTATAAAAACGTTACCCCGCTCCTCGCAATTATCGAGCGACTAGAACAATATTAATAACGGAAATATTTAAAAAATACTTTCGTTATGTGCCACAGACATCATATTATGTTCAACCTCAAAAACATCACGACTATTCAATTTTACTTATTTTTCGTCAACGTTGTCGCAAAATGTGTTTTCTACATCCGTTTAACTTATTTCATCATTTTGAAATATAATATATAGATTGAGAAATAATTTAATTATTATTCGTGTTTTCTTTACTTCAAAAATTAGTAATGTATTCTTTCATAAAAACTTAATGTACTGTCAACGTATTAAATATCTTAGCCTAAACAATAATTAGATAAGCCATTTTATTTGATAAAGATTTTATACAGTTTCATTATGGAATATCTGATGGGTGCACGTTTTTGTAGCGTTTTAAGCTCATTTTTATGATTTTTTTTATCTAGCCCACTATTACGATTCTCTTTCCGTCTCTTCACACAACCCTTGTCCGTAAGTTGCATTAATTACACTTACACATACAGATTTACAGCGGTTGTAAAAGTTACAAGGTACTGCAACATCGCCTTAATTCACTGTCACATCACTCAGTCAATGTGTCGTGAACAGTCAGCATCATCCTTATATAACTACCGAAACTAATAAGAAACGATGGTTGTCTACGCCCTCCCCCCCCCCCCCCCTCTGCTAAGCGTGGCAACAATGCGAAAATACCTAGACTGTAATAAATAATTCAGAATATAATAATAATCATTTGACAGAAAAATTCAATAACTGACTTTATTGGCCCGACCCCGCAATTCGAACCCGAGACCATATTATGATCAGTAGTCGCTTTAACGGCCACTAGCCCGACGACTAAGTTATATATACACCAACTCATGGCAAAACATTAAGAAAGTTAGTCCTTGACTTCACTTGGCGTTTCATGCTTTCAATGGAGCAACTATTAATTAATAGTAAATGGCTTTACCGCATCTCATAAAGGTCTAGTTTCGCCTCGCCAATGCACTTTACTTCGCATCATGGTTAACGTGCATAGTAACAATATTTTGTGGAAGAATGTGTTCAAGTCGGAAAATAATATATCACTTTCGTTAGAACTGTGCCAGCAAAGTAATTGTAATTACTGGCAGCATTTTATTGTTCGTGTGGCCAAAACTAACGTTGTACAAATTAAAAAAGTTAAAATTTAAAAATGGAATGGTCAAGTTGTTAAATAAATTAATATATACCTACTTAACTATCTTATTAAATACTATATTATTACACAGAATTTGTAGAAATTGTGATTTGTTTCCCCATTTCCCCAGGCGCGTAACATAGGAATCAATATAGAATAATTACGTAACCCATTAATATTTAACATTTAATATTTAAAATTAGATTTAAATATTCTCTGTAACCCATAGGTGATAAGTCTAGATGATGCGGTGATTGATCAAAATATTATTCAGAGTCAGAGTTAGAGTCAGAAAGATGCTGCTGCCCATCTACTGCTTCATACGGGACAATACCTTTCCGACTTATCAAAAGTTCACTGCTGAACATAGGCCTCCACTGCAGTGGCGGCGTAAATGGGGGAGGGGTGGGGGGGCAGTCTGCCCCGGGTGCCAAGCACCAAGGGGTGACAATGACTACTCACTCCCACAGCCAGTGAATAGTTACAGAAGAATTACTCAGCAAAGACATACCAATAAATAAATAGCTACCTAATATAGTATCTACCTACAAACACAAGTATTATATCTTAATATGTATCGCAATTTTATTTTTATTTACTTTCGAACATAATTTAATGTCCTAATTTTAATGTTACGTAGCGCTTGGTCGAGTTACCTTCGCTACCTTCTTAAATCGCGTTATATACGCGATCGAAGAAAGTAGCGCGCGTAGCAACAAACACAGGCAATTAATGATTTGTTTATAACCGTCGCATATTCCCGTAGTACCGTTGGACTTCACTGGAGCGTCTCAGATTCATAAAATGGGGCTATTCTAAGTCTGTTCCTGGTTTGTTCCGAATCTAAGGCTATGTGTAATTTTTTTTAAATATTTGTGTTTCAATAGCTTCACGTGAAAGAAGCTTTTCAAAACTCAAGGTAATAAAATCTTACTTAAGGTCCACAATGAGCCAAGCGCGACTAACTAAAATGGATATATGAATGAAGATCTATCGAAAAGGTCAAAGAACTTTGATAATGTAATAGAATATTTTATCTTAAATTTTATCCCAGTGTAGTGGCGGGTAAGAATATCCACTACCCCACCTACTTCTAAACTAAGGCAAAAGCAGCGTTTTTCTGATAACAGGTTAGTAACAATAAAAAACTGAAGTTTCCAACCCGCTCGCCAAGCGTAGTAACTATGAACATGTACCCACCTATGGCGAGAGTTAGAAAAGACCACCCTAATGTCCAGTGGCCTTGCTATTCCTGGCTACGGCGACGACCACGGTAACGCGGAATAGAGGGTGCTAAGATTCACAAGTGGAGGTTCTGTTACCACCTAAGACGACTCGACCTAGCAGCATATAACGCACTTACCCTGATTACTGACGAGAAAAGCCTGGAACTGGAAGAAGTTGCGCTGGGATATTATAGGTTTTTCTGAGGTCCGAAGAGAGGAGGAGCAATCGGTAATTCGGTAATCCTCGAATCCTTGCTGGATTTGTTCTATCACCGGACATACTATTTTAAAATTTTTAAGATTAGGACCCCTACAATGTATCCAAATCGTATTGAAAGACTGTTCATCTTTTCAACAAATTTTGTAGTTTAACCATATTATGTTCTGTGCACAAAAGTCAATAAACTTTCATCAGGGATGATGTAATCTATCGTAGAAGAAGGTCTATGGAAGAGGACTTTCAGCAGTGGACTTTTGATAGGCTGTTGTGACGCGACGACAGCGTCGGGCTCATCAATCACGTCGGGGTCACCAGTTTGGCCGTGGAAGGAAAAAGGATACATCTACCGCCGGGCAAGGTGTTCAGCCCTGGGAGCGGCCAACACTCCGAATGGTAGATCGGAGTTATTCAATATATACAGTTTTTACTTCGGAACTTTGATACCGTGATTAAGTTTTCGATGTATTTTCGCTTGTGGCGCGACGACAGCGCCACCACACTGTAATAAAAAATATCCTTTTCTGCTTCAAATCCTATTAGCTTTATAAAGCATAAATCATCTACTAGAAGTGCAGAGGCTGGTAGCTACGAGTAAGAATATAATTATGACTAGCAGAAACTTTGTGTAGGGCCAAAGAACCGTGCGTTATGGCTCTAACGAATCAACATAAATTATAATTTATATTGTGGAAAAGTGATTTATGCGCCAACTTTTAACATAAATAACATCCTAAGTGACGAATCGAAAAACTTCGCTAAGTGATAAAAAGATATGTTGACGCTAATATAATTTTCTCGGCAAAAACCTACAAAAATCTTTGCTCTTTGTGAAAAGATTTCGTAGTGTGCAACCTTTTTGAGACTTATAATACGATAATTTTCAATAATAACAAAAATCTAGAAATTATTATAGATTTTAGTATTGGGTTGTGTAGATTTTTTTTAAGTTGAATTTTCGTAGTATTTGTAATTATTACAAAGGTTTGTTTGCTATTTTTTCTTAATATATAAGTTACAGTATACGACATTGTGATTTGTCACTGTCCTCCTTCTAGTTTTGTAGGACGGCAAAGCTTAAGGTGACCATATTACCCTCACCTACTTTATAATGTCAAATGTCAATATTTTTAAAATTAGTTTCAACAAAAGAAATCAGTAGCCAGGTAGACAGGGGACTTGCAGTTGTAATTTTTACACATCATTTTCTTCAATATATTGATCAATTGTTATTGTTATAGTAGGTTTTTTCACAGAATTTCCTTAACAAGTTTTTAAAACTTTATCGGCATGTTGCACTATATTTTTATGGAGTATGATGTAAAGTTTTATTGATTTACTCAAAAAAAATCTAATTTTTGCTAATTTATTCAGAATGCAATAGAAAAAAGACAGGAAAAAAACTAGCCAAGTGCGTGTCGCGCCATACACAATGTAGAGTTAGGGTTCCGTAGTTGCCCGTCACAATACGTGGGCTTCCTACATAATGAGCATAATAAGTGAGTTCGTGGTTTGACGATTATAACGGCTAAAAATGGGCCCAAATAGGAAGATCGTAACTGAAGGACTTATTTTCAAACCAGACTTATGAGGAGTGGTATTCAAAAAAGATTAAAAAATCTTTTCGATTTTGAAAATAATACAATTTACTTACATCAAATCGTTTACTTACGTGGTAGAGCAATGCTGCAGCTCTCGTCGGCTCAACCGGAGAAGGACCACGCTTGAGAGCGTGGTCCTTCTCCGGTTGACCGGTCCTTCCATTTGTATACAAGAGATGAGAGTGAGTCTAGAAGTATGATTGATTTTGTAATTGTGGATGAAAGACTGAGGAATAAAGTGCTAGACACTCCGGCATACCGGTCATAGCCCGAATGCGCGGCCTCTTTAAACGGTGGCGACACCGAGGGGCCGAGCCTACGAGTGTTCTGGACAGAGTAAAAGTGGAAAATCTATAAGAAAAAGAAAAGAAAGACGAGTATGTAGAGAGACTGAACGAAAGTTTTAAAGGCATAGAAGAGATAGGTGTGATTGAAGATTTGTGGGAGACATTTAAGAAAAGGGTCGTGAATGTTGCTATTGAAGTATGCGGGGTAGCTAAAAGAAAGAAAGGAAGAAAGAACTATAACGTATGGATGGATAGAGATGTACAAAGGGTTTGCAAGAAAAGAAGAAAGCGTGGTTGAATTGGTTAGCAACAAAAGCTAACCAAAAAGTTCAAAAGGCAACTTAGTAGAGTATTTTGAAAGTTTTTTTGAAATAGAGGAAGTGCAGGTACAGCATCCGGCACCTTCCATAGAAACTAATATAAATGTTGATGAAAGTGAGATAAGCATGGATGAAATAGTGAAAGCATTGAAAAGTATGAGAGTAAGTAAGGCTGCAGAGTATGACAGGATTACCGTCGAGATGCTGAGGGCTGGACAGGGCATAGTGGCTAGTCAGCTGTACCGCCTTTTCAATTTGTGCTGGCGAAATGGGCAAGTACCAGGAGACTGGTGCAAAGCCGTAATCGTGCCTTTGTATAAGGGAAAAGGGTCACGGCAGGACTGCATAAAGTACCGCGGTATAAGCCTTCTCAGCGTCGTCGGTAAATTGTATTGATTGAAAGGGTTGTGAATGAAACAGACGAAAAAGTATGGGATGCACAAGCGGGATTTAGAAAGGGAATGGGATGTACGGATCAGGTCTTTTCCTTGCGGTGCAGATACTGCTCACACCGTTCACGGACAGTGCACGGTGTGAGCAGCAGTGACAATATTAATAAAATATATATATATATTTTCTTAATATTTATAACTGTGCTAAATTACAGATTTGTAGCACCAAGGGTCTCGGACGGCGAAACTATAAGGATATAGTCTTATATTTGGTACAAAACATTTACACAACACTACGAAACCATACACGATTGCAAAGAATTTTAAATAATCCCTACTCAAATTATTTAAATAATACCCACTAAATGTGTCACCATTGATTTCAAGAAAGGTCCTCATGCGAGACGGGTAACAGCAACTATATATACATAAACTTTACGGTCAGACATACCGATAGCTATTATGATGATGATGATGAAAGTATAGTATTGGAAATCATTATAAATTCTCGAAACGAATAATAACAATAATATTGAAATAATAAGATTAGGAGTTATGAGTTATGACAAAGACATTTAATGGTGGTAGAGCCACGTAGCAGCTTTTGCTGTTGCACGTATGGGCCGGCTCGAGCCGGGTTAGTACCACGACTTCACAGAATACCGGCGTGAAGTAGAAGCTCTGCTTCTGCGTTTCGTCTGGTGAGTGCAGGTGGCCGGAGGCCCAATTCCCCCCCCCCCCCCCCCCCATCAACATGGTAGCTGAATTACACGTTAGACTACCCCAGGAGGGTACCAGCACCCCTGGAAAATCCCTCGCTGAGCATCCAAGACCATGTTATTCCACTCCTGAGCGTGGGTGCTCAGTCTGCCCCGCATATTCTGGGGGGGGGGGGGGCAAAATTCCGCCGTCCACTACCATTTCGAGACGGCGAAGCCTGCCTTGCTCTTTCTGACCGAGACGCAGGTTTCCTATCCGGCTGATATTTCGTATCTCTCCTACCCGGGGTACAAATTGGAGCACTCCTTTGTGCCTCGGGTTGTGTTGAGTTTGCGTGTATGTCAGAGAGGACATCTGTTCTCGACGCCTCGGCAGTGTTGAAGGTTCGGACCTGTCCATCCTATGGCTACGCGTAGACAGCGACGACCACCCGCGCATCTACGGGTGACTCTATAGGTCCCATAGCGGTAATGCCGAAACAGACCGACTCATTGACCACGTCCAAATGGCTACAGATTCTTTGCTACAACAGGTCCCATCCGCAGTGATCATGATCCTTGGCGATTTTAACGCCCACCACGCCGAATGGCTTGGTTCACGTTTAACCGATCATGCGGGGAGATCTGTTTATGACTTTGCTTTGGCATATGGTCTGACACAACTGGTTACTTCGCCTACGGGGATTCCAGATGTGGAGGATCATACACCTTCCCTGTTGGGCCTTCTGCTGACCTCTCATCCGGACGGATATCAGGTTTCCGTCGATGCCCCTCTCGGCTCTTCGGACCATTGTCTGATCCGGAGTGTGGTGCCACTCACGCTCCCCTCGCGGTTGCGTTCTGCAGGTTGCCACCGTGTTTAGCATTACAGGTCGGCGGATTGGGACGGAATGCGGTCTTTCTTTGCATCCTACCCATGGGGGCGGGTTTGCTTCTCTCCGGATGATCCCAGCGCTATTGCTGACTCTGTCACAGATGTGGTGCTACAGGGAATGGAACTATTTATTCCATCATCTGTGGTACCCATCGGAGGCAGATCTCAGCCTTGGTTTGGTCGCTCCTGTAAGACTGCATTACGCAGTAAGCAGGAGTGTTATCAAGTTGGGGCTGCGGCTTCGGCGACTCGGGATGTAAACACCAGCATACTTAAAAAGAAGTATTACTTCGCCTCCAGGTCCTTCAAAAGAATTATTGCCAAGGTAAAGTCAGAGCACATAGGCAGAATTGGTGAGAAATTAGTTCGACTTCCTTCGGGAACTCGTGCATTCTGGTCTCTCGCCAAGGCTGTCCAAGGGAATTTCTGTAAGCCATCACTACCATCTCTGCACAGGGAGGATTACTCACTGGCCCAAGACGCAAAAGATAAAGCCGACCTTTTAGGCTCCCTTTTTGCATCCAACTCGACTCTTGATGACGGGGGGAAAACAACGCCGACCATCCCGCGGTGTGAGTGCTCCATGCCGGATGTGCGGTTCTCAAAGCGCTCGGTTCGCAAAGCACTCCTCTCCCTGGACATCCAGAAGTTGAGTGGGCCTGACGGAATCCCCCCAATTGTGCTGAGGACGTGTGCTCCGGAGTTGGCACCAGTCCTAACGCGTCTTTTCCGGTACTCCTACTCCTAAGGCGTAGTCCCGAATTCATGTAAGACAGCTTTTGTCCACCCGATCCCTAAAAAAGGCGACCGCTCAGACCCGTCCAACTATAGGCCTATCGCGATCACCTCCTTGTTCTACAAAATAATGGAATCCATTATTAACTGCCAGCTCATGCGGTACCTTGAGGATCACCAGCTGATTAGTGACCGCCAATACGGTTTTCGTTGGGGTCGATCAGCTGGTGATCTTCTGGTCTACCTGACCCATAGATGGGTGGAGGCAGTAGAATCCAAGGGGGAGGCGTTGGCCGTTAGTTTGGACATTGCGAAGGCCTTCGATCGGGTTTGGCACAAAGCGCTTCTTTCGAAGCTCGCTTCCTATGGGCTTCCCGAGAAATTGTGCAATTGGATCACCAGCTTCCTTGCAAATCGGAGCATCAAGTTCATTGTAGACAGTACACTACAAGCCTATTAACGCTGGTGTTCCACAAGGCTGAGTTCTATCACCAACGCTGTTTCTTCTGCATATCAATGATATGGTGCAAACCGGTAGCATTCATTGCTATGCGGATGACAGCACTGGTGATGCTCTATACACCGGCCGTGCCAATATTTCTCGGGAAAACGTCGCCAAGTACCGGAACAAACTTGTGTCTGAAGTCAAGTCTTTGCTGAACAAAGTCTAGGATTGGGGGCGACTAAATCTAGTCCAGTTTAATCCTCAGAAGACACAAGTTTGCACGTTTACCGCTAAAAAGAACCCCTTTGTCGTATCTTCTCAGTTTCAAGGCACTCCCCTTCTTGCCTCAGCCAGTATCGGAATCCTCGGCGTCGACATATCGAGTGACGTGCAGTTTCGAGGTCACTTGGAAGAGAAGGCTAAATTGGCCTCTAAAAAGCTTGGCGTGCTCAGCAGAGCGGGACAGTATTTCATGCCGACACACCGGCGACACACCTACAACTTTACAAGGCGCAGGTTCAGCCTCACATGGAATACTCTTCTTATCTCTGGGCAGGGTCTCCCCAGTGCCAGCTCCTTCCACTTGACCGCATCCAGCGCAGAGCGGCTCGAATCGTCGACGACCGAGTCCTTTCCGATCCGCTCGATTCATTGGCACTGCGAAGAGATGTTGCATCCCTTTGCATTTTCTTTCGCATCTACCACGGGGAGTGCTCTGAGGAATTGTTTGGATTAATCCCAGCCGCCAAATTTCACGAACGCACATCGCGGCAGAACTTCCGATACCATCCACACAATCTGGATGATTGGCGGTCCACCACTGTGCGATTTAGAAGATGTTTTCTTCCTCGCACGACTTCCTTGTGGAATCGATTACCATCAGCGATTTTTCCGGACCGATACGACTTAGGGACCTTCAAGAAAAGAGCGTACTCCTTTTTAAAAGGCCCGCAACCACAACGCATCTGCGATTCCCACCCTGGTGTTGCAGCTGTTCATGAGTGGCGGTAGTCACTTACCATCAGAGGAGCCGCATGCTCGTTTGAATATTAACCCTCCTATAAAAAAAAACATCACATAACGAATTGAACATTTTAATTAACGTCAGTAAATATTTTGACTGGATATTGAAGACAGCCCAGTGCATGCACTCATGTTTCCAGGACGGATACCATGTCGTAGTGAATTGACAGAAGAGTGCTGACAACGCCGGATAGTGACTAAAATACTAACATAAACATGTGACCTCATAAAATGACGCCGACTTTACAGGCGGCTTTATTAAAAGTTTTAGTTTTTAAAATAAACGATATTGCTTACTTATTTCATTTCATTCATACATATCTATTCTATCAAAGTCTACTGATAAACTTAGGCCTCCTTATATACCTAGTCAGGTCATAAATTCTGTCACATGTTTAATATAAAATAATTGAAACAAGTTTATTCATTATGTAACCATTTATATACCAAAATGTACTTAACAAAACATAGATTCTTATGACACTAAAGTTTATTCAAAATGACCTCCGTGATTTTGAATACAGGCTTTCAATCTGCGCGGCCAGTCGTCTATCGCAGCACGAACGAGGTCCATGTCAATATCGGCGGCTGCCTTAATCAAGGATGTCTTGAGTGACTCCAAATTGGGATGGGGCTTTGAGCACGCCTTTTCCTCCAATTGTTGCCATATCTTGTAATCTAACAGATTCAAATCTGGACTGGAGGAGGGCCAGTCTTCGTGCCGGATGAAGTCGATTTCACGCGCCGCCAGCCAGTTTTGTGGGCTCTTCGCTCTATGAGCTGGCGCCGAATCTTGTTGGAATACCTAGTGCCTGTTATTGAACATGGTATGAGAAACAGGTTCCACAAGGTTCGTCATGACTGTATTTTGATACACAACTGCATTCGTTTTTACACCTTTCTCACAAAAATGTACCTCTGTTAAGCCCCAATAAGAAACTCCCAACCATACCATGAGCGAGGATGGAAAATGACTTCGTTGGACACGCGGAATACGGTTGCTCGCTTCTTCACTACTGTGTGCGTACCACTTTATCATTTTGTTTGTTGTAGCTCTCTTCTACAGTAAAAATTTTTTCATCCGAAAAAAGAATTTCCCGATATTTTTTTCCCGCGTGCCGCTTCAACAAAGCGCGGCATCTCTTCAGTCTCAGGTCCATTAGACGAGCATTCAAACGATGTCCTGTTTTTCTTCGATATGCCCGAAGCCCTAAGTCTTCATTTAACACCCTTTTCACCGTGGTTTTGCTTAACCCCATCTGAAGGGCCAACAGTTTCTGCTTACGTTTGGGATTTCTTTGAATTCGCGCCTTCACAGCTTATATCACTGCTGGAGTCCTAACAGACCGAGGGCGACCATGACCTGTCATCTACACTAGAGTCTGCATTGTATCGTTTGATGGTACGATCAACGAATCTTTTGGTTATATTTAAAATTTTCAGTATGTCAAAAATTTGAATTGGCGCGTAACCGCAACGATGCAACGCAATAACTGCAACACGGTATTTTTAAGCATCCACTCCATATTTAAAAATGAGTAAAATTCTAAAAAGTATACAGTTTTATTTTCATGAACAATTCGAAATTTGAATTCAATAAACTTTTTTGTGGCCAGCATTCTAAAAGAAATGTTTTTACTGTGTGACAATACTTATGACCTGACTAGGTATTATGTAGATTGCCTCACAGATGGGAGTTTTGTCATAGTTACCACGCTAGGCAGGCGGAGTGGCAACCAAGTTGTTTTCTATGTTGGATTGTATATTAAAAAGACCGCTTATCCAGTTTTACAAAAAATTTAGACCGAACCGCCTTCAGACAATCTTTAAGTGAGGCCTATGTTAAGCAGTGAACTTTTATGTAGAGGATTTTTTTATAGGATAAGGGTAACAAACGAGCACACAGTCCACCTGATGGTAAGTGTAGATACACTTATCCTCGATTGACCTCTCCTCAGTTGTCACCCGTGAGGACTAAGATGGAATGCCTCGTTTCTAGTAAAAAGGGTCTTCGGTTCTCTACACTCACCATACGAAACACAGCAGAGTTAAGCTGTTATTTTACGCTGATATTATGTGAGAGCGTGGTCCTTCCCCGGTAGAGCCGACCCATTCGTGCTACAACTATACCAGTAATATAGCTGCAGCATGGCTTCTACCACGTATAAATAACAATAATAATACGTGGGATTTTATAGACAAGCTGCAATGAATGAAAATGAATAAATGTCAACAGCACCTGCACGCGACGCACACTGATGTCTGACCGGCGAAGTTCTAACTTCTAACAATCTGATGGCGGTAAAACCATTGGAAAAAACCGAACACAAATCCCATAGATTAGTAAGTACTCTCACAGACAGCATTAATAATACAAAGCTATTGGCTCTGCGCTTACCAACACACCCGCCTATTGGAGTGACGGTGATTATGGGCAGCGATCTAAGAAATGTTTAATATTACTATTTTTCTTTTAACAATTTAAAATTAAAAATTTTGTACAACCGACTTCGCTTCGGAACTTCGGAAGCACCAGCTTTCAAATAAAATAAGAATCATCGAAATCGGTTCACCCAGTAAGAAGTTATGAGGTAACACACATAAAAAAACATACAGTCGAATTGAGTACCGGCTCCATTTTGAAGTTGGTAGAAAAACGTTACCCCCACACTAAGATTTTCTCCTGTAACGTGGAGGCATGTAACATACATTTTCACAAGGACAAACATTACCATTACTATGTGGAAACTATCCTCTTACCTGCCTGCCACCAAATAGCAACGCTTGCAATACTGTGTGCCCGTCTGAAGAGTATATAAAGGTAATGATTACAGGCTGTGAGACATTCCATCTTAGTCCTCCGAGGTGGCAACGCATCTGTGGCCTTCTTTTTTAGAGTTGCCTGTAGATTTGTCCATGGACTGCGGCAGCCACTTACCATCAAGTGGACTGTATGTCTGTTGGACACTTCAGCTTTATTAAAGAAACTAGCTGTTCCCCGCGACTTCGCCCGCGTGTTGTTTGGAGTTTTAGTTTTTTTTGCGCGGAACCCTAATTCTTTTTCTAAAATAAAATTACCCTAAGTTACTCCTTGTTACATCAGCTATCTGCCAGTGAATCCCATCAAAATCGGTCCAGCCGTTTCGGAGATTAGCCGAAACAAACAGACAGATAGACGGACAGACAGACAGACAAAAACTTTAAAAATTGTATTTATGTTATTAGTACCGTATATACTTTCATATGCATTAAGTAAAAAGCTGTATTTTGACACTACAAACGGACACTGTTATTTATTTGTTTAGATTAATGCTTCTAGCACATTCATAAATAATACCTGAGTAAAAAAATTAAAACCTATCTTATTATCTGATCTGCTTAAAATGTATGTTATAAAAGTAGCACTCTCTTTCAATAATAAAAACAACTCGATGGAAATATGGTGTTACATAGAAAATAAAAAAGCGCCCAAGTGCGAGTCGGACTCGCCCATGAAGGGTTCCGTAGCAGCAAGTGACATAATTTACGATTTATGACATATTAAAAAAAACTACTTACTAGATCTCGTTCAAACCAATTTTCGGTGGAAGTTGACATGGTAATGTACATCTTATATTTTTTTTACTTTTATCATTATCTTATTTTAGAAGTTACAGGGGGAGGGGGGACACACATTTTACCACTTTGGAAGTGTCACTCGCGCAAACTATTCAGTTTAGAAAAAAATTATATAAGAAACCTCATTGCATGCATGCATATAATTTTTGAAGACCTATTCATAGATACCTCACACGTATGGGTTTGATGAATAAAAAAATTATGAGTTTCAGTTCTAAGTATGGGGAACCCCCAAAATTTATTGTTTTTTTTTTCTATTTTTATGTGAAAATCTTAATGCGGTTTACAGAATACATCTACTTACCAAGTTTCAACAGCATAGTTCTTATAGTTTCGGAAAAAAATGGCTGTGACATACGGACAGACAGACAGACATGACGAATCTATAAGGGTTCCGTTTTTTGCCATTTGGCTACGGAACCCTAAAAAGTTCATAGAGAAGAAAAAAGGTAGCCATTATTTTTGAAGTCATTTAAAAAGCTAAAGAAGAAGAGGTACGCACTTTATTATAATGTATTAACTTTGTAAAATAATAGTTGCGTCTCGTTCGACCTGAATAAGTATTCGTCATTCAATCGGCCGACCACAAGTAAGCCGATACTGTTGCAATATTACATTATTGACAACTTAATACACTAGAGTGGAGGCGTCTTTATGGCTTTTTATATGATTAAAAGACAACCTCCGGCGACTGTTAAATGAGTTGTTTCATATTTTTACACTATAGTAAGTATTTGAGAGACGTATTATAAGTTATAACAATGGACATACGAAAGGTATCGACTAAAAGACGGAAAAATTGGGGAATTTATAATGTAGTACATGTAGCTTACCGCAGGTTTACCCCGTGTATGGCGAATAAGAATACCCACTACCCCATATATTCCAGTGGATGTCGTAAGAGGCGACAGAGGGAAACTAAAGCAGAAGATGAGCAGGAACATCTTTCTGATCACAGCATTATAACAATAAAAAAACTGCGGTTGCCAACCCGCTCGCCAAACGTGGCAACTATGGCATTATACCCCCATGATGAAAGTTACGAAGAGATGGGCCCCAGTCCCCGGAGGCTCCGCTATTCCTGGCTACCATGACCATGGTGACGGAGGGGCAGGGGGTGCTAAGAATCTCCGGTGAAGGTGTCACCTAGGGCGTGTCGATCTGCCAACATATAACGCGCGCACCTTATGGACTGACGAGAAGCCCCTGCATCCGTCGACAGCCTGCCTGTTTTATCAAGTCGTTACTCCATCTAGTGGAGATCACCTAATACAGCGCTAGGTACGCTACAGGCTGCAACTCGATAATTTTTCTCCTATCTCTTGCTGCTTTCATTTGTCGCCTGCCAGTTCATCGAGCTATATGGCTGGACCTATTGCCGCACACAGAATTACGGATCCCATGCGTATTGCCAGTGATTTATGAAACAGAGACTTGTTCCTACACTGCTGGCCATTTGATGAAGCTCAAGGACACACACACACACACATAAAAAATGATGATGAAGGTCACTCAGGTGGCTATAGAGAGAGCTTTGCTTAGGATGACTTTGCGTGATAAAATATAATGTCAAAATAAAGTGGTTTAATTGCAAGTTCTATCTTTCTATGATAATTTTCGGTAACTCATAAAACCAAATTCTTCTTTCAATTCATTTTTAAACAAAATAAAAACTTTTCAAAAAAGTAAATATAACACTTTATAATCACAAACTCTTTTCAAGGAATGTTTTTCAAGGAAATGAATCTGAACAGCAATCATAAAACCAATGCATTCAATTTGCAAGTCCTACTTGTGTGAAATATCCCGACACAATCCACAATTCAATCAAATGAACGCAAAACGAATAACTAAATTGACTGAATCTACGTCAGTACAATTTTTGGGTAGGTAAACTAATTTATACGGTATTCCAATTGAACGTACTTACGCAAAAAGGATTCAACCCGTACTCGGGTCATAGAATATGTTATAGGTATGCCAAAATAGCCCTTACAGTCTGTACTTTCGCTGTGTGCATTTCCAACAAAAGTCGCAATCGATAAGAAGCAAATCACAGACAAATCGAAGTAAGCCCTTATCACTTTATAGCGATGCAAACTTCAATTGTTTTAATAATTATGACAAACGTTGTGTAACTCTATGTACTTGCATAGACAGAACCTCGTAGCCAGGATTCTACACCAAGAGCTTGCTCTGAAATACGGTGACGTGGATTGAAAATAGTCTTGTTATAAGTACTTTAACGGTGGTAGAGCCACGCGGAAGCTTTTGCTGTTGCACGTATGGGCTGGTTCGAACCGGGTTGGTACCACGACCTCAAAACATACCGGCGTGAAGTAGAAACTCTGCTTCTGCTTTACATCTGGTGAGTGCAGGTGGCTGGAGGCCCCCCCCACCCCCATCAACATGGTAGCGGAATTAAATCAATGACTACTCCAGGAGGGTACCAGCACCCCTGGAGAATCCCTTGTTAAGCATTCACGACCATGCTACTCCACTCCTGAGCGTGGGTGCTCAGGCTGCCCCGCGTATTCTGGTGCGGGCAAAATTCCGCTCAAAGCAATAACTGCTTGGGGCAAACTGAGCAACAAGACCAAGGCGACCCCTGAAATGCTATCTGTGAATTTCTGCAACATCAGGGGACTTCACTCGAACCTAAACACCGTCCACTACCATCTGGAGACGATGCCTTGCTCTTTCTGGCCGAGACGCAGGTGTCGTTTCCGACTGACACTACGTGTCTCTCCTACCCGAGGTACAAATTGGAGCACTTCGTAGTGCCTCGGTCTGGAGTTTGCGTATACGTCACAGAGGACATTTTTTCTCGACACCTCGGCAGTCTTGAAGGTTTGGACCTGTCCATCCTTTGGCTACGCGTAGACAGCGACAACCATCCGCGCGTCTACGGGTGCCTCTATAGGTCCCATAGCGGCAATGCCGAAACAGACCGTCTCATCGAGCACGTTCAAATGGCTACAGATTCCTTGCTACAACAGGTCCCATCCGCAGAGATCGTGATTTTTGGCGATTTTAACGCCCACCTCGCCGAATGGCTCGATTCACCTTTTAACCGAGCATGCGGTGAGATCTGTTTATGACTTTGCCTTGGCATATGGTCAGACACAACTGGTTACATCGCCTACGCGGATTCCAGATGTGGAGGACCATACACCTTCCCTGTTGGACCTTCTGCTGACCTCTCATTCGGACGGATATCAGTTTTCGATGGAAAACTGATATCCTCTCGGCTCTCCGGACCAATGTCTGATCCGGAGTGTGGTGCCACTCACGCTCCCCTCGCGGTTGCGTTCTGCAGGTTGCCGCCGTGTTCGGCATTACAGGTCGACGGATTGCGGTATTTCTTTGCATCATACCCATAGGGACGGGTTTGCTTCTCGCCGGATAATCCCAGTGCTGTTGCTGACTCTGTCACTGATGTGGTGTTACAGGGAATGGAACTATTTATTCCATCATCTGTGGTACCTATCGGAGGCAGATCTCAGCCTTGGTTTGGTCGCTCCTGTAAGACTGCATTACGCAGTAAGCACGAGTGTTATCAGGCCTGGGCTGAGGCTTTGGCGGCTCGGGATGTAAACACCAGGCTGCTTAAAAAGACGTATAACTTCCTTTTAAGCATGCTGGTGTTTGTTCCTTTAAAAGAGTTATTGCCAAGGCAAAGCACATAGGCAGAATTGGCGAGAAACTAGTTCGCCTTCCTTCGGGGAGCCGTGCATTCTGGTCTCTCGCCAAGGCTGTCCAAGGGAATTTCTGTAAGCCATCACTACCATCTCTGCACAGGGAGGACGACTCACTGGCCCATGCCGCAAAAGAGAAAGCCGACCTTTTAGGCTCCCTTTTTGCATCCAACTCGACTCTTAATGACGGGGGGAACACACCGCCAACCATCCCGCGGTGTGAGTGCTCCATGCCAGATGTGCGGTTCTCAAAGCGCTCGGTTCGCAAAGCATTCCTCTCCCTGGACATCCACAAGTCGAGTGGGGTTGACGGAATCCCCCCAATTGCGCTGAGGACGTATGCTCCGGAGTTGGCACCGGTTCTAACACGTCTTTTCCGGTACTCCTACTCCCTAGGCGTAGTCCCCAAAATCATGGAAGACAGCTTTTGTCCACCCGATCCCTAAAAGACGACCGCTCAGACCCGTTCAACTACAAGCCTATCGCCATCACCTCCTTGTTCTTAAAATAATGGAATCCATTATAAACTGCCAGCTTATGCGGTACCTTCAGGATCACCAGCTGATTAGTGACCGCCAATACGGTTGTCGTCGATCAGCTGCTAATCTTCTTGTCTACCTGACTCATAGATGGGCGGATGCAGTATAGTCCACGGTATAGTCCGCTGTTTCTTCTGCATATCAATGATATGTTGCAAACCGGTAACATTCATTGCTATGGGGATAACTGCCGTGCCAATATTTCTCGGGAAAACGTCGCCGAGTACCGTCTACTTTGAGCTCTATAAAAATATTTAAAATGGAACTTTGTAAAAGCTGAATTAGACATGTGGCGGATAAAATGGGTGGAAGAATCTGAACTAGATCGACCAACATGTGCTATTGAAGCTCTCGGAGAATGCAACCAGGCCTTATTTCCAAACATTCACAAACGTTTAAAGATCTTGGCGACACTGCCTGTTTCTATATGTACTCCTGAGAGGACTTTCTCTTCTCTGAAATGCCTCAAAAGTTGTTTAAGAAACTCCACAGGCCAGGAAATACTAAACGGTTTGGCGTTAAGGTCAATCCACAGCAGAATTGACATTGACACCGAGAAGGTAATTGAGTTGTTCGCTCCAAAGAAAGCTAGAAGACTAAATTTAATTTTGTATTAAGGTGTTAATATTTCTGTAATAGTTTTCTAATAAATATATATGATAAGTAACACCATTTTATTTCTTTTATTAAAATGATTTTATGTTTTTCTACTGTTCTACCAAATTACCCCCCCCCCCCCCCCCTCCCTCCCCCGAAATTATATTCTGGCTACAGCCTTGATCAGTACAGAGATATTGAACGTGTACCTAGCTTACCTGCTTATACTACATCAATCAGTGGTGTTGAAGTGACACCAAGAAAGAGGGAAAGGTTAAAAACAATATCTAAATTAAAGAGAAAAATAATAGACAAAGAAAAAAGTAAAAAATGAACATGCTTAAAAGAAAGTATAGGATCTAAAATAATTCAACATAATATATATTATATTTATATAACACAAATTCTCTGCCATTTCAAAGTTCTTTCTTGCACATAAGAAAAAAAATGTTTTACAATATATTAAAGGTGGATAGAGAGTAAGAGTTTTGTAAAACAAACTTAAATGTTGACATTGTATCGCAGTTTTGCATTCTGAGCATAATGCTGTAAAATCGTTAATATAATCATTTATATCTTTACTAGGTTGCACTAAAAGTATCGGGGATGGAATATTTCCATTGTTCCTGTCATATTAAAATCTTTTTAATTGAAAAGTCCTTGATTTTAAAAATCGAATACCATTTATTTATTTAAAAAAAGATTATCGGTCTTGTCACAAGGTTTTATCAAACTTGTTTAGTCGTTGAGAAAATGGAATTGACTCGAGAAAATTCAAGAGCGATGATTTATTATGACTTTCGAAGTGGTTTAACACAAAAATAGTGTGTTGACCGGATGATTTCTGCATTTGGTGATGAAGCCCCATCCAAAACCACAATTTATCGCTGGTTTACTGAATTTCAACGTGGACGTGTCAAGCTCAGTGATGATCCCCGTCAAGGTCGTCCAAAAACTGCAGTCACCCAAGAAAACGTTAATGCTGTGCGTAAGCTGATTGAGGAAGATCGACATGTGACATACCGCGAAATTCAGGCAACTTTAGACATTGGCATGAGTCAAATACAAATAATCTTGCATGAACAATTAGGTGTAAAAAAGTTGTTTTCCCGATGGATACCACATTCGCTCTGTGAAGAGCAAAAAGCGGCTCGCGTTACTTGGTGCATCAGAACTCTCGAAAGATTCCACGCAGGATCCTCAAATGCTGTATACAACATCGTATCAGGTGACGAATCCTGGATATACGCGTACGAACCCGAAACAAAAAACCAGTCACGAGTTTGGGTGTTCGAAAATGAGTTAAAGCCAACAAAAACTGTTCGTTCACGGAGTGTTACAAAAAAATGGTGGCCACGTTTGTCTCCAAAACCGGCCATGTTACGACTATTCCTCTTGAGTGACAAAAAACGGTTAATGCAGAATGGTATGCTAGCATTTGTTTGCCACAGGTCGTTTCTGAACTTCGTAAAGAGAACTGCAACCGTCGCATCATGCTCCATCACGACAATGCGAGTTCTCACACCGCACACAGAACAAAAGAGTTTTTAGAGCAAGAAAACAGAATTATTAGACCATCCGCCGTACAGCCCCGACCTAAGCCCTAATGATTTCTATACTTTCCCTAAAATAAAGAATAAATTGCATGGACAGAGATTTTCAACACCTGAAGAAGCTGTGGACGCCTACAATACGGCCATTTTGGAGACCCCAACTTCCGAATGGAATGGTTGCTTCAATGATTGATTCCATCGTATGGAAAAATGTGTGAAATTTCGCGGAGAATGCTTCGAAAAGCAATAAATACATTTTTAATAGTAATGTTGTGTCACTTCCTTGATTCCCGAAATTTTCAGTGCCCTCGTATAAAAATAAAAGAGGTTTTATTTACCCATCAAAAGACGTGATGGATTTATGTTTCTTTTGTAAAACAATATTAAAAGTAAATATAAAGTTTAAAATCTTAATAAAACAAATTACAATTTTTTTTAAAACGTTACGTCCACACTAGGATTTTCTCCTGTATCGCGGGGGCAGTTTACATATATAGATTTCACAAGTACAAACATCGAGACCCAGAACAATTATTTATAGGCAATACAAATACTTGTTCCGTGCGGGAATAGAACCCGCGGCCCTTAGAGCTGCAACTCATTGCTTAGCCACTGCGCCATGGAGCCGTCAATTAATTGTTACCAGGACTTCCTACGTGCGTACATAAGTACACACAAATGTTTTTTTAATGACTCTTCACATCTTCCAATATCATTATCCTCACATTTAATCGTGTCTATCATTGATAAAGCTTAACAGATATATAGATACAGCTTAATTTTTTTTTGAAGTTCTTGAGGTTTTTAGCCTTATAATTCGACTTTAGGATTTTTCTTTATTTTTGTAGGTACGTTATCTTTCTTATTTGTGAAACAATATCGATGATTCTTGTTTAGATTCAATAGTGTTATACGTCAGGGTCCGTATAAATTTAGACAAAATTTCCACACTTAAGGGTGGCCAAATAGGGTATAAAATTTTAATGTAACTATTTTAACAACATTGAAGCAGTCATATTCGTTAGTCCACTCAAAAAGGTATACCAATAATCTTTATAAAAAAGAAAAACCCGACTTCAAAAAACTAAAAGCAATAAAATAATTTAACATTTCGATGTTGGTACTAAGACGTAATGTATAGAAAAATTAAAGCCCAGACTTCAAAATATTAAATTATTTGTAGAAAAATACGATGATAAATGACTGAAGCAATTAATTAACTAAACTATCTAACCAAGCTTTCCATATATCCTTTAAATAATCCATATTGAAATTCGTTAACGAAATTTAATCGTTTACGAATTATTGACGAAAGTCGCTGAACAGTTTGAGAATATTCTGTAATGTCTACCATTTATGTAATAATAATAATAAAGCAAATAAATGAAACGCTTTTTATTGACGTGAGGAATCGAGATGTGCACTTTTGGATTTCCCAAATTTATTTTTACACTCGGGTGGAATTGAAATAGCAGTACCCGGCTATTGTACACTAGACCACGTGGTCTTTAATATTGATGAATAATGGTGGGGTTATAACTTAACAAAAATTCTTTGTGCGGTCGTTCTAATAACACAAACTTAGGTACGTCACGCCTTATTCATACATTCCTACGTAGGCATCACTGTATATGTAGAGCCAATTTTCCCATTCTTCGTCAATAATAAATTGAAAAGTTGTAATACTTTCTATGTCATCTTTTTTAATACTTATATTAAATTGTATAAAGGTGAAAGAGCTATGAATTTATAATTACTTTTGAAGATTGGATGATCTTTGTACTGATTCATATGTGCCACAACCACTAGCTGCTCTCGTAGTCTAGGCTCAGCTCCCCATCCTTGAAAAAGTTGGCTTCATTCGAGGATCATCTAAGTTTTTCGCGTCAAGAACTTGTAAAATCTTAGCAGTCAGTGCCAGTCAGGATTGCAGTGAAACAAACAATTTAATGAATGCTCTAAATGAGACGAAAAAGCGAGCTATATTGTAATAGTTCGCTAATTGACACTCAAATTACTTTTCAACCTATACTTCGATTCTTGTTAATATTTCCCACGCACATCTGACGTTATGATTGTTATTTGACTGCCCAATAGCACAGTGGGCCGTAGCCTTTGGTTTCTCTTTCTTTGACAGCTTATTCAATCCAATGTTAGAAAAAGATCTATTAATTCATAGTCATCATCATCATCACAGCGTATCAGTAGTTAATTGCTGAAAATAAAACACAGATTGCAGAATGTTTGGTTGCCGCTTGAAAAGCAAGAAGGCAAGTTAAAGACATGGGCGTGAGATGTCATATTATCTTTGTCCTCAGGGGTGACACCTACAGTCTCCTTGATTGATAATAACCCCTAGAAAGTCGTTTAAAAAGTTGTACTAAAATAAATTTTGTAAATAGTTTGTACAACCTTTAGTAACGTATAATTTACTTTTTTTTAAATTCCATCTGGGTTTCATGCTGGCTATTTTCAAGATAGAAGTTTTTTTCGAACCAGTGGTAAAGTAAAAAATGACTTTCAATAAAAATTACATTAATCTTTATTGAATAAGAAGTTATTCTATTCTATTCTATTCATGGGCTGCACTAGTCATTTACGATAACTTGGTTTGACACTTTAATATTATAATAATGATCTGATAGACAGGACCCTTAGTTTGGCTGAGAACAGGGAATGAGTAGAGATGTCGGTTAAAACGATAATTTGGGCTTTCATACAAGACACAAAAGCAACGAAAACTGCGATTGAGAAAAAGAAAAATGAGGAATCATAAATTAAAAGAGCGGGGAAATTGTTTCCCTTTAATAATGACGAATAAGCCTACGAAAGAGATAGATTATGAGAATAGTTTCTTCGTGGACTTCTACGTGCTGATGAAGAAGATGAACGCAATGAGTATCATTGCTTATGGCAACGTATATCGTACGTTCATTTTAGCATGTAAATAAAGATTACTTTTAACAGTTTAAGTATTGTCTGTCTTTGGCTGACCCTCAGCTGAAAAGATTCTTAAAAAAGACGAAATAACAAAATATTGACATATTTTATTAAGACGTGTTTATATCCAAGTAAACTTTATTTAATTATCTACCATTTTTATATTAACATTGACATTAAATGAGATTTCAGATTTTTACGTAGAGAAAAAAACGCAAGTGTGAAAACTGTACGTCATGAAAGTTTAATTTTTTAAAAAATACAATAATGTAAAGTGTAAACCTTTTAAAAGTTAAAGTTAAAAGTTACAGCCTATATACGCTCTCACTGCTGGGCACAGTCCTCCACTCATTTCTGAGGGGGTTTTAGAGCAAGGAAATGTCCGCCGCGCTACACCAATGCATGTAGGCGAACTTCACATGTCTTCGGCATAATATTTTCCTTCACCGCCGAGCACGTGGTAAATTAGCAATTAAAATAATTACAATGAACAATTTCATTGGTGCCAGCGGGGATCGAACCCGGGTGGCTCGCGTATTGTGAAATTTACAGGGAGCGCTAAGGCTCTGATCTACCACGGCTCTTTATAAGAGCGGCTATTAATTAAAAGTTATTAATCAGTAAAAGCAGCCATGACATTCATAACGCATCTGCGTCGGTTGAGCATACTTAGAATGTGGTATTGTCCCAGGTCCTACTGAGATGCATAAAAAGTTGTTATTCTGTAACGAGATTTTCAGGAAAATTCCTCAGAGCTCCTTTTTGAAACGTATCCCAAGCATGCTTAATGGAATTTAAGTCTGGGGATCGCGCTAGCCATTTTAGGGCCGTGACATGATGTTCGTGCAAACATGATGTTACTACCCTGGCCGTATGTGGACGGGTGTTGTCGTGCATAAGCAGGACATTCGAACCAATTTGTGTTCGATGTGACAAGACTATTGGTTTACAGTATTTTTCAGCCGTCATAATGCTCCATATACAAACGAGGTCCGTTCTTTAAAAAAGAAAACGAATTCCTGTCCATACCTTTATTGTACCACCTTGGTATGGATGAACTTCTTGAGGGTATTGCAGCCGGCTTGAACGAACAGGAACTCTCCGAACACGTACTCTCCTCGAATCAAGATGAAAACCAAATCGGTAGGCGTATTACGTATCTTGCAGAAGGCTAGCGATATCGAAATTAGAACAATCATTGCTGATAAATTGCGGATTCGTATTATGTATCAGCGATAACCAAGCTAACTAGAGACAACGCTGCCTTGTAATCGCTAGTTAGCTAGGGTTTGGTTATCGCTGGTACATAATACAAATCTGCGATTTATCAGCAATTATTGTTCTAATTCGCTATCGCTAGCCTTCTGCAAGATACGTAATACGCCTACGGGATTCATCGGTGAAAAGCACCATTGATGAGATTCCCATTAATATATTCTCTAGCCCACGATTCCCACTTTTTAGAGCTGGAACCCGAAATCACTACGAGCATGTAGGTTTTGGCCTGTCTCCTCCTCACAATTTGGTCACGAACAAGCACCTGGTGTTCAGACAACCTTTGGACCAAACATCGCCGTAACAATTGGTTGCCTTCTAGCAGAAATTTGCAAAAAACGGTCAGATCTGGGTGAAGTATTGCGGCTTGGTCCTGGATGGCTCTCCGCCACCTTCTCTGTGGCACGATAGCGTGTCCACAACCTCAAAACCATATTATGCCTGGTGCTTTTTGCCCCAGCGACTCACGCTGAAAAGCATCCCAACATCTCTTCTTCAGTTAAATGTCTACGTTCCATTGCAATAAAATGTCAAATTATCACAATCAATCTTGCCGTGTAGTGGCGGTCAAGAATATCCACTACCCCATATCCTCCCGTGGGTGTCGTAAAAAGGCGACAAAGGGAAGCAGGCAGGAGATGGGCAGCAGCATCTTCCTGATAATAGCCAAAATTACAATAAAAAAACTGCGGTTGCCAACCCGCTCGCCAAGCGTGGCAACTATGGCAAATACCCCCCTATGAATGTAACAAAGAGACGGCCCCCAGTCCCCGGCGGCCCCGCTATTCCTGGCTACGGTGGCGACCATGGTAACGGCGGGGCAGGGGGTGCTAAGAATCTCCGGTGGAGGTTCGGTTGCCACCTTAGACGACTCGACCTGGCAACGTACAACGCACGCACCCTGAGGACTGACGAGAAGATCGTGGAGCTGGAAGAAGAGATAGACAAGTTGCGCTGGCATATTATAGGATTATCCGAAGTCCGAAGAGAGGGGGAGGACACGGTAATCCTCGAATCCGGCAACTTGCTCTATCACCGGGAGGGCGACCATCTGTCCCAAGGAGGTGTCGGATTTATCGTCCACAAGTCTCTCGTTAACAACGTTGTAAAGATCGGGAGTGTGTCGACGAGGGTTGCGTACCTTATACTCAGAATCACCAAACGGTATTCGCTGAAGGTCATACAGGTTTACGCACCAACCTCGGCACACCCCGATGAGGAGGTGGAGGAAATGTATGAGGATATCTCTAGAGCCATGCATTCCTCCAAAACCCAATATACGGTGTTAATGGGAGACTTCAATGCAAAACTAGGCACAAGAGAGAACGGTGAGCTGAAAGTAGGGAAATTTGGAATAGGGCAACGGAACCCAAGGGGCCAGCAGCTGGCCGACTTCATGGAGAAAGAGGGACTCTTTATGATGAACTCTTTCTTCCAGAAGCGGCCCCACAGGAAGTGGACCTGGTCGAGCCCCGACGGTTCGACAAAAAATGAGATTGACTTCATTATGACGACCAGACGACAACTGTTCAGTGATGTCTCCGTGATCGCGAGGGTGAAAACTGGTAGCGATCACCGAATGGTTAGAGGCACACTGAACTTAAACGTTAAGTTGGAGAGGTCTCGTCTAATGAAGTCAACGCTCCGTCCCCCTCGTGCTCTGTTCCAAAGTCCCGAAACCTTTCAGCTCGAGTTACAAAACCGTTTTCAGTGCCTAGAAGACTGCAATGAAGTGGACGATATGAATGACAAGCTCGTGGAAACTGTCCACACGGTTGGAGCTAAGTTCTGCAAGACCCGCCGCAGAAGAACACAAAAACTCTCCGATCACACTCTTAATCTCATGGCTGTTAGACGGGAGATGAAGCTACATTCTTCAACAGACTTGACAGCATACAGGCATCTGAACAGACAGATCTCCAAATGCATGCGGCGGGACTTACGCAACTTCAATACAGCTCGTATTGAAGAAGCGATCGAGCGGAACCAAGGCTCCAAAGTCTTTGCCAGAGATCTGTCTGCCAGAAAGAGCCACCTGTCGAAGCTGAAGACAGAATGTGGCAGCATCGTTTCCGGGACACCTGAGATTTTGAGTGAGATTGAGAGGTTCTATGGGCAGCTGTACACGTCATCGTTGGAGCCACACGCAAGTGTGAGTAACGATCCAAGAGCGAGTCTCATCCGACACTATTCCGAAGATATCCCGGACGTCAGTCTGAGCGAGATTAGAATGGCTCTCCAGCACCTTAAAAACGGTAAGGCCCCAGGCGAGGATGGAATTACAGCGGAGCTTCTGAAAGCGGATGGAAGACCGGTACTTGAAGTCCTTCAGAAGCTCTTTAATTCCGTTCTCCATGGTGGCATTACACCGGAGGCGTGGAGCAGAAGTGCGGTGGTCTTGTTCTTCAAGAAAGGTGACAACGCTCTCTTGAAGAACTACAGACCGATTTCCCTTCTGAGCCGCGTCTACGTGCTGTTTTCGAGAGTCATTACGAATCGTCTCGCGCGCAGACTTGACGACTTCCAGCCTCCCGAACAAGCCGGTTTCCGAAAGGGCTTTAGCACCATAGACCACATACATACCCTTCGGCAAATTGTACAGAAGTCCGAAGAGTACAATTTGCCACTATGTCTGGCGTATGTGGACTATGAGAAAGCCTTTGATTCCGTCGAAATTTGGGCAGTGCTGCAGTCCCTTCAGCGGTGCCAAGTTGACTGTCGGTATATCGAAGTGTTGAAGTGCTTGTACAGTAGGGCTACGATGGCTATCCGAGTACAGAACCAGAGTACGAAACCTATCCAATTGCAGAGAGGTGTAAGACAGGGTGACGTCATATCCCCGAAACTCTTCACCGCTGCATTGGAAGACGTTTTCAAGCTTCTGGACTGGAAAGGATACGGTATCAACATCAATGGCGAGTACATCACTCACCTTCGATTTGCCGACGATATAGTCCTTATGGCAGAATCGCTGGAGGACCTAAGCACTATGATCAATGACCTCGATAGTGTTTCCCAACGGATAGGTCTTAAGATGAACATGGACAAAACAAAGATCATGTTTAATGTCCATGTCACACCTACGCCGGTAGTTGTTGGGAGCACTAAGCTCGAAGTTGTTGACGAGTATGTTTACCTGGGACAAATAGTCCGACTAGGTAAGTCCAACTTCGACCGAGAGGTCAATCGACGGATTCAACTCGGCTGGGCAGCGTTCGGGAAGCTACGACACATCTTCTCGTCAGACATACCTCAAAACCTGAAAACGAAATTGTACAACCAGTGCGTGTTGCCAGTGATGACTTACGGAACTGAGACGTGGTCCTTCACTGCTGGCCGTATGAGGAAGCTCAAGGTCGCTCAGCGAGCTATGGAGAGGGCTATGCTCGGAGTTTCTCTGCGTGATAAACTTAGGAATGAGGATATCCGCAGTAGAACCAGAGTAACCAACATAGCCCAACTGATTAGTAAGCTGAAGTGGCAGTGGGCCGGCCATATAGCTCGAAGAACCGACAACCGATGGGGAAGAAAGGTTCTCGAGTGGCAGCCTCGTACCGGTAGGCGAAGTGTAGGGCGTCCCCCCACGAGATGGAGTGACGACCTGGTAAGACATGCAGGAAGTCGATGGATGCAGGTGGCTCAGGACCGTGCTTTGTGGCATTCTTTGGGGGAGGCCTATGTTCAGCAGTGGACTTGTGAAGGGCTGTAATGATGATGATGATGATGATATCACAATCAACCCAAGTTGAATCAAAAGGATGTTTAAATAGCGGTTTTCAAGAGAATAAAAAACAATTACTTATTCTGAGTACAAAATTTGCTCTCTCTAGTCCAACTCAATTTTTACCGCCAATACATTTTATTTATTTTTTTATTTAAATTTGTAATCAATCTGGAATAAATGACAAACAATTTGATATTAAAAACATTTTAAAGTGGCCAGTAGTTTTTTAGTTGGTCAATGTTATTAAAAATATTCCTATACCGTGTTGATGTGTAATTTATTATTCTTAGATAAAGAGGTCAAGTGTATCAAAGGTTGCCTATGCCTATTGTACTCGTAACATACGTCTTCATTCGACTGCAGATTGGCCTTATGAAATAGCTTTTATATTAAGTGTCTTTTAATACAAATAAAAGAAGAAAACAAAACAACATTTATTACTAAATAAACAAAATGATAGAGGTTTTCAGTTGTGTGTGCGCGTATCACGGAAAAACTACTGGATAGATTTCAGTTAAGTTTTATTTCTTAGACACTTGGCCCTTATCAAAAAAAAACATTGCGATATCTTCATTTAATATAAAGTTATTAAAGTTTTAAGAAACAACATTTTTTATACGGAGTTTTTTGACACTACGTCGCTTGCTCTCGCGTTACTTTTTTAGCTACAAATGGAGCAACGAATAACATTGTTTACAAAGAAATTTTGTAAGCAAAAAATATTTTTGCTTGCGATCTTTTTGATGGTTTTAACATAGAATAAATTTGTTTTAGCAACGCGGACCAAATCGCGGGTATCAGATAGTTACTAAATAAATGTTGTTGTTTTTTTTTCTTTGATCACTAGATCCATTTCTGAAGTATAGAAACGGGTCGGTGTGCTAAAACTAAAATCGTTAATAGCAAATAAAATATGATTCCAAGCTTATTATGATACTAATATATTAAAATAACTTTAAAAAAATCAATTAGTAATTTTCTTTAGTTCTTTCTTCTTTATCGATAAAATACAAAATAAACAAATTAAAAATTACAGCTGTATGAATGAAATATTTTCATTGCTTCACTTTTATATTCAGTCAGGTTATAATTTAGTTAATGGATAACTTTTATCTGACGATAGAAAAATCAGATCTTAATTATAAATAATTTATTAATTTGGGAAAAGGAGGGGCTGACACCTGACCATGGGGATTAGCTCTAAAGGCGGCTCCGTGGCGCAGTGGCTTAGCAATGAGTTGCTGCGCTGGGGGCCGCGGGTTCGAATCTCGCACGGAACAAGTATTTGTATGGCCTACAAATGATTGTTCCGGGTCTTTATGCTTGTCCTTGTGCGATTTGTGTTTGTAAACTGCCTCCACGATACAGGAGAAAATCTTAGTGTGGGGGTTAACTTTTTTTTAATAAAAGAAAAAAAAAGGTTAGAGACGATAGAAAAGACCTATCATCCAATCCAACCCAATTCAATATACTCTAAAAAATTTCACTGCTAAAATGAAGCCTCCCACAAAGCATTTCCTCGATTTTGTTATAAAAGCCACGTTGGCAGGCGGGTTGCTAAGCGCAGTTTTTTGTTATTTTGAGTTTTATCAGGCACATGCTACTGCCCATATGGGTAGTAGTATGTGCCTTGTTTGTTTCCCTTTGTCCAATTCCTATAACACCTACAGGACGAATTGGAGCAGTGGACATTCTTACACCGCCACTACACTGTCATACGTATTTTCAAAAACATCAGCCTGTAAAAGTATTTTCTTTGGTAAAAGTCCATTACTGGACGTGGGCCTCTCGTGGGATTAGGGAAGATTTCCCTAATCGTCACGCATGACAGGTCAGGCGGAATGACGATCGCAGTGCCAGACATCTCGCAGCGTTTGACCGTCACCGGTCTGAGTATTTTGCGTCTCGCGTAAACGAGATAATTACACGCCATAAGATTTTCCGGCACCCCAACACTGCAACTGTATATAGACATCTACCGTAGATTGTCACAAAACGTTCCTGAGCCTGCATCCATCGACTACTTGCGTGTTTCATCATGTAGTCACACCATACTTAACGGGGAGTCACCCAAATTGCCAGTACGAACCACTCGCACTGATATTCGATAGAACCGTAAGACGATAGTGTACAACCAGTGCGTGTTGCCGGTGATGACTTTCGAAATAAAACGTGGTCCTTCACAGCTGCCGTAAGAGTAAGTTCAAAGTCCACACTTGATTATTATGAGGGGTATCTATATAGTTTTCTCATCTGGTTAGGCTGTATAAATACATAATTGTAAATGAAAATGATAAACGTACATAAATATCAACAAAATAAAATAAATACATAAATAAATAAAAACCCAAACAGATGGAAGCCCACGGCAGGGGAGACCAAACGGCCGAGGGTTAGGGGGAAAGGGAAAGAAACCGGCGGACGATTCGGGCGGTATCGAGGAGCACCGCCTTCTGCATTTGAGCTTGGAGCGGTCCGTCACGAAGTCCCAGTCGCCTCAGATGGCCCGAGAGGCTGGCTGGAATTAACCCGTACGCAGAAACGACTACAGGTATAATTTCGGCCGGTTATTATTATTATTAGTTTATTCGTCCTTGCTATTGGATTATGCCAAATAAACGACAGTCTGATACTTCTAGAAATAATAAGAGAAAAAGACAAATATGTTTAACTTTTCCAAAGCAACTGATTAAACCAACTGCATGACACCCAGTAATAGAAGCGGTTTACAAATAATCGTCTCACCACTTTTGCTTTCTTCAACTTTAGTTTATCATAGATTACTTTTGTAAGAAAACCCAACAACAAACAATCTAGAATAATGTTTTAATGTAACTGTCATTTAAATTTAAATTATAGCCACTTACGTCTTAAGTGCCTTCAATTTCGACTCCCAATTCAAACAATTCACAATTTTATCAAGTTCAAGTACCAAAGTAATCAACTGAGCAACACTCTACTCTAAGACTTCGAACGTCAGGTGAGGAGTAATCACTAATCACTAACTTCACTGTACTAATTTTATTGTCCTTTTCATTACAGACCCGGTGGGAGCACCACCACTCGCAAGTAACGCGTCTGCGTAACTGACAAGGAATTGAACGTTTAGAAATGATGGCATAATCGTATACAAGTGTCTCCGACATACCATCACAACATCTAATAGCCGGTTTACGTTATCTTAGTTTTTAGGAGAGTACATTAGTAGAAAGAAGTTTTTACAGTCCTGTCGGGCAGTGGCTTAGCATCAAGTTGCGGCGCTGGTGACCGCGGATTCGAATTTCGCACGAAACAAGTATTTGTACGGCCTACAAATAATTGATCCGGGTCTGGATGATTGTCCTTATTTAAATGAAACTAATTTTACGGATTTTATCGCGTATATTAACTTATTTTACATTCCCGACCCGAGACTTCGGGAAGTCTGCAGTCTGTGAACATGTACAGGATCGCCCCCGTCACTACATTAGATTTGATAGACCACAAATCCTCGCTAAAGAACACCGATTCCTTCCAAGGATGATTCGCGAGGCTATTGAAATCAAAAAACATCCTAATTTCAATAGAGAAGATGGCTGGGTGCTACCATCTGCTTGGGATCCCATAATTAATAAAATTAAATCCCAACCCAAGCATACAACTGCAAGACTTCATGATACTGTAAGTTCATACTGCGTAGATCGGAACAAAAATTAATAAATTTTAATCTGGAGGTAGCCGTGGTTAACTATGACATTGGGACGTCATACACCTCAGTCCCCCCCGTGACCATGGGTGCTGTAAAGTGCTTGAAACGTCGGGAATGTAAAATAAGTTAATATACGCGATAAAATCCGTAAAATTAGTTTCATTTAAATGTGTAGTGTTCGCGTAAATATAAGAAATCACTATGATTGTCCTTATGCAATTTATGTATGTAAACTGCCTCCACGATACAGGAGAAAATCCTATTATGGGGGGTCACGTGTTCAAAAAGAAAAAGAAAGCACACGGTAGCTGTTAGTGATTAGTACTGTTTGCATCAGTACGATTCTACTAGCCTTTCTACTAATATTACTTGTACTATTATATAATCTGTGCTAATATCAAATGACTAATCACTTTTTATTTCTATTCCTAGTAATACACCGCACCCGATTAACCCCCGCTCGTCACAATCCTCGCTACTCTCTGTGACGTTAAGTTACTATAGACAATTTAGTAACAACCACAGTAAACATTTAACGTACCCGGGTGCACTTTATGTTAATGTTAGAGGACAACTCTATATGGGATCCCACTGTTAGTTTTCTGGAGTAGTTTCGTCTAATTTATGTTCGACTGTACTTTTCGCAAATATGAAAAAAAATACGAGTACAGAGTCGTGATTAAACATTTTTTTTGACAAAGTGGTCTTCTGCTCATATACGAGAGATCCATGAGAGTTGACGGAGATGAAGGGGCATCTGTATGTGCAATTTAGACCGTTTATTACTGCCGACCGAGGAAACGGTAAAAAAACCACGATGTCGTGATAGAAGATCGTTGAAAATGGTGTGTGAGATTGTCGAGATGACAGGCGTCCTATGAATGAGTACATCACATTCTGCCTTAAATTCTGCAGATAAAAAACCTGAGTGTACAATGTGTGCCGCTTTTGTTAACTCCAGACCACAAACATTACTGAAAAATCATTGTAAAATCGTGTTTGGAGAAGATGCAACATAACTTGCAGAATGTTTGGCGTCGTTTTGACTGCGACTGTTACCCCTGTGAGACAAAATAGTAATCAAAATATTCGGTTAGAGCCGAGTAAGTGCACCGAAAAAAGCGAAAACGGTTTTATTGGCGGGAAAAGTGAGGCCACTGTTTTGGTATTGAGTATCAATATCATCGTGATTCACACAAACAGTGACGGGAAATTATTATACATCGTTATTGGAGCGTGTGAATAAGAAATTAAAAGAGAAGCGATAAAGATTAGTGCGCAAAAGTAACTCCCATGCACCCAGACAATGAACCTGCTCACACATTGGCCATAAGTTCGCAAATTGAGCTGCAAGTTACTTCCCCATCCATCCTATTCTCCAGATTTGCGTCTAACCCAGAGCTTACCTCAAAAACTGGCTTGTTGTACGTTACAACTACAGTAGAGAGTCTAAAGGGTGCGTTGTGCGTTGTCTCATCGAATCGATGACAAAATGCCACTGTGCTGAAAGAATTGTTACAAACCTTTGCTGGAAAGGCCTCAAAACCATTTAAGCATTCGTATTTGAGTGCTACTAATATACTCTTCGACTATGACAATAGTAAACCTGCCCTAGCACACAGCTTTTAGAAGCTTTGTGACCGTAGACGGAAAAAGGGAGATCTCCCGCCGGGCAGTGTTCGGCCCGAGGAGCGGCCTACGCTCCGAGTGATAGTTATTTTTTTTTGCGCCCAGAAGCAATTGAAAGGGCTACCCACGGAATGCGAGGAGGGAGGTGGTGAATGCTCTAAGCATACATCTAAGCCCCAGTGCTGGCCCAGTCTGTCCGGGCCTCGTCTCTTGCACGGGGTAGCGAGGTGTTCAGCTCAGCTACCCCCCTCCACAGCCTCCAACTCCACCTGCGTATCAGACCCCCCCGAGTTCGATAAGCGGAGGCCATGGGGCCAGGAAAATCGAGCGCTTAATAGCGCCCGCTTTCCCGACCCCAACGGCGGATCTAGTCTCGGGCTCCGCCGCCAACCAAGTTTCGGCCGCGGAGGGTAGGGAGAGCAGCGCCTCGCAATACCGACACTCCTCTCTCCCCGCGGCCCCACCACCACCGCATCAACAGTGCGGCCCCGTTTGAGTCGCGGAGGATAGGGCGAGTGGCGCATCGCCATACCAACACTCCTCTTCCTCCGCGACTCCACCTCGGCTGCAGCGGTAGAGGGAGCGGACACCCCTCTCACTGCAGCCCACCAACACACATCCGAAGTGGGCTCGTCAAGCCCACTCGGAGTGGCCAACTCGGGCCGGCCCTACACTTCGGGCCTGCCAAGGGGTTCCTCTTTGTTCACCGCGGTTGACCAAGCCACGGCTACTAAGCCCTCCCGCCACGACAAGGCGGGAACCCGTTCGGGGGGGACTAACCTAACCTAACCTAAGTGCCTACTCACTAAACACCACCTGTGAGACTGGCATTGGCTTATGAGGCCTTTCTGCCCAATCGGAAGTGACCCTCTTTTGGGAAAAGGGGGCGCAGGCGGCGAAGAGCTGTTGAGGGGGAACATTAAGAAGAGTCGGCCTGAGACGCCAGGAGCCAGTTCAGGTCGGTGGAAAGCTTGCTTGGCGGGTCCAAGAGAGAGGTCTCGGCCTGCGGACTCGATAGCGACTAGCCTCACGAATGAAATGATTGGAGTGAGACTCCGAGGCTTTGAAGAAGTTCTCAGAGAGTATTAGAAATTGTTGGATTGTGGGGAGCTCTAAGTCTCGATGGAGGTTACTAAACGTACCAGGGTGCGTTCCTAGCTCGACGATAGAAAAGATTTTGAACTATTTGGAGTTCGTTAGTGATTTTGGGGTCAGCGTGGGAAAATATAGGGCCCGCGTTAGTCATGACTGGTCGTATACAGACCTTATAAAGGGTTCGCTTGTTTCGGAGGGACATTTTACTGTGTCGGCCCAGAATACTGTTAAGCCTACTCAGATAAAAACGTGCGTTGCGGGTTACTCTTTTGACATGGGGCCCGAAGGTGAATCTCGTGTCAAGGGTGACACCTAAATATTTGGCGGACGTATGCCAGGGGACAGGGGAACCTAGCATACGGATTGGTGGAATATTATTGAGCCGGTGTTGTTTATGATCGAAGTGAACGGCGGAGCTCTTCTCCGGGTTCACATCGATGCGCCGTTTTTGAAACCAAGCTCCTAAGTCATCAACTGACTTTTGGATCTTGTTCCGTATGAAAGGTAGCGAGATATCTTTACAAAAGAGGGCAGTGTCGTCTGTGAAGAGGGAGAGCTGAACACCTTTCGACGGGATGGGAATGTCGTTGGTGAACAGGATATATAGGAGAAGAGCAAGCACCGAGTCCTGAGGGACACCGGCTGAGAGGAGAGCGTGCCTTCGTGTCTAAAACGAAAGGTACGATCCTTCAGGTAATAAGAGGCCACGAGACGAACAAGATGATCAGGGAGACCTATTTTATATAGTTTGTAGATAAGGCCTTCGTGCCAGACTCTATCAAAAGCTTTGGCAATGTCGAAAAAGACCGCGATGGTCTTATGACGAGGAGGATAGAAACCGCTGAGGATATATTCCACAATACGGTGAACTTGTTGGAGACAAGAATGTTTCGCTCGGAAACCAAATTGGTGGGGGATGACAAGAGGGCCACCGTCTGTGGGAAACAGATGGAGCCTCATGCGAGTGAGGATGACTCTTTCGAAGAGTTTGCCCATGGCCTTGTGGAGACTGATGGGACGATGACTGGAGGGGACAAGAGTGGTAGTTCAGAGCTATTCTATATATACTACTTTTACTTCGGAACTTTGATAGCGGGATTTAGGCTTCGGTGTGTTTCGCTTGTGGCGCGACGACAGCGCCGCCACAGCTTACTATAACAAAATAGGTAGCTAATATCATTTTTTCAGTCTTCATCATTACAGCCCTTCACAAGTCCACTGCTGAACATAGGCCTCCCCAAGGAATGCCACAGAGCACGGAGCCACCTGCATTCATCGACTTCCTGCACCAGGTCGTTTGCATGATTACTCCATCTATTGGCGGGTCGCCCTACAATTCACCTACCCGTACGAGGCTGCCACTCCAGAAAAATTTTTCCCCATCGGTTGTCGGTTCTTCGAGCTATATGGCCGGCCCATTGCCACTTCAACGTACTAATCCGTTGGACTATGTCGGTCACTCTGGTTTTAATGCGGATATCCTCATTTCTAAGTTTATCACGTAGAGAAACTCCGAGTATAGCCCTCTCCATAACTCGTTGAGCCTCATATGGCCAGCAGTGAAGGACCACGTCTCAGATCCATGAGTCATCACTGGCAATAGTTTTGAGGTATACATGATGAGAAGATGTGCCGTAATTTCCCGAACGCTGCCCAGCCGAATTGAATCCTTCGATTGACCTCTCGGTCGAAGTTGGACTTACCTAGTCGGACTATTTGTCCCAGGTAAACATACTCGTCAACAACTTCGAGCTTAGTGCTCCCAACAAATAACTACTTGCATAGCTGTGTCATGGAAGTTACATATGCCACATATTTCAAGTCTTATTATGAATAACTAGGTGGACACTATTATATAAACTATAGTGTGTATAAAAATTATACAATAAGTGTTGTTTTTTATATGTGTTACCTCAGACTTTTTTCTAGGTGAACCGATTTCGATAATTTTTTATTTGAAAGGTTGTGCTTTTCATGTAGACCCATATAAATTTGATCAAGATCAGTAGTTTTTGAGTTATACTTAATAACGCGTATTTAATTGACTTCGTTCTCATTGTCTTTATATTGAAGTCGGTTGTATATAATTTTTAATTTTACCACTCGTTAAAGTATACTTAAGGCCGATATGTTATGTTCAACTCTAGGCCTAAACGAACTTCCTCTTTCCTCATATTTCTGAAGGTTTTTGGAGCAGAGTTCACCGTACTGCCCTTGGCGGACAAGGCTTCAAATGTTCTCTAAATATTTATAACTTCTAGTACCTATATGTTCTGTCATATATTTTCCTTCAGCTCCGAGCAAGTAGTAAAACGGTAGCTTATTAGCAAGCAAGATGATAAACGAGACCACAGTTTCCTACTTAAAGGTTAGCAGAAGATGTGACCTGTAGACAACTGTCCGACAATGTTTATCTATCCTCGATTAAGAATCAAAATGCAAATGACAGATGTTGTGTTGACAGTTTCAAAGCCTTGTTACCAGTATAAGGAACCTCCGGTCACCTCACTCTTTCGCTACAATGATTCTCTTTTCGAATAAACTCTGGAATTACTTTTTACTATGCGAGGACAATCCTCTACGCGATATTATCACCCTATGGGTGTCACAAGGGGTGATAGAGGGAAGTGACACAGGAGATAGGCAGCAGCCTTATCCTTCCTGATAACAACTAGCATATAGTAGAAAACTGCGGATGCCAGCCCACCTGTCATGCGTGGCAACTATAGTAAATATCCATCCCTATGAAGTTTATATGAGGAAGACCTACATTCAGCAGTGGAAAGTTACAGAACTGTGTCTTTTTGTATATAAAAGAATTTTTAAAATCCCAAATGTAAAATTTATTTATTATGTCATTAGCATAGATAATTCTATGGTCATTAGATATACTTCAGAAAGCTTCAGAATGTAAAATTTAATTTATTTCTTTATAGTTCTTAAGGCTGTGTTCAGATGGCAAAATTTGGATGCGCGTTTTCAAATCGCGCGTCTAGATATTCTAATATTTACTAACAACCGATGCAAGTAATCGCGGGCACGCTTTGTTATTAATGTAAAGTCAGTTTGCTGTTCAGTATTCAGTTGAGCACGCGCTTTCATCGCAATCGCAGGAACTATTTTTCGCAATTTTGTTAATTTTCGTAATTATATATTGCTTTCGCATTTAAAATGAGTGATTTTTTTCTTTGTAATATAACCACAAAATAATATCCTCTCCACATCTATATTCCAAGTTCTACCGGCTGACGAGTACTCTCGCAACGCGCGTTATCGCTCGTCATTTTAACTCTCAATTTAATCGTGCGTTGGCGCGAGTTACACGTGAACTTAGCCTAAAAGTCGGCTTTTAATTATTAATAAAAGTTAAATTGTTCAACCTTTTTGAGTAAACCCTGCTTTAAGAAATATCACAAGTTCAAGATAACAACTAGAATGTAGTCTAAATAGTGACACTATAAACTTCGCCGCTATTTTCCCATGCTTAGGGGTGGAAATTATACCTATCATATATAAATTAAGCACACGTAAACAAACACGAATTTCCCTGCACCCACTGTTGGCTGAAGGCGATGTGTGCACGGGACGTTACCCAAAATGTCGAACAGCACTGTAGTCGACAACAGCAATGTCCAGAATTATAGCGCACATACTCGTGCACTATAATCCTGGACATTAATAAACTCTCGTCAAGCGTGGCGAATATCTACCAACAAACATTGTGTTTAATCTTCAGGTCGAATTTCGGTCACGGCGGCTCGTCTCAACAGAGATTAGCCATCTGCGAAGGACAGGATTATAGTGCACATATACTCTATGCAAACACAGGTGCACTCTCTATTCCCTCACTCTTATAGACTGATAGAACGGAAAATCGACACGAACGGAGAGAGATCGGACGCAAAAACAACGGCTTTATGTGCTTTCCGTGCCACGGTGGTTAAACACCTCCAACATCCTGACTCCGGGCGGTTACTGAGAATTTCTAATATTATATTGAGAATATATCTTCCAAGTACTGCTTGTCAGCTATCGAAACCTTAAACGGGTATATGCCCAGATAAGGGCTTAATATGTTATTGAAGATAAAAATACATACGTGGCAGGACTCCGTTTCTGTTTAGATGTCCAACTGAGTAAGCTTCTTATATCAGGTATAGAGAGCCAGTATATAAATGTCGCTTAGGTACGATCACCTCTGTGTCGCACCGCATCTTGTCAAAGACGCCGCCGCGACGTACACCCACAGGAGAATTTGACATTTTAAAACGAAGCGCCGTATTGAAAGTTATCTAACCTGTTTTTTTTTATTTATACTCTTATTTTATTACAATAACCATAAGAGTTAACTAGTATTCTGTTTTATTCTTAGAATAGAAAAACATTTATTTAACAAACAGTAAAACCGTGTAAGTCGGTGTACCGACACCATCTTAGTGAACAGACAATAATTAGGTACAGAGGAATTTTGAGGCATTCAATCCCAGTCCTCGGAGGTGACAACGCATCTGTAGCTTTCTTTGGTTGAAGTTGGTTGCAGGTGTCAATATCAAAAAAGACTTTAATAGGCTGCAACGGTAACGGCAACGGTCAATATCAAATCAGGCGTTTTGTAAGTTCATTTGTCATTTCAGTTTTACTACAATAAGCTCCAGGCGATAGGACCTCTTCTGCCTAGGAGTCAGTCTAGACTCTAGTGTGTGAGTCAAGTTAGATTCCATGGCTATTCGACTTCGACCAACCGCAAAGTAAAACTTTAGTTGAAGTGGTTTACTAATAAGGCCCACTGCCTACAGATGCACGCTACAGTTACTTAATATAAGGCTGAATTTGAAGAGTTACAGTTATACAACGCTTAAGACGTTTAAGAGCAAGGAAGTCCGCCGCGCTGCCCAAATTCGTGTTGACGAACTACACATATTTTGGATATTTCTCAGACATGCAGATTTCCTCACAATGTTTTTGTACACCGCCGAGCGCGTGGTACATCAGCACTTAAAATGGCTATTTACAATTTTACAGGATACGAACCCGGGTTGATCGCGTACTGTGAAAATAGCGCGCTGCGAGCGCTTAGTCCGTTAGCTACCGCATTTAATGTGTAGGCGTAGTAGCTTAGCTAAACATAACGTTAGTAGCTTTTTTTAAACAGTCTACCCAAAGTGGAATTTTATTTGTTAAAGGAATCACTGCAAACGATTGTTCTACGATCCATAGGCTGGTGTGTCCATCAGTGGGCTGTATTGGATTGAAATTATTTATAGTCAACCACTTCATCTGTCACCAGTAAATCGCCTATTGTCCGTTGCCTGTCGTGAACTTCTGCAGGGCTCGCGACAAACTGGATCGCTCGGTGCAATTGGTTACTTAATTAATGTTAACAAATTTAAGTAAAAAAAAAACAGGTTGAAATAAAAATACATGTATAAACTTTCCATATATTGACCGTATAAATCATATAAATACAAGCATTTAACAGTATAGAAGGAAATTTACTAGCCAGTTACAGACACCACAAGCGTTTTATTTTTTCATTAAAGTAACACTGACAAAATTTATGACCACATCAACCTTTAGAAAATAATGGACATACTACATTTCAACTATCGACATCATTCATGTTGCAACACTGTCGTATTTATACGAAATTTGAGAATGGTGACTTCATATTGCGTTTCGCGTTCCTGTATATTTAAATTTTTAATCCTTTATGTACATGGGCGTAGCCAATAGTTTGACTGGTCTTGGCTTAGATTTTCTAGGCTTTTGTGCCCATCGGCCTCCCAGATAGCTACATGCATGGATGTGTGTATAAAACGTTTTTTAAACTGTTTGTGTAGATAGATTATTTTATTTTAATTTAGATATTAATCACAAAATTAAAATTAATGACCAAATAATAATAAAGACTAGTAAACTCTAACAATTGTCCATATTTACCGAAATGCGATGTGAAGTGCCGTCTTAACTATTTAAGCAATATTGTCCTGACATAAATTTAAAAACGCAAACAAAATCCTTCTTACATATTATTTTGAAAACATTTGCAACAATATTTAAAAACACAAATATATGTATAAATTTGTTTTGGTAATTCGCTTACGTGACTAGTTGCTAAACAGCAACCAAAATGGTAAAAGCTTATCTTTAAGTAAGTCACTAAATTCAAGGCAGATTTAATTTGGTTAATTTTTCGCATATAGATAATATTATAATCAATGTTTTTTTAAAAAGTAGAAAAAAATGTTAATCTAAACAGAAGGATGAAAACTTAAATAACGAGTAATTACATGTTACGATAAAATATAGTTTATCTAATAGTGAGCCAATCACCTGATTGATATAATTAAGCATAAAATTTAGAACTTGGGCACATCGATGGAAACATACCAACGATTTTAACCAACCATACAACTTCGCTAACATATTATATATTTACCTTTATTGTTTATGTTCTAAATTAAATATATCACATCGATTTACTTTTAATTTAACATACATAACAAATTACATCGTTAGCTATTACGTAACAATACGTCACATAAAATTGCAAGCATTATTTCGGTATAATCTCGTATATTTAACTGATTCCGACCTACCTTAATGACTTTAATCACAGAAAAAAGGAATCATAATTATTTTATTCCTTTGGATCTTCAATTGTTGCTATAAGCACACAAGTAATAAATATGTATAAACATACTGAAATACAATAATATTTTGAATATATTTTTCGATATGATTCTTCTATACATACATCACTGATCACTGCTTACCAATCGCACACAGTTATCAATCCAAATTTTTCTTCCTAAAGGAAATACACAGAAACAGCAGTACGACGAATATATAATTTCCAAAAAGTTTTTTATTGTTCCAATGAATACAACATTAAAACTGCCTGGCACCGAACTTTTTCAGGCTTTTTAAGGGCAATGTACAACAATTTAAATCAACTTTTTTGTGGTAATCATTAAATCTTACTGATAGACCGTAATAAACAAAGTAACATTAATAGTTTTTATACGCTTATTTAATACAATAACTCGGCATGCAGTGACCACAGGCAGTGTCCGTTTTAAATCTGCAACTCACGTCAGTGAAATCCTATCAGTTTGTACCAAATATATCCTATCAGTTCCAAATTTGGTATTACATTATTACTAAATTTTATAGCATCCTAAATATTTATAATGATCTCGAGGCAAATTTTCAATTCATTACTACATCTATATAAATATAGATAAAGCGAAGTGAGATTCATTTTAGATTCGATATAACATTTACCAGTTTACAATAGTAACTCGCAACAGTCTCAACACAACTTGTGATAACATAATGTCTTCACTAACTTCTCACCAATTTAACTCATTAAATAATGACTATACATACATTTATACATAACATATATCTAAAATGAAGGCCGCTGTAATAAACTTACTATGTGTTAAGGGTCAAATGCATGCTGCCGCCAAAGATTTAATTACGCTTTATTTTTACCCCATACAATACTTTGGCGTATCGGCTCTTTCGTTTCATAAATAAACTCGATAAGGTATGAATTAAACTATATTATCAAACGTTTAAACCATAAATCAATGTGGCATAAATACCAATAACATTTAGGGTTCATAGAAACCCGAATATTTTAAATGGAAACCAATATAATTTTATTCTGCCCTGCTATATCACAACTTCCAGTTTTAAATCGAAAAAATTAGAAATTTGAAAGTATGTAGGCAAACTCTTTCGATACCGTTTAGTGGTGGAATAAAACAAGTCACTACCCCATATCGTCCCGTGGGATATCGTAAGTGGCGACATAGGGAAACAAACCAGGAGATGGAAGATAAACCAGCAGCGTCTTCCTAATAACAACTATAAATTGAAGAAAAAAAAACTGTGGCCTACTAAGTGTTCAGAGTCAAGTGCACAAAGGTAGTACCAAATGAATGAATGGGTATTAAGCATTTAAGCTTAGTCCTTAGATATAACAACGCCTTCTTCGTATGAAGTTAGCTGCAGTACCCATTCAGTGTTTACTTACTTACCATCAGGTGAACTGAAAGTTCGATTCATCTTTTATAAAAAAAAAATCGAAATATCACGCTTCAAACCAGCTTGCCGTGTTAGCCGGCAAAAGCTATTTAACTGATGCAATTACAAAACGAGGAAAATGACTCTTGTTTTAGACAAACCTAAGCAACAATTAAAATTATGGCAACCCTTCAACACACACTGACATTTTTAAACGTCACGCTAATGATTTAAAATTGGTTTAATTTAAAAAAAAAAACCGTCTGTCGTAGGACGGCACGTCAGAAGTGAAAACTTCTTAGCTTCACAAACTTGTAAACATTATTTTTGGGTTGTTAAGAAATATTTTGTTAGGAAGTATTTTTGTTAGAAATTATTTTTATCAACGTATTAATATAGTAATAATATTTTCATTTATTGCGCTGTATTACATGAAAAAGAATGATTATTATCTATATAAATACAAACAAATTTATTCAATTGGATTTTCAACATTACTTTCATCAGTTTTATGTGTCTGAGCGTTTTAAGTTTTAAGACTTAATAAAAACAAACTCCTCTAAACAACTATTATTTATATATAAACTAAACCAATCGTTCTGAAACGATAAGTTAACTGTTACCTCAATAGAGAAATTGCGATACAAAATAGAATAAATACGAAAGCAAAAAAAAATATCTGTTAATGAAAAAAGTGAAATATGTTTAGGAAACGTATCCGCATTTAAGTACAATTATCAGGAAATTACAAAAACAAGAAACATCTTTCGAGACCAGAAATATGGCAAATATGTATGAGACACATAACATACATGATGGCCTATTGAATTGATGTAAATCTAATTAAAAATATAAAATATGAGATATATTCAGATTGCTCGATATTACATATAATAAAAATAGCTTATACCTACCATAATTCTTTTTATAGTTATGTTTTTGTTTTACTGTATAGGACACATACAAAAATATATAAGAATATAGATAAGAAACTATTGTAATAACCATTACACATACAGGTAGCATAGGTTTATTACTAATAAACTATACTAAAAAGCAAATCATATAACCTGTGTAGTGCATTAAATAGATTTTTAGAAAAAATAAATAGTAGGTTTTCTTTTGAAAAGGTAAAATATTAAGTAATATTATTATCTAAAATAAATATCAATTAACACGAAAGTTTATTTGTTGTGCGTAAATTAACTATATTATGATATTTTTGGTTTTCATTACAATATAAAATACATAAAATTCGTTCTAGAAAATTGCAAATTCGCCGTGTAGCGACGGCGTAAGTAACTTAAGTGAAAGCGCGGCATCGAAGCAGGAAAAATTTTTTGCTTTGCATTTTTAAACTTAATTCCCACCATACACAGTTTTATTTCTATTGCAACTAAGATAGTTTTAGGACCTTTTGAACTGTTTTTGTGATTCGAAAACCGAGTTTATTCTCCAATGATAAAAGTTTATATTTGTATGAATTGCAATAATTTGAAATCCTTCCTGCTCCGCGATCACGCCATACCCCATATCATCCTGTGGGTGTAGTAAGAGGGATGAATCAGGAGATGGGCAGCATCATCCTGATAACAACTAAAAATAATAAAAATCTGCGGTTGCAAACACACCAAACCTGGCAACTATGCCAAAAAAGTTTCAAATAAAATCGTAATTTTAATTTTTTTTAATTTAAAAAAAAAATATTTTTTTTTTCATATAATCAAAATCCAATAATAGAAAAAAGTAAATACAACCAACCAGTTTCGGTCATTGAATGTGACGTGACTATCGTATATTTATTGATAAACAATACACATTTTATATTTTATAGACCTTATGTTGTGGTGGTAAGATTCAGTTTTCGATATACAATATGAGGCACACAATGTTTTAGAAACATAAAAATAATGATAGAATAAAGATATAATTTTAAAAAATACATGAAGTTTACAATTTACAAAAAAAATGTCTTTCTTTGTAAGCGTTAGCACTCGGCGCAAAATACATTGAAAGATTATTAAAATAGCAGTAATAAACCGAACCTAAGGGTGATTTTATTTTTTTTATTTCAATTTTATAAAACATTTCACCTATACGTGCGCCGGTCCAGGTTGATCCTCTCGAGGCGTGTGAACAACAACGTGCTTGGCGATATCTGCAATGTTCTGATGTTCTCCGTGCGCCGCGAGGTCGAAATCTGAACCCGACAGTGCAGCGATGTGATTCCAATCCGAACCAGTCCTATCGCCTGTTTTGTAGGGAGATAAAAGTCTCAACTCAACGTTATAAGAATGTGTTTCATAAACTGATTTAAACGATAAGTAAATCGTTCAAATCTTTCAATGTATTATTATTATAATATGTATATGTTATTATTACCCCGCAATAGTAATTACATTATAATAGATAAATGTTTGTTCTATTTTTATATTAGAACGAAATGAAATTCGACATCAAAACCGTGAATGAACGAATATCATTGTGGAGCTTAGGTTAAATAACATTCTGGAAACGGGTTTAGAAAGGACTTTCGTTTGCAGAATTATTGTAGAATGCGCAAATACTCGAACGGTACTCAATTTTAAGATGTCGTTGTATCGTGCTGTCTCTATCAGTTTAAGTCAAAGTGAGTGAGACACCACGAGACTTAACGACGTCTTAAAATTGCGTAGCGTTTGAGTATTTCGCCATAAAAGTATCATAGTCAACGTAGCTGTAAAATTATGACTTAATAGAACTAACCAAATGAATCAAGCTAAATGTTTGAGATTGTGCGAAAAACTCTCTCCCGCCGGGAGATACTTTAACAAACAATATTACTTACATTTAAAACATAAGAATAATTTCTGATGATAGTAATACAATTTAAGATAGGCAGATGTGGAAATATTTATGACGTTCTCTCATCTTTATTTCATGTGTAATCATTAATCAAAACTTTATTATAGTTTTAAGAAATACTATTATTGTATTGGCGATTAACGGCCCACTTATAAAAATATTTTGCTTTCTCTCTTCACTAAATAACAATAGAAAGAGACAAGTATAGAGATAATTAATCATTTATTTAAATAAAGCAATACAGGTACAGTCAACGATTAAAAGTGAGGCTGTTATTTTTCTAGTGGTAACCCTATCTTTCACATTTTTGATCACGAGTTTCATTTCACACTATAAATTGTAATAAAAATAACTACCCCGTAATGAATTCTCATGAAACAGTCAAAAATAACACGAGTTACACAATGGGCTGATTTCATGTACTTACCTCCAGTACGATAATTATAGTAGCACTTACAAATATTTGACTAATTTCCCCAGGTCAAGCGCTTAAACCGCTTAATACAACATCATCATTACCATCATAGCCCATTCCAACATGTCTTTTGAACACTGCCATAAAGAAAGGCAATTAATTATTGTCTTATTTCGAGATCAGAACCTTTTACTTCGCGTATTTATTTGAACTGTACCGTAGAAAACTGTGTGGTTTTTATTCAAGGCAAGATTACTGCTGAATCATAGTCCTGGATTGAATACCCAGCCAAAGCTAACACTTATGCAACACACAATTTAATCATTAAAAACTGCAACCCTACTGATGGTCTGTTTGAAATCCAAAACTCATTATAAAGTCATAACTACTGTGAGCTAAACCAAAAGTGAATTAAATATGATACACAAGTATGAAGAGAATGTGAGCTGCAATTTCGTTTAATTTTAAAAAGTTAAGAAAAAACGCTCATTTTGAAGGGTTTTATGGTAAGGCTATATTAAATAAGAAACACTGGTCATTAAAAAATAACTGCACGTCGTTTTCACCCCACCAACAAATATTAGTTGTGTAAATGCAAAATGTTTTTTTTTTTCTAAAATAATCACAACGAAATTGCAACTTATCTCTTTCTGTAAACATATTATTGAATAGTTTAAGTTTAGTAACGTTCTTTATTAAATATAAAAGTGACCTCTTTTAATACACAATAACAAAACTTATTATTAACATGTTTAACAAAGCACGTTACTATATTAAACAAACAATAAACATAATAACTAACTACGTGAAAAACCTGCACTCAATGTGAAATGATAAAGCCGATCTGTTAATAGCGTTATGCGTTTCGTATGCTGTTAATAGAAACTTTAATATTAACAACTTTAGTATTAATCTAAGTTTAAAAAAGAATAGCAGTGTTGCAAGTCTAGTGTAATGTGGTAAGCTTTTCGTAAAGTATTTTCCTCATAAAATATATTTAACCAAATATTTTTCTAGCCATAGCCCAACTTAATTTAAAATTATAATAAATATTAATCACAGAATTAAGTATCACATGCAGTCAGTCAAAATCAATTTAATAAAATCACTCACACGACTGCCTCGTGAACAGCTCGAAACACCGGCTTTGACTCACAAATGCTTAGTACTCTACTTAAATCAGTATAATTCAAGCTCGCTTTAGTAATACGACCAAATGCAAAAACCTCAATGATATATAAATTCGTAATGTTTGAATATTAAACAACACTAAATTATTCTTAATAAAAAAAAGATAATTTTATCATTGAGGATTTTTCAAACGGCTTTAAGACTGCGTTGGGTGTACACTATATCTGTAATTTTATCAAATATACTACGTCATTAAAACATAACAAATATTGTACATACATCATAGATCGAGACGCAAAATATAGTTAATACAATCCTGTATGATATTGAATTCATTATGAAAAAGAATAAAAAATCGCCTAAATACTAAGAAAGAAATCCGATCAACCCACGTAGTCCTGTGACTCATAACGAGTGATAAAATTATAAATTTTGTATAACCGACTTCAATATAAATAAAATGAGAACATCATCAATGTAGTCGAAGTCAAATAAATATGCATTAATAGCTGTGCCCCGCGGTTTCAACCGCGTATATCACGCGTCTGCGCCGCGCGTCATGACAGGACACCTCGCTTATTTAGTTCAATCATTTTAGCTAAAAAAAAAATCAAAATTAATGGAGTACTTTTATCTATCGGCGTATGTACGTTACACAGAAAAGTTAAATTTTATGCACTCTTCTTCTTCCCCAGCGTCCCAGAAAATACCCCAAAACGCGGTTTTTCGCACTTTTAAAAAGAACTGTAGACGGTACATGAAAAGTGTGGAGGTACGAAACGATACTTGACAAATTTTCTATTAACCTTTTATACATACGAAAGCGATATCCTTTATAGTTTTCGCGCAATATATACCACAAAATATATACATTTTTTTATCATTAATCAATTTTATTTTGCTCAAAGTTTAGGTTTATTATAAATTTCCAACTTTACCGCAAAGTATGTATGACTAAAGTAAAGAATAGAATATGCTCTTTTTCATCATCATTCATCATCATTACAGCCCTTCACAAGTCCACTGCTGAACATAGGCCTCCCCCAAAGAATGCCACAAAGCACGATCCTGAGCCACCTGCATCCATCGACTTCCTGCATGTCTTACCAGCCGGGCTATTCACAATCGTCTCGGAAAGCGAATTCAACTCGGATTCGATACTTCTCGCACCGAAACCAATAAACGCTATTCACATTTAACGTTCGGATAAAGGTCACTTAGATACATCCCATAACTATTGTATCGTCATTTAGTTACATGCATTTACGAATTTTGTAGATAAATAGGCTTTTGTATTTTTTTAGAGTAACGCCTAAACAAAAACATAATGCAATATTTTGGTGTTAGCCATTGATATCGAATATAAAAAATATATAATTTAACTATATAATAAATAACAAAAAACTGAGATATATATCGTTTCACAAAGCAGCATATATATATGCTGCTTTGTGATAGAAAACTTATAAAAACACACCTTTCACAAAAATTCAGCTTTACGATTAAGTGCAAATATTGAAGTAATTATATGAAAATACGTCTTATAGATAATTGTAATTAATTTTTGTTACCTACCTTATAATGAAAAGGGTTTATTTATCTATTCTAATCATCAATATTCGAAAAGTTTTCGCCAGCCTCAGAGCTCTCGTAAAGTTTCCGATGCAAACTGTCACAATTATCGAAAACAAACGTCAAAGAAGTACGGTCACGCCCCATAGAAAAAAACCCAGACCCGACAGAAACGAGACATATCTCAGTTTTTTTGTTATTTATTATATAGTTAAATTATATATTTTTTATATTCGATATCAATGGCTAACTCCAAAATATTGCATTATGTTTTTGTTCAGGCGTTACTTTAAAAAAATACAAAAGCCTATTTATTTACAAAATTCGTAAATGCATGTAACTAAATGACGATACAATAGTTATAGGATGTATCTAAGTGACCTTTATCCGAACGTTAAATGTTAATAGCGTTTATTGGTTTCGGTGCGAGAAGTTATCGAATCCGAGTCGATTTCGCTTTCCGAGACGATTGTGAATAGCCCTGCAGGTCGTCACTCCATCTCGTGGGGGGACGCCCTACACTTCGCCTACCGGTACGAGGCTGCCACTCGAGAACGAGAACTCCAAAATATTGCATTATGATTTTGTTCAGGCGTTACTCTAAAAAAATACAAAAGCCTATTTATCTACAAAATTCGTAAATGCATGTAACTAAATGACGATACAATAGTTATGGGATGTATCTAAGTGACCTTTATCCGAACGTTAAATGTGAATAGCGTTTATTGGTTTCTGTGCGAGAAGTTATCGAATCCGAGTCGAATTCGCTTTCCGAGACGATTGTGAATAGCCCTGCAGATGCCTATATGCTGTCAAGTCTGTTGAAGAATGTAGCTTCATCTCCCGTCTAACAGCCATGAGATTAAGAAAGTGATCGGAGAGTTTTTGTGTTCTTCTGCGGCGGGTCTTGCAGAACTTAGCTCCGACCGCATGGACAGTTTCCACGAGCTTGTCATTCATATCGTCCACTTCATTGCAGTCTTCTAGGCACTGAAAACGGTTTTGTAACTCGAGCTGAAAGGTTTCGGTACTTTGGAACAGAGCACGAGGGGGACGGAGCGTTGACTTCATTAGACGAGACCTCTCCAACTTAACGTTTAGGTTCAGTGTGCCTCTAACCATTCGGTGATCGCTACCAGTTTTCACCCTCGCGATCACGGAGACATCACTGAACAGTTGTCGTCTGGTCGTCATAATGAAGTCAATCTCATTTTTTGTCGAACCGTCGGGGCTCGACCAGGTCCACTTCCTGTGGGGCCGCTTCTGGAAGAAAGAGTTCATCATAAAGAGTCCCTCTTTCTCCATGAAGTCGGCCAGCTGCTGGCCCCCTGGGTTCCGTTGCCCTATTCCAAATTTCCCTACTTTCAGCTCACCGTTCTCTCTTGTGCCTAGTTTTGCATTGAAGTCTCCCATTAACACCGTATATTGGGTTTTGGAGGAATGCATGGCTCCAGAGATATCCTCATACATTTCCTCCACCTCCTCATCGGGGTGTGCCGAGGCTGGTGCGTAAACCTGTATGACCTTCAGCGAATACCGTTTGGTGATTCTGAGTATAAGGTACGCAACCCTCGTCGACACACTCCCGATCTTTACAACGTTGTTAACGAGAGACTTGTGGACGATAAATCCGACACCTCCTTGGGACAAATGGTCGCCCTCCCGGTGATAGAGCAAGTTGCCGGATTCGAGGATTACCGTGTCCTCCCCCTCTCTTCGGACTTCGGATAATCCTATAATATGCCAGCGCAACTTGTCTATCTCTTCTTCCAGCTCCACGATCTACTCGTCAGTCCTCAGGGTGGTGCGTTGTACGTTGCCAGGTCGAGTCGTTTAAGGTGGCAACCGAACCTCCACCGGAGATTCTTAGCACCCCCTGCCCCGCCGTTACCATGGTCGCCACCGTAGCCAGGAATAGCGGGGCCGCCGGGGACTGGGGGCCGTCTGTTTGTTGCTTTAGTCATTGGGGGGTATTTTCCATAGTTGCCACGCTTGGCGAGCGGGTTGGCAACCGCAGTTTTTTTATTGTAATTTTGGCTATTATCAGGAAGATGCTGCTGCCCATCTCCTGCCTGTTTCCCTTTGTCGCCTTTTACGACACCCACGGGAGGATATGGGGTAGTGGATATTCTTGACCGCCACTACACGGCAATGCTCTTTTTAAAGAGGTACAAATTATTTCTTAACTTTTTCATTAGATAAAACTATTTATTTGAATAAGAATTAATACTACGATAGAATGTAAACGACTTTTGTTGCAATAATTAAATTTTAAAACACAAAAGCTACTATTGTGGCTTTACTATGACAGTTAGATATATTCCCATGCGGACTTTTGTCAGGTAATAATCATCGATAGTTTTCATCAGCGCATGCCAAGTAATGAATTTTATAGGCAAAATGTTGCTACTTTAGCTTACATTTTTGCAATTTTCTTAAGGACCTCTAATTTTCGTGATAATTGTACAAACAAACAAACAAACAAAATCTTTCGTCTTTATAATATTATGTAAGTATATATATCTTTATATATAAAAATAACGTGTCACATTGTTTGTCCGTGATGAACTCCTAAACTACTGAACTGATTTCAATGAAATGTTTCACAATGTGTGCAGTTTGGTTCAACTTGAGAGATAGGATAGTTTTTATCCCGATAATAGACCCTGAATTTTTTCTTTTATTGTTAGTTTAATGATTTTTTTTTAGGACACATGGTCGTCGGAAAGGGCAGAACAACGTCTGCCTGGTCAGCTAGTATATATACATATGATTTTTTTGTTATTATTTTTTACGTATTTTTTTAAATATTTGATTATTTTATTTTTAGGCTTAAATTTTTCAGGAGCATGATTGGCGTTTCGATTTTTAACGTCAATTCGGTTGGTGGCAGTCCAGAAGGGTTTAGTGATTTTAAAATTCCTGTGGGTAATGGACTGCGCTTCGATATTAGTCACAGTGTCGATCGATTTGTAATTTTTTATTTGGCCGGGTACTTTTTGGATAATTAGATTGTTTATTTCGTTGACAGTATCATTCCTAGGCGACACTATTGCTCTAGAACACAACCAATGAAAATTATTTTCGTGCAATTCTCGATGTCAGCGTATATTGCATCTATTAAAATTTCTAAATTATGGACTATTTGGCCTAGAGACTCATCCAGAAGAACGTCAAAATTTCTGCTTAAATTTGGGGCGGGAAAAATTTCTTCTTTAAGTTTTAGGAGTTGTTGTGGGAAATCACTATCTGTTATTCCATGAAGATGAGCTCTCATATTCGTCCGTAATTTGAAATTTTCAATCGAAGTCCATAAGGTAGAGGATTTCAGCATGCTTTGATAGTATCTGCTCGCGTACCTCGCGTCAATGATGGCTGTCTGAAATCTCCAGCAAATACAAAAGTAATCCCGCCCATGAGAGCTAAAGAGTTTCTAAGATCTTTTAAGGTTCTGTCCACGGCCTCTATATGTGCTCTATGGCTCATGGTGCATTCATCCCACATAATCAATGAGGCATCTTGTTGTAATTTACCAAGAGGCCCATTTTTGCGGATAGAATATGTAGAGTAGAGTGAGCAGTTTTTCCACCCTTTAAGAGAGTTGCAACAATTCCTGACGAAGCAACTGCTATCGCTATCTTCCCCGGTTGTCGTATCTTAGCAAGTATCAAATTTGTAAGAAATATGTTTTAGAGCCACCTGGCGCATCGAAAACAAAATTTTCCTTTGTTATTATTCTCGCTATCGACTATAGTCTCAAAAGCATGTCTGTGATCTGGGACTAATTTTGGCAGGTTTTCATTGACATAATTTAAAATTAAAAATTTGTACACCGACTTCAATATAAATTATTAAGAATAACTCAAAAACTATTGGTCAGACCTTGATCAAATTTATATGGGACCACATATAAAGCACCAGCTTTCAAATAAAAAAAGAATCTTCGATATCGGTTCACCCAGTAAAAAGTTATGAGGTAACACACATAAAAAAACATACAGTCGAATTGAGTACCTCCCCCTTTTTTTTGAAGTCGGTAGAAAAGCGGTCAAATCAATTGTATTATAGTGATGTGCCATTGTATCTATAGCATTGTTTTCTGTACGAACTGAAGAAGGTAATCCAAAATGACTTAGGCTTTTATCATTGAATTGCAACAGTTTATCTGCCGACTTCCAAAAAGGAGACGGTACTTAATTCGACTGTATTTTTTTTTGTTTTTTTTTTTATGTGTGTGTTTCGATGATTCTTTTTTTATATGAAAGCTGATACATCTCGTGTGGTCCCATATGAACTTGATCAAGGTCAGACCAGTAGTTTTTGAGTTATTATTAATAACCTATATTGAAGTCGGCTGTACAAAATTTATAATTTTAAATTATTTTCTATTTGTATCAAACCTTCCGTTAGAAATGTCCTCACTGTATGGTAAGGCGAAGTCTTGATTTTGCTGTCTGATTTTGTGTCTAATATCTTCACATAAATGGTCTTTGAAATTGTCTCATAATTTCAATGGTTCCGATGGCTGACAAAATAAAAGTATTACTACAAACAACTCTCTCAGTTGTGCTGGACATTGCGAAAGTGATGCTTCTCTCAGAGTATTTTCCTAATGGTCATCGTTTTGTAGCAAACCTCTGTCACAGTAAGCTAGAGGTCTATGAAGACCTCTTTGAGAACTCCGTTAACGGTTTGTAAGTACTCGAATGAGATTGGACCGTGTACGTGATGTAGCAACATCCTAAGATAAAAACACTGATTGAGAAGGATGTCCACCGTAAACTCTTCTAAAAGCGTAATCTTTTTTTATGGCTAAGGAGGCGTAGTGAGGACGTAGTTGGCCATCCAACTACGTCCTCACCGCACCTCCTTCCTGTGAATTTATTATATATGTGTAGTATTGCGGGGCTTCGTGGTATAGAAGTGTCTTTACGAATTCATCTTCATTTCAAAGAAAGCCAGCAAATTAGTTTTACGTGGGTTTTGGGCCATTTGTTCAGCCGTTTCTGCGGTAAAATATACCCTTTAACCGTTTTCTAAGTGGACGGCTAACTGCAAGCCTGTAGGATGCCGCTCGTGGATCGGAAATTCTAATATTCGCCAGACAGCTTCGGATGTACTTATGTACCGACCATTCACGTAGTTTTCCACTTCATTATTTTGTGTTTCTGACGATTAAAGTAGCTTGGTCATAATCTTTATTGATATATTTACAATTGTATTTGATGGCTTGAACTGAGTGTCAGTACTCCACATTTATGTGAGCGTTAAACGTCCTACACAATAATGGAGAATAAGCGACAATCCATCTGTTATCTATATTGACTTATTTATTACTTAATATATAACTAACTTATTTATTATTACTTCCTCTGATATTTAGCGTAGCGCTCTGTCCTCTATTTTCGGCGTCACGACGACGATAAACTGGATATCCGTCCTCTCCGGTTTGGGTATCGTTGACGAAACGTCGAGGGTACTTTTTTGTACAGATACCATTTTTCATACATGGTGCTATTAAGTTATGCTCCCCGCATGGTCCGTGCACCATATTTTTAGTTACGATATCGTACAATATCGGGTCGTTTTGTTGGTTGGGCAGTTCCGCAACTATGACACTGTCAATTTAGTCTGGCTGGATTTTTCTTTCTAGCCAAAACAGCAAATGACAGTGCAGTAAACCTCGCTTCTGCCACTCCATACTTGCCTACATTTCAATTTGCCGAATATTTGGTGAATAATTTTATGAATTTCTTCATTTTTAAATGAAATATCCTTGAAATTATGTCATGACGATCGAAAAACCGCTGACAGATAATAGTTTAGTTTCGGACATAAGTCATCGCATCCTGGGTTTTTTCATGCAAATAACGCGGAGAACCTGTGAATGAAGATGGCAAGATTACATGTTGACCGATATTTGATGGGTCAACATTTGCGTTTTGATTTAAAGCGTCTCCGAGATGAATGTATTCATCAGCCCTCAGTCTTTGGTGAATACGACTTATGTAATTCAATCTTTCTTATATCATATTTGCCATCATATCGACAATATATTGACTAAATAAGTCAGTGTAATAATGTAGTGGATTAAAAGTTAGCTCTAACCATCAATCTAAATGCATAAAATTGCATGTTGCAATGCAATTTCGCTACATAATATCGTTCTCATACTTTTAGCTAGACATCAAATCCATATTATTATTAACGTTACAATAACTACAGATATTGAATTATAAGATTAGTTATTTTCTGATATATTAACTGCCGTCCGTTGGTCTATGCGTTGGTGAGTGTTCTCGCTTAATAGAAATATAAGCAAAAGATTGAGATATATAGTAGTAAATAATACATTCTAAAAAGGATCCCTATTGATTTTTGTTATTGAACTCAACACCGTTTAAAAGTTATTAATGAAAGGGCATCAGTCACAGATTTTTTATTTTCTTGTAAAAATTATCGTCACTATTTTAATTTTTTTCATCTAAATTGAATTAAAAGCTCATGAGTCGTGCACTTTTGGGTTTTTCAAACTATATTTCTTATGCCATGCAAATGCACAACAAATTGTTGAAGAATAAAAATTATAAAATAAAATATTTAGAATAAATCGTTTATAAAAAAATATTAGTATATAATAAAAGCTGATAAACATTTTGTTTGTTTAGTTTTATCCTCCTGTGCCAACCCAAAATAGGTAAAAATTTTGACACCTCCTTAGAAGCTTTGCCTCTGTACGGTACGATTTCTTTACTCATTTGCTATTGCTATCATACAGTGTCAACCTGCCTGCCAAGCGTAACATAATACGTTACAACTTTGAATAAACCTAGCAAGCTAACAGCATAGCAAAGTGGCGAAGCAATCAGCTTTGTAGCGGTTTCTAACGGTTGCCGTTGAGCAATCAGTTTCAAAATAGAAGGTTCAGATGCCTGGGTGATCAGTAATCGATTGCTGAAAACAGAATTTGAAAATTCAAAACCGTTCTCGAGATAATCGTGGGACAGACGGACAGACGGACAGACATCGTGAAATCTGACTTCGCAAGCTTCGCCACTTAATAAAACTACTTTTACGGATTCTATCGCGTTTAATTAACTTATTTTTATTAATTCCCGACGTTTCGGGTGATTTACAGCACCCATGGTCAAAAGCACCCAAAACGTCGGGATAAATAAATAAATAAGTTAATTAAACTCGATAGAATCCGTAAAAGTAGTTTTATTCAATGTGTAGTGTTCACGTAAATTCAAGAAATCATTACGTTACAGCTTTATTACAGCCGCGTCTACAGGCTAAGCGCTCGCAGTGGACACAGTACGCGAGCCACTCAAGTTCGTTTTTTACATATGTTTATTACATACGAAACGCTTTAACCAATTAAAAGAGATATTTTAATCACGTTCATGCCTGAATCAGTAACGCATTACTTACACGGGAAACAATTACAAAAGAAAAGTTTTGCAAACACAAGCTTAGCGTTGTTTCCGCATAATGACGGATGATAATCATTCGCTTACCAGATGTCGCTGATTGTAACTGAGGTGAAATTATTTTGTCAGTTTCCAGTGTATTATATTTACATAGTGTAAGGTTATAAGTATGCTATAACTAATATATTAATAAAAAAAATAGCAAACAAGCCTTGGCAATAATGTGTTCCTCCTAACACTTCGAAAAATCAACTTAAAGAAAACTAAATACACTACCCAATACTAAAATCGACTAAAATATTTACTATAATATCAACTGTCAAAATGGCGTCGATAAAGCAGCGCCCTTTTGACCCTTTATTATTTGAATGACTGACTAAGAGCTGTCGTATCACAAAGCCATCTATGCAAATAAGGCTGTAGTTTTTATGTTATTAGAAAGTGACCATATTAACCGGATGACCATATTACCCCTCACGTACTAAGGCATAATGTTTGTTATATTTACATATAATTACAGTGTATTATATATACATAGTATAATTTTACGCAAAACATTGTCTCAGTAGTATGCCCTCTAGGTTTTCGCATACTGGTAACTCTATTTTAATTCATCTACTTTTAGGAATATCCATATTTTGGTTTATCCATTTATAATCTAATTAATATTAATTATATCTAATATTTCAAAAAGAAACATTAATCATTTACACTCTTCTAATAATCTAACTTTACCGCCATGAATTCTGTCAAAAATTTCACCTCATACCATAGTGGCGCCGTCCTGGCAGCAGAAAAAGTTATAGAAGTCCACATTGGTCGAACTCCGACCAGAGGCGATACTAATACGCATTATCTCTTCAATTAAAACCAATTATCATAACAAAACTTCAAAAATAACGCCCCTTTAAAGCTAAAAGCATTAATGACTAAAGCTATTTATTAATTTTAGCCATCGCTACACCCAAAAACATGTTAATTTTTACACTACAATGGATGAATTAATTTTTAATGTAAATCCAAAGTTTCAAACTTGCCTAGTAATATGATTTAAGAATTACAAAAATTCTAGACACACTAATGTTCGGCGAAACGTAGTTGGCCATTGAAAGCTTTTTCTTTGCTGGTTAGTACTACAGCAATACGACATCTAGTCTGTGGAGGCCTTATCGATGTCTACATTTGGTACATATTTGGTGCCATTGATTACGATTACGAAACTATTTTGTCTGAATTTACAATTTCGGAACGAAGATATTTTTTTTCCCATTCCTTATATAAAGAAAGAAATTTACGGCTCCGTGGTGCAGTAGCTTAGCAATGAGTTACGACATAGAACAAGTATTTGTATGGCCTGCAAGTAATTGTTCCGAGTCCAAATGTTTGTCCTTGTGGAATTTATGTACGTAAACTGCCTCCACGATACAGGACAAAATCTTAGTGTAGGGGACAACGTTCTTGAAAAAATAATAGAAAAAATCATTGAAGATATCAATCGGGCGACTATTAATATAGTAAGATAAGTGAAGATGTGCCACAATATCAATATAAATGAGACAATATGTAAAACACGCATCGTATCTTTTTACCGTCGCGTTGAATAATACAGAAGTTTCTATTGGTTAGAAAATTATTTATCAACATCGAATTGTTACTACCTTTTTAGTACGTGAATCATTTTATTAAATATGAGATAATTAATTTATTAAATTTCCTAAAAATAACGCCTCATTGAATTAATGAAATATATGTTGTGAATTAAACAATATTATGCGCTCGATCTTGACTCGGTATACCGAGCGTATGTCGCATTGCTGTCGTACCGACCAATCAAGAAACATTCTAACATACATGGATGTCTGAGGTACTTAAGGTACTTAATGATGTAAGGTGAAAATCTAATAATCTGACTCTAAGGCATTCCTGTAAATATATCAAAACACACAACACAGTCTTAATTACGGTCTTTGTTCACTGGTTAACGTTAGCGATATAATACACATAACAATTACTATAAAACAACACGAGTTTTTATTTAGTTAAAATACTTAGGCTCAATTTCTATAGCGGCGGAATGGAATGAAAATTAATCGTCGCGCGGGAAGTCGTGCAAATTCGCGGGTGACTGAGCCTTGACTCTAGACGACATTGAGTTATTTAGTCTATATCTTTTATTTGACAAGAATGGTTGATTGGATATTATTTTCATATTGTTTATTTGAAATATTGGAATAATTTATGATTTATGGAAGAAATGAAAACGTCACCCTTTGCGCCACCTCAGAATGCGCGAGAATTCCACGGAAGACGCATTCTTTTTTGGCTCATATCTAGTTTGCACGTTACACAATGAACATAAAATTCATTTTACTATTACAACTTCGTTACAAAAATTCGCTTCCATTCTGTTCCGCGGCAATGTAAATTGAGCCTTAATCATACTTCAGCGATCAACCGTGAATATATCTACATATTTGTACTAATTTATAAAGATAGCAATTTACTGTTTTTTTTAATAAATCTTACTGTAAGAGAACTTAGATATGAGAACAGTTTTAGCAAAACATGGTACGAATAAAATTTTTTTTTTCTCCCGTTTCGAGGAGTAATTATGATTATTATAATATAAGCTTTATTCCACAGTTCCACTAATGTTTTGAAAAAGTCATCGAATATCGAAAAGAGTCTACGTGTCATTGTCAGTACTAGGACTAAAGAGAGTAAAGTAGACTAGTTTATGATGTAAGAAAGGGTACTTATATAACAATACAAAATGATAAGTTATTAGTCAGACATAGTTAGATTAGACACACTGTTATCATTATTGATAAGTTGCATTTTAAATAAGTTTTTTAATGAAGCTGAAAAGAGCTTTATAAAGTTTTTTAATATATTTACACATTTTGAACTCTTTTTTAATTCGTCTACTTAAGGAGTATCCGTAGTTTGGTTTATCAATTTCTAATCGAATCAATATAAAATATAACTAATGTTTCAGAAAGAAATATTAATCTTTACAATTTCCTAACAATTTAACTTCTCTGCCACGAGATCTGTCAAATATTTCACCTTATTCCAAAGTGGCGCTGCCCTGGTAACAGAAAGTGTTCTCATATATATCCTGACTGACTAAATTTATAACAACGGGTGATGTTTGAAACTTGCTTAATTTTCGTTTTGTAAATATTTTTCATGTTAATATAATATATAGGTGTTTAATGTGGATTTGGCGGTGTTGATAAACCTCAGTGGTTTTTATCGGTGTCATTTACATGTTTGTATAAAGAAAATAAATGTTGGTAGTGATAAACAAATTTCAAATATATATATATATTCATTTTGGCCGAAAGCCTTGCATCCAATGCCGCAATAAATTAAAAAAAACCAGTGAACAAGGGCCGGTGTTAGTGATGGGCGTAGGAAGCGGATACGCTACCGTGAGTGCGCTAGAGTGCGCTAGTGTGCGCGGCGCGCGGACCTTGCGTGCGGGCGAGCGTGCTCGGGCGCTCGGCGAGCGTGCGCGCGCGCGTCTCGTCCAGGATGAAGCTGTTGATGACGTACGCTTCGCGCCGGATGCGGTCGCGCAACTCGGTCGACATGTCCGGGATCGCCCAGCGGACTATAATCATCACCAGCGCCACCACGTTCTGAAACAATTGTGTATTTGACACAATAGTTAATATAATAACTACAATATATCACATAGATATCTATTGAATTTGCTACTTTTGATAGTAACTATAAAACTGAGTGGAATTTGCGTTGGAAAGTCAATATAAACATGGTAGAGCCACGCCACATATATATTATGATTGTTGCACGAATAGATCGGCTCGAACGGGATAGGACTACGCTCTCACAGAATACCAGCATAAAACAGCAGAATAATGTTGTGTTTCATATGGTGAACGTAGAAAACCGAAGGACCCTTTTTACTAGTAACGAGGCGCCTTAGACCTCAGCGGTAACAACGCATCTGCATTTTAGTTCATGATGGAGGATAGATGTGTCTACGGACTACAATATCCATTTACCATTAGGTGGACTGTGTGCTCGCTTGTCACCTTTATTCTATAATAAAAACACGCTTGAATTCAACTATATCATATTGGTAACTTTATACTTTTAGTAGTGTCTGTAAAACTTAGCAAAATTTTTGTTTCTTAAGTGTAATCAGTTGCTGATGGCGGCGATAGAGAATTCACTACCCCACATCATCCCGTGGGTGTCGTAAGAGACAACAATGGGAAACTGAAACAGGAGGTAAACAGCGGCATCTTTTCTTTTTTTAATTCAACTTCCACATTAGCATTTTCTCCTATATCGTGGGGGCATTATCTTTATATTTTCCTGTTAACAACTCAAAATAATAACTTGCGGTTGCCGACAGACTTGCCAAACGTGGCAACGATGGCAAATATTCCCGCTTTGATAGACTGTAACGATGATGATTATTTAACTATTGAAATACCATCCCATAGAAAATAATACCCAATTTAACACAAAACGAATTTTGCCGCATAATAAGTGCATTAATCAGTCAAGTCCTGCCAGTCTACATAGGTCTCCCCCGTGATAAATTTGTAGATCCCGCCAAAGAGTATAGTAATATCTAGAAGGAACCCCTCAGTACCAAAGAATATAATCACTACGTTTACTGAGAACAATAGATAAGAGTGCTGAAAACAATTCTTTTTACATGTCATTTATAATAATAATACAACTTAAATTCTAAAAATTTTATTTAAATTAGTTTCGTTAAAAAAAAGTTATTGTATTGTACATTGTATTAGTTTCGTTACTAAATTACGCTTCTCTAAATTAAGAGAATGTACTTCAAATTAAGCGTTTGCGGCTTTATCGTCTTGTTTACTTCATATACTTGAGTCTATTTCCTTGGCTGCGTGAGTGCAAGAGGCAACTTCAATTTAAAAAAATTAAGTAGGCATAAAAAAGTTTTTTATTAGTTTTTTATATCAAAGGTTTTTTTTATATCAAACACTGTTTTTAAAAGTTATTTGCTTATATTTTGTCTCGTAACATTTTTATACACTTTACAAAATTTGCATTTCAAATATTGTGTCCTTCACGTATGAAATATAGAGTGGTCAGAAGTAACTGAAAATTAAATATAAAATGTGAGTTATCACTATAGATCATCTAAAAACAAAAATTTTCATACTCCACAAAGTCCAGTGTGCGAAAATTACGTTTTATGTTATACTTTCGATATATATTTTATTTACGTGGTAGAGCCATGCTGCAGCTATATTAATAGTATAGTTGTAGCACTAGACTAGACTTTTTTTACACACCAATATTTCTTCAAATAATAAAATTACCCCCACCCTCTCCTTACAGTTTTCTTCCATTGCTGGCCATGTGCCATGGAAATAATGGGGAGGTCAAAATTTTACTGTCGCTAATATCACCGACCTCGGCAACGCTGCCCTAAACATCGCACGGAGCATTCGTTTTCCACCGAGATTAAATTTAAAAAAAAATCGTCTTTTTACTTTTACATTTTTTTCTTATCACTATTACATTACTTGCACTTACATTCGTAACACTATAATGTCTCGAGCGCAATTGATAGATTTGACACATCGATATTTCAAGTATTACAATAGACAACTTACCTCAAAAACAACCACAAACGCCAGCCGAGCACCTATTATGTGCCAATAGAAGTTCGAATGCGCATAATTATCACCTTCTTTGTAATACCAATAACCAGGATAACTGTAAAACAAAGAAATATTACTCGTATCTGCTTTTTGGAACGAAGTTCTTTTACGCAGCTTAGAGTGAACTGGCAGAAATCGTCACGTAAGGAAAAAGCGCCTTTCCCCCCCTCTTTCTCTTTCTCCATCTCTTTCTTGTCTCTGTTTCCGTCTCTTGTACGTGTGTGTGTGCGTGTTCGTGCGAGTATCCAGATTAATATAAAAAAATAATTTTATTTAAATTAAAAATATTAGTTTTAATCAATAGAAATCTACATATTAAATCACGTTTAGAGTTGAAAAAAGTAACGTAAGGAACTTCGATCATGGCGGGGGTCCCCAACCGCACATTTTTTTATAAAACTGAAATGACAAACGAACTTACAGTCCACCTGATGATAAGTAAACATAGAATGTAAATATACTGGCTGTCTATACCCTTCAAACCTGAACACAGCAGAAAGGCGGATGTACCTACATAGACGCACTGTTAAGCCGCGCTCACTTTAGACATGTTTTGGTGCGAATTTGATTCGTGCAGAAACGCACGAACAATCCCAATCTTCCAAGTAATCATCGGATCGGATCAATCATCGGACCGCGCAGACTGCGTGCGGTTTAGTCGTACATAGATGTGCGTTCAGTTATGACGTCCGAAAACAATACGGACATCAGTCCAACCATTCCGGAGATAAGTCGGAACAAACTGACAAACAGACTAAAATTTTAAAAATTGTATTTCTGTTATAAGTACCGTGTATTCTTTCACATGCATTTTGTGAAAAACTGTTATTTTGACATTACAAACAGACACTTTAATTTTATTTATTTGTATAGATTAAAAAAGACTCCACAACTAAGCCTGCCGAAGTAAAAACGTACTCACCTGCACATAGTTTGATTGTAATTTGTTTTTATGGGCGGGTGCTCCAGCACGGTGATGTTGAAGTCCGCGAGTGTGTGGTTCACATACTGGTCCAACGAGCCGTTCGAGTACTGGTACACCAGACGAGGGATGAACTCGGATGTGAACGCGATAATGAAGCCCTGTTGTGTAAGAATGTTTTTATAGATTTTATGAAAATTTTCAATGCACACTTATATTCCGAACTCCAAAATTTTCATAGAAAAAAATCAATGTATATTCCATTAGAATTATGTTATTAAACCATTTTTAAAATCAATAAAAAAGGCCTTGTAGTGTAATGAGCAGGGTAAGTAAGAGGAAAATAAAGCAGGAGATGGGCAGTATCTATTTCGATAACAACTCGAAACAATAAAAAAACTATAGTAGCCATACCGCCTGCCAAGCATGACAACTATCGTTAAAGCCAGGACATAGATTACCTCCTAATAGATTCCGCATACAGGGCCACAACCGCGCGCAACACATACTTGCTGTAGCTAGCATACGAAGTAACGCTAAGAATCACGACACCAGTAACGACCAAGTTTGTGACCCGTAGGCACGTCTGAGTTCTTGACAATTTAAAAATAGTTTTATATCCAAAATACATTACAAATGGCTTCTTGTGCAGTGAAGTGATGTGGCAAGTCAGCTAAGATATCTAGTTATCAAAAAGATGGCATAACATTTCATCGGTAAATAAATTCTATTCTTATCACGTTAACCTATTTCAAATGCACCGGAGATCAACTTATACTGGTAATTTAATGGTGAAAAGTGATAACAATTAAGCACCCGTTGATGTCTTTTTGAAATGTCCCTTTCACTCGTTACGTAAATTACATAAGTTGTCTTTGTCTAACAACAGCACGTGTATCGATAGTGTTGTGATTTTCAAGTCGATATTTAAACGATGACCAATCGTTTAATTATTTTTTTTGAAGTCATATTATTTTATAAAAATAATGACGTATCATTGTGGTACCTACATATATGTTATAGGTTTCCTAAATGCCCCGAAAGGAAAAAGATGTGGATCGACGCAACTTGTCGAGGGAACGAATGGTTTCCCACCAAAAATAGTGTGCTATGCTCAAGACACTTCACAGACGACAACCTTCATTTTATGAAAAACCATAAAAGGCTGTTGGATTCCGCTATACTATCTCTATACTTGCCAGTTTTGGTATGGACTTTTACATTTTTTTTAAAGATCTGTACCAATGTGTGCTTTGCACTCCTTTATGAGCAGTCGGAAGGTGCCTAACAAGGCTCGTTTGGCTGTGCATGAGGGAGTGTTGGTTCCGACACTTCATGTACGGAAGTGAAACTTGGGTATGGCAGAAGAAACATGAAAGCAGAATAAATGCAGTTGAGATGAGAGCATTAAGAAGTATGATAGGAGTTAAACTGAGTGACAGGCTAAGAAATAGTGAGATAAGGAAACGTTGTGGTCTGAAAGAAGATGTAGTGACAAAAATTGAGAAAGGTATGCTGAGATGGTTTGGGCCATGTCGAGAGAATGAATGAAGAACGATTGACGAAAAAAGTGTATAAGGCGAGTGTGAATGAAAGTGTTGGAAGGGGTAGACCTAGGCGGACATTTCTAGACCAAATCAGGGATGTCTTCAAAAAAGGCCAGGTCAAGAGTACCCTAAACCGTAGAGCATGTATGAAGGGAATAATGAAAGTGGACGAAGCAAAACAAGTATGTAAGGATCGTAGCAAGTGGAAAGAACTGGTCTCTGCCTACCCCTACGGGAAAGAGGCGTGATTATATGTATGTATGTATGTATGTACCAATGTAGATAACACAATAATAGCATTAAGTGGTTGAGTGAAACATGATATTCTAATATTAAGGTGAATGTTACATGTAAAACTTATAATGCGATTATTGTTTTGTCTTGGTTTTCTAGTGTTACATGAACTTCAGTAATATCTTACTATTATTATTAAGTACATCTACATTTGAAAGATGTGCCGTATGGTGTATTAATTAATAATACTACTTCTAAGTACTCGTCCCTACCATAGGTGCAAGTGCAGATATTGCAGCTAAAAATACGGAAATTCCTGTGGCTGGCACATCGTTAAAAAATCGGTATGATTATAATAAGAATTAATTACATGATTATAATATGTATAAATGAATAATAAACGTATTATAAGTACCTTAATAATTATTGTTATATTTTAAAAGAAACGAATACGTATTTCAGATTACTGGTTGGCGCTGGAAGACGGAAAAATCTCGCCAACACCTAAAAATCAGAGCCATTGCTTAGAAACGCCTACAAAACAAGAAAAAAATTTTCTCTTATACCTGATACGCCATCTCCATTTGATACTCCAGTTAAAACATCTTTACAGAAGAATCATCAAATTAACCAACCTAATGAACAGAAAAGATGAAAAAAAAAAGTTAAGTGATTCCAACAGGAGACTAAAAAGACAAATAGTTTCTTTGAAGTCATTATTGGTAGAGTTAGGAAATAAACATTTATTAACAGCCGAAAACAATGACGTATTAAGTTCCTTAGGAGTCAAATGTGGTGAAATTATGCGTCGTCAAATATTGAAAGGAAAATCAGTCAAAATTGTTAGAAAAAAATATTCACTACAGTTGAGAACTTTTACACTCACTATAAATTTTTACTCAACTGAGGATTATAATTATGTACGCAAAACTATTAATACTTATTTATCCTCTGTAAAAACACTAGGAAAGTGGTACAGATTTGTAGATGGTTGTCCAAAACATTAAGCAGTTTTGTTAATGAGGATATTTTTCCTGAAATAAAAACTCACCAATTCGATCACGGAAGTTGTAATCATGTCATTGATTTAGATAAGAGTGTCACGGCAAAATACATAGACAGAAGATTACTCTGCTTATCCAGGAAGACAGATCCTAAGAATTCTGTGAGGCAATTTTATACTAAGCTTATCCATTTTAAAAATCAGTCAAATATATATTTATAAATAAAATGTACAAATATATGTATACATTGTTTTATTTTTTAATATACATCAAATTAAAATTGATCAATATATTTATTTATCAATAATCAATAAATCCCAAATTTATCGATCAACGTCCCAACCCTGTTCCATCACTACGGTTTGGTGCATTCTAAGTTTGACCTGTAAATGTCCAATCACAGCGCATTTGACACGTCTCCCGCAACCCTTGCATACCGCCACATTTGGTGAACTCAAAACAGAACAAATATTCAATGATGCGGTATCTATTAGGGGGTAATCTATGAGCCAGGACCAGACCAGACCATTGCTGAACCCAGGCAGGGTAGCTCTATGTGTGGGCGTGAAATTAATATAACTGTAATTAATGTTAAATAAATTTCACATTATTATTGAAAACTTTATATTTAAAAATCCCCTTCGCTTTCTTGATAGTTCTTCCTATGATAAAGATATTTTTAAAGTTAGCGGTACATTAAAAAAAGATTATATTTCTTTTTTTTTTAATAAGGCTACCACAAAATACACAAGAAATCACATTTTTCTTCTTCAATTACCCAGAGTCAACTCTTGCAACACCCACGAAAGCCAACATTCAAAGATACGTAACAGTGAGACAATTTACATCACGAACGAATACAAACGAATATTTAAAAAACATAATTTAAAGTTTAAATTCGTCATACATGCATACATTATTGATTAGATGTACATTTTTCATTCGTTCATTGATTTGCCTTCACTTGTTTTTCTTGTGCGGTCACACAGTCACTTTAAGCCTATCCCACACACAAGCGGCTTGTAGCAGCGGGGCGGAGGTGGCGGATGGGGCAGAAGGGGCGGAAGGGGCGGAGAGCCGGCAGGGGCGGAGGGGCCGGCGGGGGCGGTGATTATGGCGTGGGGGGCTGAGGGGGGAGGGGTGTTCACGGCCGCGGCCAGCCGCTCGCATGCGCTATATGGTGGCACACTCACTTACATTGCAAGCGAATACAACTGGACGTACCGCAGCCGCCACCGCAAGCAGCTTCTGTGATTACTAACGGGCGTAATCCTACCAGCAAGTAAAATGATACTCACGTTGGTAATGACGCTCAGTTTCCCGATGGAGTCGAGTATGCGGTACCACACCCCGATGTCGTTGACTCGCTGCGGCACGGGCCGCCGGTAGCAAGTGAGGAACTTCTTGGCATCCAGGCGCATCTCTAGGATGTTGTTGATCAGCGCGAAGAATGGAGCCAGCGGAAACGCCGCCACGAATATCGTCACGAAACCGTATTGAAGCACTAGAACAAGGAAAAAATTAAGATATTTAGAGATTGATATGAATCCATAATCTCAACTCATCCCGTAAATGTCATCTATACACATTAAAAAAACATAAACAGACTTTTGCTGTTTTTCTGTACGTAAGAATATCCTTAATCGACAAGAATTTACGCGTAGGTGTATGGATGTGAAAGAAGTGAGAAAGATGGGAGAAAGATGGGTCATGTTTGTGCCAAATGGAAGTCGATAATCAATACCTACCCCTCTGGGTAACAGGCGAGAGAATATATATAAAAAGATTAATAAAAACCTACCCATTTCGAGGTACTCCGGAAAAAGTCCCATGTTCCCAAAATCAACCAGCTTGAAGTCCTTTACCCACTGCATCGGACTTTTTATTCTGAAAGTAAAAATGGAACTTCAATTTGATAATTTCACTCATCGATCATATAATTCATTCATCAGTACCACGAAAATGCATCCAATTTTTACAAAACGCCTTTTAAAAAAGCAAGTGTTTCTCAATTCGGCTGTATGTTCTTATTTCGCTACTAGCTGTTCCCCGCGACATCGTCCGCGTGGAATTAATATACCTTTTTCTGCCGACTTCCAAAAAGGAGACGGTACTCAATTCGAATGTATGTTTATTTTTAAATGTGTTACCTCATCACTTTTTACTGGGTGAACCGATTTCGATGATTCTTTCTTTTATTTGAAAGCTGATACTTCTCGTGTGGTCCCATATGAATTAGATCAAGATCGGACCAATAGTTTTTGAGTTATTCTTAATAACTTATATTGAAGTCAGCTGTAGAACATTTTTAATTTTAAATTATCTCAAAACTAGCTTTAGTTACTCCTTATAACATCAGCTATCTGCCAGTGAAAAGTCAAGTGAAAGCAATAGCCAGAACAAACATACAAGACGGACATTTTTTTATATATACCGTTATATACTTTCATATGCATTTAGTAAAAAGCTGTTATTTTTACATTACAAACAGACACGTAAATTTTATTTATGTGTATAGATGAAAGCTACGCGATATGTCGTCCATTGTGAATCAATTTTGAGGATTCTTTTTTAATAAACATAAGATATAGATACTTCAGGGGTGGTCCCATAAAATTTTGAAAAAAATCCTATTCTAAAGATGACAGAATACGAGATGGAGTTTTGACTGAAACTTTTTATTGGACATTCTGGTTTTTAACTTGAGCTTGTGATATTTCTTAGTCCACACAATGTGAAACTATTTAATTATTTTTAGTTTTTTGAAGTTAGTTGTTACGGCCCTCAGTTGCCCCGACAGAAGTCGACTGGACTAGGGCCCATGAGTAGCCCACTCGACGGGCAACCAGAGGGTTCGGGGCCAAATGGCCTATGGATAATTATTATGTAATGGCTGATAAGCAAATACAAACTTACCGAGTTCCGGAGGTAGGGTCAACCACAAGGTACCGTCAGGGGTTAAGTTGGTGGTATGTAAGTGGTGTGCGAAAGTGTGTAAATGTAACCTGACGTCACCGATGTAATCGGACAGCAGACCCACAAGCGCTGCTATGCTCCCAAAGATGTGCGATCACTTGGTAGGGCGTTCACCTTTATGTAAACTCAAGTCTAACGTCACTTAGCACAAAATCATAATCGAAAACGAACACGATCTCCTCTCGGGTCACAAATTTTTAGCGTTCTACCGATAAAGGAAAAATGTTCAAACTCAAGAAGAGCCTCGTTGTCACGTAAACGCACGAAAAAGACGACGCAATAAGAGGCTGTATTCACGCGACCTAACGATTCAAGCCTAATTTGCCGACTATATGACACCGGCCGCCGCGGGCAAAAAACGAGTCCCGCCGGCCCAGGCGTCAAAACCGGTTGCTAGCCCACACGTCAGGCGACCGAGACGAGCGTTTTGAATGCAAGTTTTAAATGTTAAGATTTGGCCTAAACATTGATTTTTACTTTTAATAAAAGTTGGATGATGAAGGAACTGTTTTAAGTTTAACTTTAATCAAACGTATCCTTTAATCAATCGTATATACTCTTCCCCTCGGACCTCGGTAATGAGTAGTCGCATTTAAACCTCTTGTAAAAATTTTAAATAATAAAATAGCATAAATCTAAATTAAATTCAGTGATAATATTGGGAGCGACGAATCCGCAAGGAGCTTATTTATCCAGCCAAACAACAAGCGCGGATGCGGAGTCACTGTGGGTGAGACCAGCTTATATTTCTATCGTGCTTACCCCTGTCTAATGTCACGTCGTGCTGTGCCCACTTTCGACTGCTTGTAACCGTATGCGCGCCTAGTACTCTGATCCCTGCGCTGTATGTATATGATTACTGCATACGCATAATCGATAACATCTTTCCTCTCGCTCTCTTGCCGTAGTGTATTTGCTACGGCGATCGCGTAGCGGTGACTGCACTACGGAAGGACTACGACTGGTTTGTTACTTACTACGAACAAAAAGGGCCGCATAACTTAAATATGGATTCACAACTATTAGACAAGACACAGTCGGAACCTAATTTAAACACAGCAGATGAGGAATCCACAAGTGGCTATATCACCACCCGTATGAAGAGAAAACGGAGTAATGACTTTTCAGAATTTCGCGAGGAAATGATAGAACTCTTTAATTCCTGGTCAGAAAGACAAAACGACCAGTTGCAAAAGTTGTTTCCAATATTAAACAACATTCAAACAGCTAACAAGGGTATAGAAAACTCCATATCTTTTCTAGCAGAGCAAAATGCCGAGTTCAAAAATAAAATAGAACACCTGGAGTTGGAAATAAAAAAGAAGAATGAACATATAGCGATAATAGAGGACCGGCTTGAGGAACTAATGAGAAACTCTCGAAAAAGTTCCATTGAAATAAAAAATGTACCTATTGATTCGCATACAACAAAAGAAGAGCTAATTGGCTTAGTGAATAACTTCACTAAAACTCTGGACTTAAACCTATCAAAAAGCGATATCAAAGACATCTACAAGTCCAAAGGATCAACGGAAAGAAAAACAATAATTGTCGAACTCAATTCAACCATTTCTAAAGATCAAATCCTAAGGAGTGTCAAAGAATTCAACGTGCGCAACAAATCTAATAAGTTAGCTGCTAAACACTTGGGCATTAAGAAATATGCAGATACCCCAATCTTCATTAGTGAAAATCTGACTCCGTTTGCATCTAGATTGTTCTTTCTTGCAAGAGACCTCAAAAAATCTAAAGGATATAAATTTTGTTGGACCTCATACGGACGTGTATATCTGAGAAAAGACGAAAAATCTCCTATAATACAAGTTCACAGTGAATCTCAAATCCAGAATCTGATGAATGAGTGACTAGCCGACTACGTAACTTTACTTTTACTTTTAATTTCTTATTATTGCATTTGTATTTCTCCATTTAATAGAACTTTCCACAAAATAAATAAAGTTAGGTACTTTTATCTCATACAGTCAAGCAAATCAACAATTCTTAAACATCATCCAGTTCATTACTCTTTAAAAAAAACTAAATCAATATATAATTATATAAAACATTGTATTCTACTGAAATTGTGGTACAATGCCAATACAGTTAATTGTTATTATTACTCTAATATTTATCTTGCATTCAGTTTTAGTGTTTATAGAACATTGTGTGTGACTTTTCTAGCTAGTATAACAATTGCAAAATACCATAATATTTTTCAAAACACTAAATGTTACAGGTATAACCTTTCAACTACACCGTTTACTTGTATTATTTTCAATAATGGATAAAAACAATCAGGAAATTATGCATGAATTAGACAACTTAACAAACATTAAGAGTTTCTCGTGTTCCATAAATAATTTGCATGACTACTTACCATCTCTGAAGCCGTCATACTCTATAGCAAACCAAAATATCAGAAGCATTTATAAGAATTCCGATGATTTAAGTGCCAACCTAACTCTACTTTCACAAAACATTGACATTATTGTACTTACTGAATGTAGGCTAAACCCCAATATACCGATACCCCTTAGGTCAGGTTACTTAGCCTATTGCACCACATTCAAAGTCACGAAAAGTGATGGTGTTGCTGTTTATGTTAACAATTCCTTGGAACATAAAGTAAAAGAAATATCAATATCAGAGGCATCTTGTCTTGAAGTTACTTTACCGGACTGCATTTTTTTGTGTATATATAGATCTCCGTCAAATAAAAATATAGATAATTTCCTGAGCTCTCTAGATGCTCTTCTAAACGATGACAAATATGATAAAAATATTCTTATCATAGGTGATATAAATATAAACATTATGGAAGAAACGATGGATTATCGTGGTACCAACTACCTAGAAATGCTCTCAAACACATGGCCTATTACCTGGACATAGATATAACACAAGAGTTAATAGTTGTATAGACCACGTTATTGCTAACATAGACCCTACTAAACTCTCAGCCACAATAGCCGTATTAGAATTGACCATAACAGACCATCTAATGACATTAATTTATATTCATTCTAATACAAAACAGGTATCGCGTAACATTGCGAAAACCATTATAGACTATCCGGGAGCACTTGCTACTTTGCGTGAACATAAAACCTCTGAACTGTTGTCAATTGATCAGCCGGAGGATTTAGCTCGGGAAATTGTAAATGTTATATCCACATCTCTGACACAAAATACCAAAACCATCAATGTACCTCGCAATAAAAGACTATTAAAACCTTGGATTACACCCGGTATGCTAAGATGCATTAACAACAGAAACAAACTTCAAAAACAACTAAAACAGGACTCAACAAACACAATTTTACAAATAACCTACAGAAGATATCGCAACTATTGTAACAACATGCTCAAAAAATTAAGACGACAATACGAAAGGGAACAATTACTTAAAACTAAAAATAATAACAAACTTTTATGGAACACCATAAAAACTATAACAAACTTAAACTCGACAAAATCAAAAAATGAAGATTTAATTAATATTACAGGTTCAGCTATAGAGTCGGCGAACTTAATTAACAGCCATTTTATTTATGTAGGCAAAACACTTGCTGAGGAAATATCACCTGCCCCGAAAACAAATGACTACAAAGAATCATTCAACTCTTTTCCCGCTGTTACAAACTCGATTGGTATTGTTGAACCAGATCTGTCCGAGATTGAAATGATTATTATGAATCTGAAGTCCGATTCCGCCTGTGGTTGGGATAAAATACCCACAAGATTTATAAAAATGGCGAAATTAGAACTCATCCCTATCTTACATCATTTGTTCTCTCTTTGCTTCACCAAAGGAGTTTTTCCCCAGGTTTTCAAACGTGCCATAATCCATCCTATCTATAAGAGTGGGGAAAGAGACGACTTAAATAATTACAGGACTATTTCAATACTTAGTGCCCTTTCCAAAATTTTTGAAAAACTAATAAACAAACGTCTCTTAAATTTTCTGAATAAATATGACATTATCTCTGCTTCTCAGTTTGGCTTTCGGGAGAAGAAAAACACAGAAGATGCTGTTCTTTCTCTGACCAGCAAAATCGTCGACTTAACTAATAACAAATTAAAAACCCTTTGTGTATTTTTAGACTTAAAAAAAGCCTTTGACACTGTCTCTATCCCCATTCTTATAGAGAAACTGTTTCGACTTGGAATACGTGGTCCATTTCACACCCTTCTCACTGACTACCTTAATAAGAGAGCCCAACAGGTAAAACTTGATGATCTCGTTTACAGTTCAGTTGAGCCTACATCTCTATATGGCGTCCCACAAGGTAGCGTACTTGGCCCTACCTTGTTTCTTATCTATATTAATGACCTTAATCTTATAAAACTTGAAAAGGGCACAATCATTTCCTACGCTGATGATACGGCCCTTCTCTTCCATGGAGAAAGCTGGCAGGATGTATATAACATAGCAGAGAAGGGCCTTCAAATAGTAACTAAATGGTTAAAAAACAATCTATTATCTTTAAATATTAATAAAACTTGCTACATTACATTCTCAATTCTTAACTCTCTACAACCTCCTTCTAATCTGCAACTAACGGCCCACACTTGTAGCAAAAACTCTCTCATATGCGAGTGTAGCGCTTTAGAAAAGGTCTCTTCCGTTAAATATCTTGGTATATATATAGATCAGCAATTAAATTGGCAAAGACAAATTGAAAATTGTACATCAAGAGTTAGAAAAATGATATGGTTATTTAAATATCTTAGATATGTTGCGGACAGACAACTTCTGATTCATATATATAAAACTTTAGTGCAGTCGATCATCAGTTACTGTTTGCCTATTTGGGGTGGAACGCACAAAACGAAATTAATTCAGCTTGAACGTGCTCAAAGATCGATCTTGAAAGTTATACTAATGAAAAAAATTACATACAGCACCGTGAAAGTATACGATGATTGTAATGTTCTTACCGTTAGACAGCTTTATATCTTACTGTGTGTTCTAAAAACTCATAAAACCAATACTCCTGATGATAAAATCAATGCTAAACGAAATCCATACTGTGTTATTCGAAATAAAATATCTAAAACCGTTTTTGCACAAAATCAATACTGCTCAAAATCAATAATTTTATATAACAAAATAAATAGAGTACTACACATTTATAACATGTCATTTCTGGAATGCAAAAGAACGTTAATTGCTTGGCTGAAGCAATTGGATTACCTTAAGACTGAAAATTTGGTATGACATCTTGATGACCGAATTTAAATTAGATAAGATTTGTTATGTTTTTTAGTTTTTTTTTTTAGATGTAGATGATTTACTATAATTTACTTTTTGGATGTTTACTCCGTTGCCGAGTTCTAGGAATTTAAAAAAAAATTGTTAATATACATGTATGAATTATTACAAACTTGAAGAGCGCTTTATCCTAGGACAAGTTTATTTAAACTTAAATGGATAAGGCCCACACACTCTGTAAAACATGTACTTTTACCAATAAATAAATTATTATTTAATTTAATTTATTTAATAACGTATGAAAATTGTGACAGAACATAAACTCAGTCTTGAAACACATGAGTAAACATTTTCTAGTCCTTTTGTTACACTTATTATAGAGATTTGAATCCAAGACAATTAAATAATATCAGCTAACAGGCTACGATATATACTCACATATCCATAGGGAATGAATATTTGTCGAATCAAAATTGATATTTCATGATGTATGAACAAACAAACAACTTCTTCTTAAAACTTCTAATTAACATACAAATCGGACAGATTTACCTGTTTTTCCTTCCGATGGTGCGAATGATGTTCCACCACTTGAGGACGTACGGCATCATCATCTCTACGACGGTGTTGATGAACTGTTTGCCGATCATTATGATAGCCAACTGAATAGACAACTCGAGCAAGCAGCCACCGGGAGCGCACTGTAAATGTAAGAAACAACTGATAAACAAATTACATTTTCTTTCTTGATGACTGGGTGGGATGGGTGGCTTAATGATCGCAGTGCCAGACGTGATCGTACCACCTTTAATTTTGCAACCCATCACCAGACTTGTAGTTTTACGCCTGAAGTAAAGAGATGGTTACACCGCCATCTGTTCGAAGCCACCAGAACTTTCTGGAAATAAAGAACATGCAATACTTTTTAAGATGTCTACTTACCATCAGCACTGCTAGCATGGGCTGGGGACAAAAATTTATCCCCTAATTATATCCACTGACAACAAGAGATAATATTATGTTGTCCTTATGCCAAAGCACGGCAACGGGAAGAAGTATATCCTCGTTTGACATAACAAGTAAACATATATCCCCCGTTCGTAGCATGGAGCCAAATGAAAGATAAAAAATTATGCTATTTTGACATTTGAAAGGGACAATTTTATCCCAGTTTATTTTTTTTTGTTTTAAAAAACGTTACCCCCACACTAGGAATTTCTCCTGTATCGTGGAGGCAGTTTACAAACATCAATTGCACAAGGACAAACATCCAGACCCGGAACAATTATTTGTAGGCCATACAAATCTTGTTCCGTGCGGGATTCGAACCCGCGGCCCCCAGCGCAACAACTCATTGCTAAGCCACTACGCCACGGAGCCGTCAATTGGATGTGGGTTTAAGTTTATATTCATACAAAAAAATTATCAAGTCTAAGCCTATCTCCCATTTTATCTACTGTGGATATTATATCCACCGGTGTACCCATGCTCGAAGGGTGGATAAAACTAAGTTAAGGGATAAACATTTTTTCCTTTTCTCGGGGATAAAATTGTCTCCTGCCCATGCTAGCCCTGCAGGTAGACTGTGTGCTCGTTTGTCACCAATATTCCATAAAAAAAAGTTGTATTATTAAACAATACATTACCTCTTCCTGTCTATGACCAAACAGTCTCACATAGTCACCGGGTCGGCCGACATATTTGCCCTTAAAGAATGCGATGTAAAAAATGGACGCGTAGTAGTTCACGAACTGCAAGAGATATATCTTGAGCGTCAATGAGTCGTCAAACTCCGTCTGGGTGCGCAACAACTCCTTCTCAGTTAACCATTCCGCTAAGCACTGGTACACCTAAAAGAGAATAAACTATTATGAACTTTATAAATTTAACACTAAAGGCGATATTACATTACTCTCGATAAGAACTATTAACGTCATTATTTTTTTGTAAAATGTATTATACGTGCACACCTCTTGGTGCATAAGATGATAAATTTTTTACACACATGAATCTGGTTATAATACACTATACGGTTACGATAATACATGATACAGGAGTCTATTTATGGGCACTATATATTAAGCGCTAAAATATTATCATACTATATTAATCTACATATTTACTATTGGTGCGCGAGTTCATTACTCGTAGCATTTGGAGTTCATTAGTTTAAATATGACAAAGTTCTTACACCTAATGCCCTACTAAATGCATTAAGGGCACCCAAGAACAAAAATTATTTTTTTCAAGCTGATAACCACAACTTAGTCCGCATTGCTTGATATATTAACAAAGAAAATACACGTCACTGAACACGTAGTGTTTATAAAAATTGTTGTTTCTTGAAACTTTAATATCTAAATTAATTGAAGATATCGCAATTTTTTTTTGTAGATAAGGGGCAAGTGTCTAAGAAATAAAACATAGAAAACCTAATTGAAATCTATCCAGTAGTTTTTCCGTGATGCGTGCACAACTGCAAACCTCTATCATTTTATTTATATAAAATAATAATACAGTGACAAACAAGGCAACAATGCACAGTGGTAAGTGGCTCCTGCAAGACATGAGTAATTGTTACCAATTTCAAACAAAGTACAAAGACGGATATGTTAACACTGTTGAGGGCAAAGATGGAAATCGAGTTAGATAGTAGAAAAAAAAATACTCGTACATGTCGGAGAATCCTTGGCGTCATCCACATATTATTTTATTATATTATAGTATTATATTGATATATTACTATTATAATACTTTATCCAAAAGTAAATCATTGTGCTACAGAGGCTAAATTAGTTTTACTGTGTCATTAAGGACAATAGTGTAAAGCAGTGTGACAACAATTTGCTTATAAAATTTATTGTTTTGGGCAATAATATTATAAGAAAAAAATAAAGGTAGACAACTAACAGTTTTAACATGCTCCTTGAGTGGCACGTTAAAACTGTTCGTAAGCTAACTTTTTCTCAGTGTTCGATTTTTTACTTATAACATCATTTAATTTGGATCTACAATCAAGAAAAAAAAAATTTTTTTTGCTGTTTTTCGGCTTGTGTCTTTAGAGATATTCCAGACCCTCTTAGAGCTCACATCTGAGGATTTGCGAATAAAAACTATTAAAACATCCTGTCGATAATTGATGCAATTTTTGATGGTATAGTTTGGGCCAGGCCGGTGGGACCATTTAAATGCCACTTACATAATTGAAGATGCATATGAAGACGAGGTTGATGCAGGCGGCGGTGGCGGTGGTGAACATGATGGGGTTGGAGGTGATGAGCACGTTGTCGTTGCGGCGCAGGATGCTGGCACCCAGCAGCGACATGCGGTACAGCACGACGCCCAGCACCGTGGCCAGCGCCAGCAGCACCAGCAGCGCCACCACGCTGAACGACATGAGCGTGGCGGGCAGCCGCATGCGCCAGAACGGCACCATCGGCTCGCGCTCGCCCGTCACCACGTTCAGCTGCCCACAAAACAATCGTGTCTTGGTTCACTTGTATTTACGTTACAAGTGAGTTTCTCCCATTGTAGACCCGTAATCTATCTGCCGCAATCGCTACATTTGGCAAGCTCGCTAAACATAATATAGAGTGCATTGTGTAGTTCGAAGAGCACCTTAACTATAGTGTTCTACGAAATTGTAGTTTTTATTTCCCAATAAATATTTGAAATGAATTCATAAGTAAGATAAAGCAATAATTATTTTGATTAATGTCGACCTTACCCGCCTCTCCACAATAAGAGTAAACGATACAAATCATAAATAGGAGTAGATCGTATATAGGACGACAGACTACCTATGTATTAGATACCGCTGCAGTACAGCGATGATTCGAATTTCAAATTGACCATGCGAAAGAATATGTCTGTCTGAGTAAAATAGATTCAGTTACTACGATATCACTGTACATACCACATGGCACATTGATTTCAAAGTAGGTAACATAGATGTTAATTTAGAATTTATACATATTTTTTTTCTATAAATGTTACAACATATCAAAATATTTAGTTAACAAATACAGATATATCATAATATTATCCAGGTACAATACTAAAATAAATATTGGTAAATCCAATTGTGCATGCCTTAAGCGCATTAAAAAAATTACGTATAACATGATTATACGTAATTTTTAAGGTAGTTTAAATAGACACAAGTTTTCACTAATAACCTTATTACTATTCTTCCAATTTTCCGATAATTGTATGTCAAACTTCAATTTTAAAAAAGTTTGGAAAATCGAGAAGTGCACGACTCATAATGCTCACATGATAGTGAAAAAATTAAAAAAAAATATAAATTGTAGTTCTATTTGTCTGTCAGTAGCAGTCACCGAAGTATACTTTCAAGTCACTCCGTCAAGTACGGAGGTCAGGTCTATTCATAACTAACAAAACGAGCCCAAACTCGGCACATCTAGTTCTCCTAGTCGAGGAGTTCCAGTAGCAGTCATCGAAGTACACCTTCAGATCACTCTTTCAAGTCCGGAGGTAAGGTCTCATCATAAGTAACAAAACGAAGCCAAACTCGGCACACCTAGTTCTACTCTTCGAGAAGTTCCAGTAGCATTCATTGAAGTACACTTTCAGGTCGGAGTAAGGTCTCATCATAACTGACATAACGAGCACAATCTCGGCACACCTTCAGGTCTCCATGAATTGCAAAACGTATAAGAATATTTTTATATAAATCCTGCGTACTTTTAGCGAAACAAAATATTGTAATAAAAATCTGTAATTATAAAAATAATAATAATATCTTACCTAGGTCAAGTATGTATCAGATATGGTTTTTGGAATATTTTGTATTTCTAAAGCGATCGATATTTTTCAGCACGAACCGCTGTAAACAAACGACCACTCACGACAGCGACTGAGCCCGAAGTAAAAAAGTACTCTGTGGCCGGGAGTAAGGCAAAGTGTATTTAGTAAAATAAATTAATACAAAGCTGCTCAAAACACAGAAAATTTACTAAAAATTATTTGCTATTTCTCAGCCGAAAAAAATTAACTATAACTAAACAAAACTAAACTAAACTGCCATTTACATTCCATGGCTTTCCACATGATAGATGAACAGTTGATATTTTCAAAAGTTATCGTGTTTACGCCTCCATGCGGACTTGATAAATCTACACCCTATGCCACTAAAACTGCTTTTTTTGTAAAAAAAAATTGATCGACTTTTAAAAAAAATAAGTTCAACAATCATTTATCTTTCTGACAATGTGCTTTTAATATCAATAATCATATTTGTACAATATGATTGTTAGATACGATTTCATGCGACAAAAGGTTGGAATCTAGATTTTTAGGCACCAGTATGTTCTACTTGCGCTTATAATTTATTTTGCAATAACCGACCAAATTTGCGGCATAAGTTCAGAATAAGTAATATAGGCAAATGGTGAAGAAAAATTAATTAAAAAATCTCAAGCATTCTGTCCTTTTCATCTTTTAAATTCAAAATGTGTGGTAATGCATTATTTTAACTGATTGTTATTCATAAATATCTGACGCCTACTATTTTACTATGCACGCACACATTCGTAAGGTTCGCTCGCACAATTGTCATGTCTTGTAAACATCCCTCATCTACGGATAGACCTCCTTTCAATTTAAATTCAAGTCGTTATACTACCAACACTACATTTAGAATTAGAGATGATGATTGTTGACCTACCTACAGAAAAAGAGAGCGAGAGAGCAATAAGAAGTAAGCAAATGAGATACCTGTCTCCGCTTAACATGTGCAAGTCGAGCCAGGTACTGCGGTCTGGGATGTTCCTCGTACACATCAAATCCAGTGAGGTCCCATCTATGAGTCATTTCAGCGGAATATCGTTTCCACAGTTCCAGGAAACAAGCGGCTGGGAGCAAAATGATACATGTTATTATAATCACGGCATTAGTGAATTATCAATTGAACAGTGCAATCTACCACCACCGAAGGCAGTGTTGATAAGTAAGGTGGTAGCGTTTAGTAGCGATGACAATGCATCTGTGGCCTCCTTTGCTTGAACTTGGTTTAATAGTACAACGTCCAGATGGATCACTCCACAAAAACGTTGAAATAAATAGCGACTCTTGTAACAACAAAATAAAGTGCAATTTAGCTAGAGCTAAGCTAGAAGAATACTGAGTGCCTGATATTATATTCACTTCAAGGTGCCTCTCTTTTTATTACGTTAGGTAGTATATGTATCTATTATTCTCCTTTTGTGAAAATGATTTTCAAATATACCTTATTAGAATCAAATTAGAAAACTATTACCATGCAAACAGCATAATATATTAGACTAAGTAAATTACATACGCGTCAACGAAACTGGAGATAACTATTTTAGGTGTTTAGATGAGTAGTCGAGTCGTACGTCATTCCACATTTGATACGCATATCAAATCTGAAACGATGTACGACTCAAACAATAATCAGAGAAACCTAGGCGCTTTTATACGTGGTAGAGCCATGCTGCATCTATATTATGGTTGTAGCACGAATGGGCCGGCTCGGCCGGGGAGGGACCACGCTCTCACAGAATACCAGCGTAAAATAGCAGCTTGACGCTGCTGTGTTTCGATGGTGAGTGTAGAGAACCGGAGACCCTTTTTACTGGAAACGAGGCATTCCATCTTAATCCTCACGGGTGACAACGCATCTGCATTTTGACTCTTAATCGAAGATAGATGTAGATGTCTATGGGCCACAGCGACCACTTACCATCAGGTGGACTGTGTGCTCGTTTGTCACCCTTATCCGATAAAAAAACAATGTAGGTATTTAAAATATTCCAACGACTGTTTAACAATAGACTCAGTTAAATAAACTGATGAAAAACGTAATTAATACGCAAATTAATTTTCTTTGCAAGCCGTACTTTTTAAGTGACAGTTGATGACAGATCGAAGTTATTGACGTTCCTATTCTCAGTTAAATCGCATTGTATGTGCATTTCGGGCAGGACGTGGCAACTCACTGAATGTAACGCCGATGAATTTGTTTTTCGTATCTAATACGCGAAGTCCGCCCAGCCCTGCCAGCTTGTTTGTGACTGTTATATGTAAAAAGAAAACACTTGGACTTAATGACGAAAACTTACCCCAAAAGCTCATAAAAATGGCGAAGAACACAGTGGTATTATTATCGAAGAGGTACGTGATCCGCGACTGGAGGCACGTGTCTCGCAAGTCCCAGTACTCGCAGAAGTAGTCGCACAGCGGACACATCTTTATCTTGGACACGTAGTTGCACACGTCTTCGCTAAAACAAACACAAAATAGATCACACATGAGATATAATGACAAGTTTACAATTATTTTATACTTTTCTTTCTAGGAGTCTGTGTTTGGGTTTATGGTCCCGTCTTGTTTATAACTGTCGCCAAGTACCATTGTAAAGAAAACCTTGTGTGAATCGTGTGCGTGTATTTATGTATCGTGATATGATCCTGTCCAAATACGTTACCTCGGTTTATTAGAGTAGACAGTTGCGGCGGAGTATATGACGCATATAAGTCCAACAATAGACGCCGGGATGAGCATATGTGTATAGAAGCCGAGCCAGGCAAAGTACAGCCCTGTAAACAAATCGATAATAATGTTTGTACTTACATAATACAAAAAGATGTAATAGGAAAGAAATAAATGAAACTAATTTTACGGATTTTATCGTGTTGAATTATAACTTTTTACTTCCGTCGGTCACTTTACAGCACCCATGGTGCCTTTTCCGGTAGCTGGCGCGACGAGTTAACTCCAAACTTTTACATTGTAAATATAAAATTTATTACTAACTCTGCCCCACAGCACCACCTATAGACTCCAGGTTTTGTGATTATCGTTCTTGGTGCTAAACCAACTTATTGTGAATATGTAAGTCATATTGGTAAATAAAAATAGAATTTGTTATAACTTAACTACAGCGCCACCTTTCGGATCTTAGCATAGCTATGAACCTTAGTCGATACAAGCCAAATATATTGTATGAATATGTCTTTCATAGGTCAATGCGTTCAGAATTTACACGATCAGCTATAGACGCACCAACGGTGATAATATATTATCATATAAATTAATAAAAAACTAAACGCTTATTTGATGCACAATGTCAATAATTTAACAAGAAATTGCTAATCTAAAGTAACTTCAAGTTTTTCTTTAATTTTAAATTTTCACTTCAATTAGTTAATACTAGAATATCAAAAAATGTTTACAGAACAGATTACACAATTTCATGCGAATATCAACCTAATCCTAACACTATAAAATTTACCTTTCTTTGACATAATAAATACGGGATAATAAAAACAATCAATTTGCATGCGTAGTTCTCGTAAGCGTAAAATAAGAAAGGCTCTTACCAATTTTTACACCAAAGTAATCCTTGACGTAATCTAACGGTTGATATTTCAAACACTTCGTTACACTCGCCCACTCCGTATACAGTAGGTATCGCATAGAGCCAGGTGTTTTTAAATTGCCCTACAACAAAAATATGATTATAATAATACGCAAAGATCGAAAATTTAAATCGAAGTACAATTTTTAGTAAGAGCCTTGGTAGCTCAGATTGTTAACACTCGCTGTTAATTTCACAGCACGCGAAAAATCCGTGTTCGATCTCCGCCGGCACCAATGAAGATGTTAATTGCAATTTTAAGTACTGATTTACCACGTGCTCGGCGGTGAAGGAAAACATCCTGAGGAAACATGTCTGTCATGTCTGAGAAATAAGTAAAATAAATATTTCGAAGACATGTGAAGTTCGCCAAGACGCTCCGGGGCAGCGCGGCGTACTTACCCTTACCCTAAAACCCTCTCAGAAATAAGAGGAGGCCTGTGCCCAGCAGTGGGACGTATATAGACAGTAACTTTAACTTTTACATTTAGTATTTATTATAAAAGGAGAAGAAAGAAACAATATAATATCGTTCGATTGATACTGTGCCATAAATATGTGCCACAAAAAAGAAAATCATGTTAATATGTCAACATTAAGGTAAAATAAAGTGAACTTTCACACATGATTCTTCAATAAATAACTTTTATTAAAAAGTAAACAACTCCAAACAACTAAAAAGAATAAAATAATTTCACATTCTGAAGTCGGTGCTAAAACATAATATTCTATAGAAGTATTAAGGTCGCGCAGATAGTGATATTATTTTTTTATGATTATACGTTAAAATACGACAGACTTTTAGCAATAAATCAGTTAGAGAAGTTAGGGTGACAAATAATGTATCTTAACCTGTTTCTTGAACAAATATTTATTGATTGAGCACGTTTAAAGTTTATTCCATGATCAGAAAAATATTTACTATAAAATGTACACGAGTACTACAAATGTAATACAGGGGACATTGGAGGGAAAGATAATATGATTCGTCAAGATGAAAACACTCACGTCATGAAGAGGATAGGCAGCACTGTACGTATTGTTCGATATAAGTCGGCCGATTCCAAACGCGAAGTCGTCGCTAGGCAACTCCGAGAAACGTTTCCGGTCCAGTATGAATTGCACGATGCGGGAGCGTATCGATGGCGTCCAGAAACAATCTGACCCAGTGTCAAACCTGTGGAAGGGAACTTATTTTTATGGGATTTAGGTTCATTATTGTATGTCATTACTTTATTCATTATCATCTTTATTAATTATAAGTACAAAAAATTAACAATACTAGTAATTTTGGATGATTAATATCAAGACGGAGGTTTAACATCGGTCACTTACATGATATGCAGAAAAGAAATCCACTGCTGTAGGAATGTATTTGCATATCGCACAATTTGAAAAACTTCTGCAGTCAGAAAAGTCTATGTACTCTGACACTAGTTCCTCCCAAGCAGGTTTTGCAGTAGCCGTAACGCTTGGTTAGTGAACATAGTGGCTAATAAGACTGCTTTTCTGTCTAGGAATCCGTCTGAAGAAATAAAACCCTCTTACATATTTCTGCCGCCAAATGGCGGCGCTAAAACCGAAGGGTACAAAGAGCCAGTACAATTACAGGCTATGAGGCTTTTCTTTCTTAGTCCTCAGCGGTGACGAACCTATGGCCTTTTTGGAACGAAGTTCTTTATCTATATTCTAACGTAGTGTAGACGATCTTGGCGGCTATAAGGAAGCGAGATGGAATAATATCTATCTCACTCGCACTTTTTCTTATCTTGCCACGAAAGAAATATTATTTAACTTTAGATGACGCTTCATTTTAATAGACGCTAGTAATTCATTTATTTGTATTTGTTCATCAATAATATAATACGTTTGTCAATAATAATATACTACGAAAGTAACTTCGTTCCAACCCAGTGTTCCACGACTCTTACGGATGTTTATTTATCTGAAGTAAGTTCTGTAAGTTCGTATGTGATTTCAAATTTCGCAGTACTAGACGCTATGAATCATAATAAATTCCTTAAGCTAGACCTAGACATATCAGTAGGCTACTTTTTTGCAAACAAACGGGATGAGATGAGAAAATTAAATCTTCATCACCGCTACTACGTAAAGTGTGAGTGAGCAGTGTGAGTGCAAAAGAAAACACATGCGTATTAAATACGTGCTTACTTAAAAGTAACCGTTAAAAATCAAAACTCACAAGTACTCCTTGTCCTTTGAGTAAATGGCTGTGAGTCGGTGCTTCCGTTCAGGGAACATCTGCGGATCTACCCTGATCTTCGACATGATGCGATCCCAGCACGCCTCCATCCGGTCTAGTACGCTGTTCGTTTTCTCTTGCACATCTTTTAATGCTGAGAACTGGACCATTATATAGACCTTAATAAGTTATCACAATGCTTATAATTAAATGTGTTAGTTAAACTGTTAAATGAGGAAAGCTTTTAGCGAGTTTTTCTATTACAGTTAAATAATATATAACATCAAGATGATTTCATTTACCTGTACTACATAATATGTTTGCTACTACTATGCTATTAAGTCTTATTATGAAATGAATGTATGATCTATGTGCGGTATTTTTAATATTTTTGAATTCTTCTATTTTATTCTATTTTGACACAAACACCAGGATAGAAACGTCTTCTTAATATAATAATAGTAGTAGTTCTAGCAAACTGAAAATATCTGTTATTGTATTTGTCATGCATTTCGACTTGCAATTAAAAACTACCAACATTCACTTATTGGTCTCACAAAAATCTTACTATTCCTATTATTTCCATAAATCATAAAATTTAATGTAGGTTATTTAAAAAACCGTTCACCAACTAACTAGTGGTTAGTCAGTACAACGTACAACTAATTAACTTGGACTTAAAAGTGCAAAAGAGAGAATGGCAATACATCTAGATGGAACTCTATTGGAGAGAGTACGGTAGGGCTGATCAAAATATGTTTAATTTTATATCCATATTATGTCCTAAACTACAAATCCCTAACAATCTAGAAGAGTATGTTTATATTTGCAAATTATTTCTTAGTCACAAAACAATAAAGCGATCACCATCACGAGTAAGCAATGAAGATGAAAAATACAAATAGAGATAGCGACACAAGTCGTGGTCACAACTTTGACGTAAGCAGTAGTCGATTCGTTGGAATTAAAGTACAAAAGAGAATGGATATTTAGTATCCTTGCCTCGCGAGCACATAAAGATCCTTCAAGTGATTAGTCTGTTAGTCAATCGTCGTCGTTTATTAGATAATCGTTTAATTCGTTGGCTGTACAGTCGCTGGAAAGTGTACATACGTGAACTTCGCCACCCACCACCGCTGTCGCTCTGTGCTGACGACTCGTTCGCGCCTCTATCAATACATACTCAGAACTATACAAAGCACTTTTATTTACAAACTAGCTGTTCCACGCGACTTCGCCCGCGTGGAATTTACTACGATTTTATGGGTTTTAATTTTTTTGCGCGGTACCCTATTTTTTTTTTCTAAAATGAAAGTACCCCAAGTTACTCCTTATGACATCAGCTATCTGCTAGTGAAAGTCCCGTCAAAATCGGTCCAGCCATTTCCGAGATTAGTCGGAACAAATAGACAGGCAGACAAAAATTTTAAAAATTGTTTTTTTTTTTTGTTATTGGTACCGTATATACTTTCATATGTATTTACTAAAAAGCTGTTATTTTAACATTACAAACAGACACTTCAATTTCATTTATTTGTATAGATATAGATGTATAGATAAACTCTTAAAAAGTTTTAATGCATATTTTATGAAGGTGATTCTAAAATGTGTATTTCTTACTATCAAACAAGTTTTTGATATTGACCATTCGATATGTAAAGAAAATTATTCGCCATGGTGATTATGAAACCGTTTAGATATTGTTACTTTATAAAACCTATTTTTCTATTTGGAAGTCTTCAAAATCAAGCACGGTATTTATTTTATGTATATCAAAATGACTCCTCTCAATGACGACATAAATTGGGCTTAGTAAAGTTAATTAATTATACAATATGTAACAAAAACCCTGTGGTTCCCGTTAAGTACATTATCAGGATCAGTATTCAAACCTATAGAAATAACTTTTGTTTTTAAAAGTCGACCATATTTTTTTATTTTTTTTTCATTTTATGTGGTTTTATTACCTCTTATTACTGACACCAGCCGATGCTAAAGCTAAGTAAAGTGAGGTCTTTGACAATCCTCTTACTCCCCAGACAATGCAGAGGTAGTAAAACCAAATACAATTTTCATACAATTTTTTTTTAATAAAATAAAAAAAATAATGTTCGTTTTTAAAAAAAAGTTCTATACGTTTGAATAATGATCCTGATAACGTGCTTAACGGGAACCACAGGGTTTTTGTTACATATTGTATATAATAAAATGTATTATTACTAATTGAGATAGAAATTAGAAATAATAAATAGAGACTAATGCTGTACTACTTCCTACTATGGATTTATTTTAATTATCAAATAATTTGGGCGAGGCGTATTTGAATCTATGTAAATGTCAAACGTCACTTTATGTAGTATATAACTGTATTATTAGTTTCAGTTTGATAAAGGTAGCAAACATTTAAGTCCACTCTATGACGTGATTGTAAGTATATTTATAATACCTTATGTATAAAGCAAACATATGAAAACAACACCTTAAAAATGTTTACATAACGAATTTATAAAAACCAACCTATTTCATAAAATTTTCAGCTATGGATGAAGGCGATGAGATGTTTTTGTAATTTATTTAATAAAATCAATACAATTTTAATAAAACCACTCAAAATCAAGTTTTCATTGTACGAAAATAATATCTATCAATGAGGAACTAATGCCATAGGATGAAGGTGTCTGAACACGCGCAACCCGCCACAGGCAAACAATAAAATGACGAGATTACTAAAGATGAATAGATTTACATTATGATGATGATTTTACAATAAAAAAAAAAACAATTATATACATTCCCCGAGGCTTAAAAGCGTATAATTAATATGATAGACGTTACGTTACACGAAACGTGATAATGACTACACCATTATAATTGTCTACAAACTTGTTACAGCATGTAACAGCAAAACTTTCCCATCACTTTTGTTTGCCTTTATCCAGTGTTAAGGCAATAACTTAAAGTTACGAGCAGCAACCATGACCATATTAATTGTTATTTGATGTTAGTCAATGTACAAAAAAAAAACAGACAATAAGAGTAAGTTAAACTAAGCTATACGCCCATATGGATTAAATGCAATAATAATAATACATACTATAAATAAAAAATCTACGTGGTAGAGCCATGCTGCAGCTATATTATGGTTGTAGCACGAATGGGTCGGCTCGACCGGGGAAGGACCACGCTCTCACAGAAAACCAGCGTAAAATAGCAGCTTAACGCTGCTGTGTTTCGTATGGTGAGTGTAGAGAACCGGAGACCCTTTTTACTGGCAAAGAGGCATTCCATCTTAGTCCTCACGGGTGACAACGCATCTGTATCTTGAGTCTTTATTGAGGATAGATGTAGATATCTATGGGTCACAGTAACCACTTACCATCAGGTGGACTGTGTGCTCGTTTGACACCCGTTCCTATAAAAAAAAAACATAATAAAATATTACTTTGTATTGTACCTCAAAAACATGTCCGGTTCTTACGACTATCGGTTTTTACGATCAAATTTAAGTAGTCCATACTATGTCGTTATTACAGATTTATATCGTATAAAATTTTCAATGTATTGAGTAAACTTGATTGGATCGGATCATAGCACTTTCTTTTTTTTATAATTTGATATTATATAAAAACCTATACCAAAAATCATACCGTTAAAAATATAAAGCAACAACTGTCAAATCGTAAGTGTCACCGAACTCGTGTTGTTATCAAATAGACTATAGATGCAATTAGTTATATTAAGTAAGATACAAAACACCTTGTCTGTAATATAAAAATGTTTGCGCGCGCATGTGTGTGTGTGGAGTCCACCAAATATTTATAATTCACTACTTACTCATCATTTATTCATCGTTAACTAACATAGGTTTCCCATACAGATTGCCTCAAAGTAACCGCAGTTTTTGACTATTGAGTAATTTTAGAAAATGCTGCTGTCTATCTACTGTTTCATTTTCATCATCCCGTGGTTGTCATGTCATTCAACTGCTTACTAATTTAAATTTTTACTTTATTTATTAAAATAAATTTAAAATCAAACTACAAAAAGTTTTCATATAAAGATTTTATCATTATATTAAATCACCGCCTACTTTTGTCAATTTCGTGTTTTTTTTTTTTTTTTTTTTTTTTTTTTTTTTTTTTTTTTTTTTATTGGATTGGGTGACAAACGAGCACACAGTCCACCTGATGGTAAGTGGTTACTGTGACCCATAGACATCTACATCTATCTTCAATAAAGACTCAAGATGCAGATGCGTTGTCACCCGTGAGGACTAAGATAGAATGCCTCTTTGCCAGTAAAAAGGGTCTCCGGTTCTCTACACTCACCATACGAAACACAGCAGCGTTAAGCTGCTATTTTACGCTGGTTTTCTGTGAGAGCGTGGTCCCTCCCCGGTCGAGCCGACCCATTCGTGCTACATCCATAATATAGCTGCAGCATGGCTCTACCACGTTATGATCAATGTTAATAAAGAATGTATGTAAGCTATCTAATATTCAAAATGAAATGTATTTTATTCAAAGAATAAATCACTATAGGCACTTATAAACAACTAGAGTTATTTTATAATCTTTTTCTTTTTTTTTTTTTTTTTAAAAACGTTACCCCCACACTAGGATTTTCTCCTGTATCGTGGAGGCAGTTTACAAACACAAATTTCACAAGGACAAACATCCAGACCCGGAACAATCATTTATAGACCATACAAATACTTGTTCCGTGCGGGATTCGAACCCGCGCCCCCCAGCGCAGCAACTCATTGCTAAGCCACTGCGCCACGGAGCCGTCTAATCGACCGTTGCACGTTTAGAAATATACTATCAACCGTTTCTAAATCGCACATGCATAAATAATAAAATAATTAACATAAATACTAATGCGCTACAACTACAACACTAAAATATCTCTTAAGTATATAATTTTACTAAATGACATTTATTCGTAACAAAGAACTGTCAAATAAATTTAATAAATAAAACGAAAAAAAAAGTGAAAGTGAGACAGATCAAGTAGAGAGAGTGGGAGAATGAGAGAGCGAGATGGAGAAGGGAGAGATGAAGACAGAGGAAAAGAAAGAGAGATATGGAGAGGCAAAGGCCTTACTCTTAAATTATTAATAGCTCACTGCTTGGCAAAGGCCCTTTGCCTTTCCAAATTTAACAGCTTAGTCAAGTATGATAGTCGATGACCGTAGTTTTAGTTAGTTATATAGTTCTCTGGCAGAGGTAACGAATTTTTCAGATGTGCGCCATGGTTACTTTTACGATATCCAAAGAAAAAAAATGAGGTAATGGATTCAATTGATTAAGCGACAATTTCCGAATAATCGAAAGCTACTTCGCATGAGACATTATAGTGTGCACCCAAACATAACAGGCGTACGCCCTAACCTATTTTTAAATAACTAAGGGCAAACGAGCACACAGTCCAACTGTAGTATGTGAAAACTTTGGTCCATAGACGCTTACGATGTGTGGGGTGACAAAATTTGATAAAATCAGAAACGGATGTGTCAGACATAATTTGAAAGTGGCCCCAGGCACAGAAAAGTTGAGAAGTGGCAGGCTAGCGTGATATGGGCATATGAGAAGGGAAGAAAATCATATAACAAGAAGAATATTGGCTATGAAAGTGGATTGATATAAGTGTAGAGGGAGGGCTAGTAAAAAATTCGATAGACTATGTCAGGATTGATATGCGTAAGAAAGGAGTGAGTGAGGATATGATATAATAGTGGAGAATGGAAGAGGAAAACATGCTATTCCAACCCCAATATAATTTGGGATAAGGGCTGGAAGAAGAAGGGAATATAAAAGACTTCACAGCTATTTAAATCGAAAACTGTTAGTAACAACGAATAAACAAGTTCTTGCTTTCTTTCAACTTATTGAAAGTAAAGGGGAATAAAAAATTATGACAAAAATTTAAAACTATAGTCGAATTAATAAAATTCATTTGACAGTAAGTTGTTAACGAATTTTCATACAATACACCCATATAGCCACCTTATAGACATACATATAACTTTGCTACACAGCTATTATGTTACTAGAAGCGCCATGTTGGTTAGCAAAGCGAGCGGGCGCAGTCGTGAGAACATCTGCATACCTTCGACATATACATGGCGGCATTCAGTATTGCATTCGTCCTCCCACTTTTTCTTATTTTACTGCAGTCCTATGAACGTACATACAATTTAAAAAACCTCGTGTTGTGAGCACAAATGCGTGCGATTTGTGCTGTCAAATTTTCGTTCAAATGTCATTGCACTATGGCGTGATTGATTAATTATTTTCAGTGTTGTGCTTCAATCCATGTATGAATACAAATTTTATGGACAAATCTATAACATTATTTTATACTATATTTTAATATTTATATTGTAGATAATAACTAGTTAGAGATACACGATATGCAGAAATTGACTATTCTATTTAATTTGAATCATGAATGTGTTTTATCTTTAAAAAAATATATGCTTTTTATTTTTAATAATCATTTTGTAATTTAAAAAAAGAATAAGTCTAGTTTATTGGCAATGCATCCACAGACTACTTCAGTAAATTAAAAAAATGCCATTTCCTATACGAAGCTAAAGCCTAGTCCCACAAATAATTTAAGCCATAACATTAATCTTGCCAATACGTAACTCATAAAATTTTATGTATTTACAAACCTTCATAGGCATTCGAAGCTTCAGTATTTCACTGTAGTCCCTTAACACTCCCAACGGCGCGTGTATCTGAACAAAAGAAACACTTTTTAAGTCAAAATTAAAATTGTTGCGGCTGATCGTAGATATGATTGTCGTCGTTATGAGCATAATGAGGCTTCATTGTTATTGTTTTCATATTATTTGTATTGTATTTTTTATTATTGTAGGCGGACTAATGATCGTGGACGCCTCGCACAGTAAACACCGCTCCGTGACAGCAGTTTAGGTACTTTATTAACCCCTATGCCGGTAATTGTTGGGAGCACTAAGCTCGAAGTTGTCGACGAGTATGTTTATCTGGGACAAATATCCGACTGGGTAAGTCCAACTTCGACCGACAGGTCAATCGACGGATTCAACTCGACTGGGCAGCGTTCGGGAAACTACAGCACATCTTCTCGTAAGGTATACCTCAAAACTTAAAAACGACACCGTACAACCAATGCCAATGTTGCCAGTGGCCGGATGAGGAAGCTCAAGGTCGCTCAGCGAGCTATGGAGAGGGATATGTTCGGAGTTTCTATGCGTGATAAACTTAGAAAAGAGGATATCCGCAGTAGAACTAGTATAATTAATTAAGAACGAGTAGAATTAGTAAGCTGAAATGGGAATAGGCCGGCCATATAGCTCGAAATCCGACAACCGATGGGGAACGAAGGTTCTCGAGTGGCAGCCTCGTACCGGCGGACGAAGTGCAGGGCGTCCCCCCACTAGATGGAGTGACGACCTGGTAAGACATGCAGGAAGTCTATGGATGCAGGTGGCTCAGAGAACCGTGCTTTGTGGCATTCCTTGGGGAAGGCCTATGTTCAGCAGTAGACTTGTGAAGGGCTGTAATGATTATGATGATGATGATGATGATTACCTTAACGAAATGCAAGCCGTGCAAGTCCTCCGGCGCCTCTCTCTCCAACTGCAGTCCCTCGGCCTCGAGGTTCTGCTCGAATATTTTTCTCTGATGGAAAGCCTCGGGAGTGGTGGCGTCCTCCTTCCCCGCCTCCCATACAAGCACGAAGTCCACCGAACGGACGCCATCGTTGAAGGTCAGTGACGGGTTGTTAAGAATGCCACCCATAACTATCCTGTTCAGACATTTTATTGTTGATTAATGCCCATACACTCAAACTCTACTCTTTTAAGATGCAGTTAAGACTCATGCTGTCTCTATCACATTAAGTCAAACTGACTGTGACACCACGAAACTTAACGGCATCTTAAAATTGAGCTGTGTTTGAGTATATGGCCATAAGTGTGTTTACTACATGCATATTTATATATATAAAAGAAAAAGTTAGAATAATAACTAACTATGTAAAAGAAAAAGTTACAATAGTAACTAACACCATTATGGTGGTATTTATGGTGTATGTGCGTTGGGCGTGGATGGTGAAGTAGATGAAAATTCGTACTGTAAATTCTATGACATGAAGGTGTCCAAACGGAGTTTTTCATCACTGGTCTGTCCAAATCAAAAATATATATTTAATTTGCATCAGAACAGGTTATTAAATCTAGTGTACTATGTAACTTAAGGCTTGGCTGCCTACCGACCACGCTACCGTCCGATCTCTAAAAGAAAATTCTAAACATTTAATAATTTCATTAATTTTATTTATTAAGAAAAACCTATTTATAACAATTCAAAATTATCCGCAAAAACCTTCGCCTTTAGAAAATTATATATAGATATTGAAATGAAATGAAAGTTTATTGTTTCAACGTAAAGTGGCGTAAGGATGTCTACTATCCCATATCGTTCCCTGGTTGTCCTTTATTCCGATCGTCGTTGAGGCGATCCATTCGAGCTATAACCACAACACAGCTGCAGTATGGCCCTTCCACGTATAAGCGGCGGTTCAGCAATGGACTTTAGTAGGCTGTAATGGTATAAACGGCACGACTGATCTGATTGACTGACATTTGCACTACCTACACAATAAAGACGTGAATCTGATCTGATTGACTGACATTTGCACTACCTACACAATAAAGACGTGAATTACACCAAAGATAAGAGTAGAAGGGGACTTGATTGAGCAAGTGGATGAGTTTGTATATTTGGGATGTTTATTTAGCAGGGATGGTAGATATGATAAGGATATAGAACGACGAGTGAACGCAGGAAATAGAGTGAATGGGGCTCTACACGCTATTGTGAGGAGTCAGAATGTGTCAACTAAGGCACGTATGGCAATTCATAATGCTGTGTTAGTACCCACTTTAATGTATGGTAGTGAAAGTTGGGTCTGGCAGAAGAAGCATGAGAGTAGAATAAATGCTGTAGAAATGCGTTCCTTAAGGAGTATGCTAGGGCTGAATCTGAATGACAGGGTGAGAAATAGTGTAATAAGAGAAAAGTGTGGTTTGCAAGATGACGTTGTGACAAGAATTAAGAAAGGAATGCTTCGGTGGTTTGGTCACGTAGAAAGAATGAACGAGGAAAGAGTGACAAAGCAAATTTATGTTGCAGAAGTGAACGGCAGGGTCGGGAAGGGACGCCCTAGACGAAGGTTTATCGACCAGATCGGCGATACATTGAAAATGGGCCAGATTAGGAGTACCCTTAACCGACGAGCGTGTATGCTTAATATATGGATGTAAAAGAGGCGAGAGAGGTGTGTCAGGATCGCGCCAAATGGAAGTCCGTAGTCTCTGCCTACCCCTCTGGGTGACAGGCGTGAGTGTTTATGTATGTATGTATGTATGTATGTATTATAAAAATTACATTTATTTATTTTTGATATTTTTAGGCATTTATTATCTATGTCTCAAAATTATGCTTTTACTTCAAGGTTTTTTTTTATAGGATCGTGTGACAAACGAGCACACCTGATGGTAAGTGGTTATTGTGACCCATAGACATCTACATCTATCCTCAATAAAGACTCAAGATGCAGATGCGTTGTCACCCGTGAGGACTAAGATGGAATGCCTCTTTGCCAGTAAAAAGGGTCTCCGGTTCTCTACACTCACCATACGAAACACAGCAATGTTAAACTGCTATTTTACGCTGGTTTTCTGTGAGAGCGTGGTCCTTCCCCGGTCGAGCCGACCCATTCGTGCTGCAACCATAATATAGCTGCAGCATGGCTCTACCACGTAGAAAATTATTGATCGAACGGCAGCTTATCTCTCCATACAGCCCAATCATTAGTCAGTGTCAAAGAGAACACGCAAAAAAAATGCAAAAATAATGATTGTACTCAATTGCAATTATTGTAATCAATTTGAATATTTAAAGTGTAGTAAATCAGACCTATTTACAAAAGCCATTTTTCAACATTTAATTTAACTTTTACGACATTATCCAAATCGATTAGTTCCGACGACACAAATTGATCAACGTAGGCGATTTTCGTACATCATCATCAAATCACAAATTTTAAAAAGTCTTTCTTTAATTTGTGATCTACTCGTACATTTCTATCTGTAATGCCTAATATTTGAGATGATAATTTGTAAGTCAATCAAGTCAATCAGCATAATAAGAGGATATCCTTTATTCTTATCCGATATTCTATTTTTCTCCCTGGATATAAGGAATAGGAACAAATGTTTTTTACCGCTACCGTTACAGCCTATTAAAGTCCACTGCTAAACTTAGTATTATTTGCTGATGATACTTCCTTGATTTTTAAACTTTCAACACAATCATTTAAATGTGACGAAGTGAATAATGCTATATCAAAATTAGTGCATTGGTTTAAAGTTATGTTAAAAATCTTTGTACCAATGTTTTTTTAAATGGGGAAGAACTGAGCCCTGTTGAATCCACTGTTTTTCTTGGCATCACTCTGGACGCAAAGCTTCAGTGGGGCTCACATATGTCCAAACTAGCAAGCAGACTAAGTTCTGCAGCCTATGCTGTAAAAAAGATTAGAGGTCTCACTAGTGTCGAGACAGCTAGATTAGTTTATTTCAGTTATATCCATAGCATAATGTCTTATGGGATTTTGCTATGGGGAAATTCGGCTGATTCAGAAACTATTTTTGTTTTATTTTATTTACAACCTAAAACCGAGAGTCTCTTAGAGATAAATTTAAAGAAATAAATATATTAACTTTGGCCTCTCAGTATATTTACGAAAATTTAATGTATGTTCACAAAAACAAAGATAGTTTTAGTAAAAAAAGTGATATACATTCTGTAAACTCTAGGAACAAACACAAGCTAGTGATGCCAGTTTCTCGACTCCACAGAGTCAGTAATTCATTCTTGGGACCATGTATACGCTATTACAACAAGGTCCCGCAAAGTGTACATGCTCTCTCTATTACCAAGTTTAAATGTTTTGTTAAGTTGGAACTGTATAAAAAGGGTTATTATAGTATAAATGAATACATGGTTGATAATAACCCCTGGGAATGAGGTGGTCGCTTCCAAGCTGTTTCTAAAATAAATTTTGTACTTGTACACTGTTGTTGTAAACGTTGTACAACCATAAATGTGCAATTTGCTTTAAAAAAAAGTCCCGCTGGGTTTCTTGCTGGTTCTTCCCAGGACAGAGGGTTTTTTTTCGAACCAGTGGTAAAGTAAAAAATTACTTTCAATAAGAATTACACATGTGATCTATATTGAATAAAAATTATTCTATTCTATTCTATTCATAGGCTTCCCCCTTAGATTGTCTTATAGGTGATATTTTCCATAGTTGCCACGCTTTCGCAAACGGTTCGGCAACCGCAGTTTTTTATATTTAGTCGTTGTTAAGAAGACGCTACTGCCTATCTCCTGATTTGTTTCCATCCGTTGTCTCGTACGACGCCCACGGGATGATATGGGATAGTGGAATTTCTTAGACTGCCAACCGACTGACCTCTTAATTGTAAATCTCTTACAACATTAGCTTCTAAACAGCCCCCCCCCCCCATTAAATTTATATAAAGTAAAACAAAGTGTAAACTTACAATCAAAACATGCTATATAGAAAACCAAACCACATTCTCATTTTTTAAAGGTTCAATGGATTTCAAATATACAACATGTAACAAAAACCCTGTGGTTCCCGTTAAGTACGTTATCAGGATCAGTATTCAAACCTATAGAAATAACTTTTTTTTTAAACTCGACCTTTTTTTTTAGTTTATTACAAAAAATTTTTTAATTTTATGTGGTTTTATTACCTCTTACTGACACTAGCCGATGCTAAAGCTAAGTGAAGCGGGGTCTTTGACAATCTTCTTACTCCCCAGACAATGCAGAGGTAATAAAACCACATACAATTTACATACAATTTTTTTTTATTAAAATAACAACACATTACAAAATAAAGAAACTTTTTCCCGCTAGTTCTAAGTTAAATCACCTTCCCTCTTCTGCTTTTTGTGAAAACTGCTAGAAAGAGCATCTATACTGTGTACATCAAGTAAGTAGGCATAAATACTATTCCAACTTAACCTTTTAACCTTTTCTCTCAATTCGACTACATATAGCCATATAGAACAGGGGTAAAAGGTTAAAGGTAAAAAAACATTTTCTTTTTGGTAGTATGTTGCGCGATATCTTCGTCAATTTTCAACCGACCTTAAAGATTATTTATTATTAAATGGGTTAGACTTCATGGATTGTCCCATATAAAATTCAAAAAAGTTCTACCCGTTAGGTTCTGAAAAATAAAGTTTTTAATGTAACTATTTAGATGACATTATATTACATAGTTCTCTGGTCCAATCAAAAGCGTAAAAAAATTAATCTTTCAATAAAAAGTAAAATCTATAATATATGAAATAATTTCCGCATAACAACTTCTAAAGTCGGGACTTTCATTCTTCTGTACATCCTAACAGACCACTGAATTCAGAAAGTATTATGTAAAAATTAATTTTTTAATTTTTCAAAATTTAGTTCTTTGCGAAGATTTTTGATACTAGCTATAAGGTATTTTGTGTAATATTTTTTTATCAAAATATTAATTTCTATTTTACCTAAACTTTATAGCTATCATAAAACTTATATAAAACCTTTATATATGCTATATTATGGTTGTAGCATAAATGGGTCGGCTCGACCGGGGTTAGAACCACGCCCTCACAGAATACCAGCGTAAAGTAGCAGCTTAATGCAGCTGTGTTTCGTATGGTGAGCGTAGAGAAACGGAGACCCTTTTTTACTACAATTGATTCTCAACTGAATATAAATGTAGATGTCTATGGACCACAGCATTCACTTACCATCAGGTGGACTATGAGCTCATTTCTCAATCTCATTCTATAAAAAATTCCTCACACGTGTTTAAAATATGAAACAAAATATCAAATTCCATGCGAACACTCGATGCCTCGGTTTTATAAAAGTAGGCAAGGGTGGTACTCAAATATAAAAAATAAATAATTTGAGTATATTTTTAAAAACTTCATATACATTTTTAAAAATTTACGTTTTGTTAACATAACGTAAAAATACACATAAAATAACAAATTACCTTACGCTTATTTTTCTAATATATATTTTTTGAACAGTGAATCAAATAAATAAATAAAGGAATGATACAAAACTACACTCAATATTGTAAATAACAATAATTAACCAACTAATTGCATCGATGTTATTGAACGTGTAACAAAATTGTAAGAGTGTAGCGAATCATTACACAGGACGAAATTTACCACATGGTGTTGGTGTAAGAAACCTATTACCCCAACTTAACCGGTAAATATCGTAGGTGGCGACTATAGGAGCTACCAGAAAGGTATTATAGCAACCGATACGTATCGATACCACAATGTCGTAGATACCAAATGTGAAATACCCAAACCAGCGTTAGGGAGCAGCGTCAAATGTGCCAGAGATCAGGTATTTCGATCTTCAATCCGCCTATGAAGCGTATCCAGCTGTGTTTCAGGACAATGAGGAGATAATTTTCATAGTACAAGGGTGAAGCACACAGTCCTTCTAATGGCTAAGGGATGCTGTGGCCCATACAGGGGCGGATCTTGAATTTGTGGGGCCCTGGGCTAATACTGCTTAGGGGCCCTACCTAATTACTCAACTAATTGCCATTTTGACAAGAAACTGTTTTCTGAAGTGATGTAGGTATATGTAATGTAATATATGTTAAGTACAGGAAGAAAATAGGAAAACAAAATATTTTATTTATTTATTAAAACATTATTTATTGCAAAATAAATTGACAGGTTATAGATGGTTATGTTATATAAATTATAAAGCAAACTTTCTGCATTTTTGTGCTGCAAATTCTTTTATTTGGTCATCGCACTGTAGGTCCTTTGTTAAATCGCAATTTATTGAAAGAACTGATAAATGATTTAGTCGATAGTTCGACATTGTTGTCCTGTATTTGTTTTCTATATACGACATCCTGGAGAAAGAACGCTCCGCTTCACAGCTAGTGATCGGCATCGTTAAAAAAATCTTTAAGATGGTATAGCAGTTTGGGAAAACATCAACAAGTTTCTTTTCATAAATTAGCCAAAAAATTTCACTGCAAGAGGTGTAAGACTCTGTCTTAGACTGCAGTAAGTAAGATTTTAACTGAATGCACTCATTCACTAAATGTTCGTCTATGTCATTTGGATAATAATCAATAATATTACGTACACTTTCCAGATCTATGTGTTCTTGATTTCTATCTTGCAAATCCATTAAAAATTTAAATTTTTTGCTGTAGGTCTCATAGGCTTGGCTTCTATAATTTAAATCCATAATCATCTTATCCAACGCAACGTTAAGCGTGTCTCTTTTAAATTTTTCTACGCCGTTTACTGATACTTTATCTGTAGATTTATCTGAAAATTTTGAAGTAATGCGTCTCTTATTTATGTCACTGTAGTCTGTTTCCACACTAGTACTTAATTTTTTAGTTTTCTTTTCGTATTCCTTTAGCTTCTGATCTGATTGTTGCCTTATGTTTTTCACGAACTCTTTTAATGACACAATTAACTTATTGCCTTCACCAATGTCTAAACCAGGGCTCTGTACTTTTTTATTAACTACATTAAATCTCTCCAAAATTTCTTCCCAAAAAATAATTAAAATTGCAGTTTCTAGTTTCGCCAGTTTATTAAATAAATTTCGTGCCTCTTTTCGGAAATCAACCTTTTCATCGTTATTTTCGCCGAAACTATTGAGAATTTTCATAATGCCATCATAATTGCTTTTCAAAGCTCTGACAGCATCAAAGTGACAAGACCATCTGGTCTGGCTTAAACTTTTTAATGTAAATTTTACTTTTGTTTCATGATTTAATAGTTCCCACCTATGGGTCGAAGCAGAGAAGAAAACGTATATTTTTTGCACTATTCCAAAAAAATTTACAATTTCGGTTGCAACCTTCACGGATTCTTGACCAACTAGGTTAAGGGAATGCGCAGCACATGGCACGTAATCCGCGGATTTATTTTTTTCTTTTAGTAGTGCTTGTACACCATTGTAGATTCCGGCCATATTAGCAGCGTTGTCATATGACTGTCCCCTGCAATTATCCAGTAGTAGTCCATTTGTTTCCAAAAAGGCTTCTAGAATATTAAATAAATATAAGCCAGTATGACTACTAATTTTAATGAAAGACACACATCTTTCATACACTTTTCCCCGAAAACAGTATCGTAATACAATAGCAAGTTGGTCATCGTGAGACAGATCTGGGGTTGAATCCATCATAATTGAATAATACTTTGTGTCGTCGTTGTTTATTTCAGTTATAATTTATTTAATTATCTGTTTACCCATAATCTCAATTATTTCCTCATATACTGTTTTTGATAAATATGATATTACAGGGTTTGGTCGCAGCTCTCGTTGTTCAATATGTTCACGTATGAATGGGTCGAATTCTGCCAATAGCTCTAGAGCACCCATAAAATTACCATTATGTGGAGAACCAAATACTTCCTCGGAACCTCTAAGTGCTAAGCCTCTTATACACAAAAACTTTAGCACTGCAATAACCCGTTTTAGGACATTGTGATAATATTCTGTTTCTTTATTTAATTGCTCCTGAAGCTGCTTGTCTAAAACAGACTTATTTTCTTTTCGTGTCAACCACACTAACATTGAGTTTTTATGTTCATTAGAATTTTCGTGATTTTCTAAACAAAATCTTATGTGTTTCCAATCAGAAAATCCGGTTGTGTATTGAGAAGGAGTTTTAGAAAAAAGTTTGCAAGTCAAACAAAAAACAGTACCAACCCTTTTTGAATAACATAACCAAGATCTTTCCAGTAATTGGCCATTTTTCATTTTTCTAGTGAAATACCTATTTGAAAAAGATCTGTTTTGTTCTTTATATTTCTTCATAGAAGCTGAATATATATTCTTCGGATCTTTATTTTGAAAGTCAGTCATTTCATGTGAGAGGACGAAATTAATAAAATCATTATTTAGCAAATCTGGCCACAAGCCCACGTCAACATATTTCTCAAACTCAAACTTAATATTTTCTAAATTTCTTTCCACCTCGGTATCGGTATTACCTTTCTTTTGCTGAACACCAATTTCGTTTTCAGAGGAACCAGAGGGTTGCTCGAAGTCAAGATATTGTATATTTTCATCGTTGGTATTTTTTTTCTGGTTTTGCGGTTTTTTGCTTCCTTCGGTTATACTCTCTTCGCATAAAATACCTTCCTTTACGTTTTTTAATGGATTTATAGCTATTTCATTCGCGTTTATATGTTCTGATTTAAAAAAAGTTTCAAGTTTTGCGTATTTATTTATTTCTTTTTCTCGACAAAACTGTAATTTTCTTTTTTCAGCTCCACTTTTATATTTTCTAGCAGACATACTGTAAAATAAGATATTTTTCTGAAAATAAACAAAGAACTGGATAGAACTTTTAATTTTAATACCTACTTTGTAATGAGTGTAGCAATTCCCAAATTATCATTAAATATAGACATAGACATAGACATAGACATATGTTTATTAGCATCAATACACACACAAAATATACATTTAGAAATAATGAGACATAAAAACATACAAAGTAGTTGAAAAACATAAATAAAAATAAAATAAATCGCAACAAGAGTGAGTGATGTGATGCCAAAAGGATTCCGTCTCAGCATATGCTACCACAGATACTGCAGCAGCGCTGATTTTCAGCGGAGCCCTGATAAATATTGATTCCGTATTGCGCCCGCGACTATATCGATAACAACATAAACGAAAAATAATGAATTTACCATTCACTGAAAGTAAATATTTCCAAGTATATACATAAAAGTATTGTAAATTATATTAAAATTAAACATACACATATATCCATATATATGATGTATCTATGTATCTATGAAATAACCTGCCACTACACGTGAAATAATGACTTTTGAGATGCTAAAAGGTGTATTTTTAATTTAGCTTTAAAACCGTTTACAGATTTAGTTTCCCGTATAGGTGGTGGTATATTGTTCCAACATTTAGTGGCCATGTATCTAAAACTGCCACGAAACCGTTCGTTCGTTCGTAATATCGAACGAGTTCGATTCATTTAGTTTTGAAACTGAAATAAAAATAAAAAAGTCATGTTTTATAATTCTTTTTACTTACCTACTGCCTATTAAAAGCAGGAAGTCTAGTTATGCTGAACACTTTCAATTTTAGTAAATTAAAAGAAAAGTCCGGTCCTTATAACTTTTAAGTTATCTATCACTTAGTAAACTAAACACACGCACTAAACAGTAAACACACTTCTAACAATAACAAAGTCAATTCGTTAATATACTTAGTCGACGATAGCAGAAGTGCGGAAAAATAACAAAATTGCGTCGGGCGATAAGCGGAGGGAAGACCCCAGTAATAGACAATACACGGAATACAGCGATCGAAAACAAGCGACAGGGAATTCCCCGTTCCGTTTGATAGATGCGCACACGGGTTGATTGATCGTAGTGTTGCCAACCTTATGATCGGATTTTTTTAAATTCTAGATAATTTTTATTATTGACAATATCGTCTATTGGTTTCAGTTCGGTTGGGGCCCCTCTGTATTCACGGGGCCCTGGGCTGCAGCCCAAAAAGCCTTTAAGTAGATCCGCCCCTGGGCCCATAGACATGTATCATCCAATTAAGAATCGAAATCTAGATGTGTTTTCATCCCTAAGGACAAAGATGGAATGTCTCGTTTTCAGTAAAAAGGGGCTTCGGTTCAGAGCATTATCCCTCCCCGCTCCAGCCGACGCATTCGCGCTACAACCATAATATGACTCTGAAATCTTTCTCATTGATTTATATTAGCAAAATCTGGATCACGACAGCACGGATGGATCTGCTCGAATGGGGAAGGACCATATGTGCACAGAATGCCATGCATATAACGAGTATGATGAGTTGATGAATGAAAAGAACTGGAGGGTTTTTTGTACTATAGTAAAATTATTTTCTCCGTGCAGTTGGGGGTCATAAATCATAGCTCGGCCTCAGCCCGGCTAGGGCGGTGAGCATGTTGCGCGGGCGCAACGCCATTATCGATAACAACAAATGAATCATCGAAGGCAGGTGCACGGCAGGTAGAAAAAATATACAAATTGGATCAGTTAGCTTTGGAGTCAGGACACGAGGTGATTCGCTTACCACCTTACCATTGCTAATATAACCCAATTGAGTTGGTATGGGATCAAGCAAAAAATGAAGTTGCCACCAAAAATAGCACTTTTAAAATTGCAGACGTCGAAGTGTTACTGCATGAAGCAATTTCAAACGTTTCGCAAAAGAACTGGGAAGATTGTGTGGAGCATGCAGAAAAACTCCAAGAGGAAGACTTGAAGAAATCTCATCTGGCAGAAGATATCGTAATTCATGTGGATGACGATGACCCTGATGATTCTGATGTAGAATTTTAATGTAAATAGTTTTAGATTTAATTTTAGATATAAGTTATTATCTTTATATTTATAATTAATAGAATCAGGCGTTACTTTGCAGAAATCCATTATATAAAAGCTTTTAGAAAAATTTACTCCGCGTTATAAAATAAAATGATGTGTCACACTGTGTATATAAAAAAGACCCATACAAACCGATACTTAAACGGTGAATCACACCATCACCCTTCACAGTTAGCTACCGTGGGCAAATCTTTGTTGCAGAGAGCACGAGGGATCTGTGACAGCAAACACCTGGCCGCCGAGCTTCAGCACGTCAAGCAGGTTCTGCACGACAACAAGCTTCGGGTTCCGCGCCTACATCACAGTGACCGAGTGAAGCCGGCCACAGTCGAGCGTGTGCCTGCTGTACTACCATATGTCAGAGGTGTCACAGACAAGATTGGCTACATCTTGAAGCGAGCTTCTATTAGAACATTCTTCAAGCCGCCGAAGAAGATTAGTCAGTTCTTACCATCCGTCAAGTGCAATATTCCTCTACAAGATGCAGGAGTATACAAGCTTGATTGTGAGTGTAGTCTCTCATATATAGGGCAAACAAAACAATCAATAAAAACCCGCGTAAAAGAACACATAGCTGACGTGAAGCACCAACGTTCCGGGAAGTCTGCAGTTTGTGATCATATCCTAGACGGCCCCCGCCATTACATTAGATTTGATAAACCACAAGTTCTCGCGAAAGAACATCGATTCTTGCCAAGGGTGATACGTGAGACTATTGAAATTAAAAAACATCCTAACTTCAATAGAGAGGGAGGCTGGGTACTACCACCTGCTTGCGATCCTGTAATTCATAAAATTAAAACTAAACCCAAGCATACTACTGTAAGACTTCAAGACACAGTTAGTTCATTCTGCGTAGATCGGACCAAAATTAATAATTAAAAAGCTGAAGGTACTCCGGGTTAACTTTGACATCGGGACGTCAATCACCTCAGTCCCCGGTGACCACGGTTGCTGGAAACCAACCGAAACGTCGGGAATATAAAATAACTTAATTAAACGCGATAAAATCCGTAAAAGTAGTTTTATTCAATGTGTAGTGTTCGCGTAAATATAAGAAATCATTATTATTATTATTATTATTATTATTATTATTATTATCTTAATAATTTATTTTCAATCACTATTATTCTTATTTTAATAAATACGTTGTTTTATTTTTTTTTTCATTTTATCACTAACCCACATAATGAAAAAACTAAGTACACTATATAATAAAGTTTATCGACAACAATAATGCGCATCACTATGCTCGCCCCTAAGGCCCGTGAGTGGGAGAGAGAGCGAAATACTCCGATGATTTATGACCCAAGCTGCACGGACAAAATAATGATGATGCATCTGAATTTTGATTCTTAGTCGAAGACATTGGCCTATGGGCTACAGCATTCACTTACCATTAGGTAAACTTTGAGCCTGTTTGAGACCCTTACTTCTTTAAAAGATGTATACCTTAAGCGATACTAGTCTAATGTTGAAGGATGCGGGATGCAAACTCGGTAAATTACTTTTAAAACTTTATAATAAAGATATACATAATAATAAATAATATATTTAATAGCTTATTCGAGAAATTATTAGCACATACAGTCACATACACATGCTGTGAGTATAGACTACAGAGTGATAAAAAATAAGTTACAAGATTAAGAGAGCAGTTGTCACTTAAATAAAATGCACTACAGAATACGCAATTGAGAAAAAACATCATTATAGTTGATGGTAGATTTTATAATTAATGAAAACCAATAACGAAATATGGAATAAAATAAATAAGCTGTGAACGCGCGTCAAACATACGAGTACTATAGGTCTTTAAACCGTGCAATTAATAGTCCAATAGAAAGTCACACGCAGTACCTAACTCACACAGAGAAGCAACGTAGTGTAAGTAAGTGCAAGTATAGTATATGCGCACGCACATAAGGAGTCGAGAGCTCGAGCGCGGTGGCGTAGTATCATGCCGTTTGCCCGGCATAGGGGGCGTCCAGGCGATTGTTCTAATTCCAGTTAAGTCGCAATTTTATACTGTTTCTTACGGAAAAAGTTACATGATATTTGCCGAGACCCATCCTCTACTCCACGTGAGATTGGATGAGATTCGAATCATTTCGAATTAATGGACTCCCCCATACGAATCGGTTTTACTGCCAAGGCGCGCCAATAGACGTTTCACATCAAATTTCGTTCAATTCTTCCAAGCAATCATAATATTATATTTTGTACTAAACGCGCTGCAGGCGCGCAAGAATTTCCCTTAACTGGATTTTACTGACAGCATTATGGGATGGATCATATATCGGATGAAATACATCACCAAAAACTACGAAATTAAAGGCAGTGATGAAATCGAAGGTGTGCTATAAATGATTTGACCAAATAATGGTGCAAATGAACGATCGAATATGTGTGTGGTGGCCAAACATGTTACTTACGAGCAATGATTGGCCACGGGTTTGCCATTATTGTTGGACGCGTCTGGGTACAAAGTGGCAGGTTCGCCGCAACCGCACTCTTCGGCCTCGCGCGTGGACGCTTCGCTACCGTTGTCTCTGAAAGTATTTCGTTACACAGCCTATTTATTTATTTTTTAGTTAATAGTTATTTGGCTAAATCTTCTCTACTGTACACTTTTATATCATGAACTTATTTTCGTATATATAGCGGTTTCAATTCAATTCAATTATTTTGTCAAAAAAACGGTGAGGCTGGTGCTAGGAATTGCATGTTTATTACATTAACTGCATTTACTGTATTAATAGGCTTACGTATCTAATAGTAACTTACAACACAAAATCGCGCCGGTCACCCAGAGGGGTGAGTAGGTAGAAAGTACGGACTTCTACATTAAATGCCATATACACTATTTAAAACCTAAGAATAATTATAAACTAATTTTATTTCTATCTTATGTTATAAAGTTAAAATTTAAAGTTGAGTTCAAAATCATACGTCAAATCAGATACTGTGCGTTGCATGTACTATGTACATTACATAGAATAAGAAAAAACATTACAAGGTCTTTGCTATAATCAAATGCAATATTAACAAAGTAAACTCAATGATATAAACTTTTTAGCGACTTTAATGGTACAGTAACTAGTTTCATATTTTATCCTAGGCTTCCTCTCATTTTTGAGAAGTTTTTTTTTACATAACAGGGGGCAAAAGCATACGACTCACCTGGTGAGTGATTACCGCGGCCCATGAGCAACTGCAACACCAGGGGAATTGGAGGTGCATTGCGGGACTTTTAAAAACGATTCTACTCTTTTCTCGAAGGTCTCTAAGTCGTATCGTTATTGAAAAATCTCTGATGGTAGATGGTAGCCGATTCCACAAAGAGTTTATGAAGCAGAAATCCTCCAATACGAATACATTAGAAAACTCAATCATCTCTTTGCGTATTTTATAGCATTTATCACAGGGAGTGCTCTGAGGAATTGTTCGGACTAATTCAAATTAAACAATAAATTTCTCCATCGCACATCGCGCCAAACTCGCAATACCATCCATACCGTCTGGATTAGCGGCCGACCACTGTGCGATTTATAAGAAGTTTTCTTCCTCCCACAACTTCCTTGTGGAATCGATTACCAGCAGCGATTTTTCCGGACCGATAAGACTTAGGGACCTTCAAGAAAAGAGCCTACTCATTTTTAAAAGGCCGGCAACGCATCTGCAATTCCTCTGGTGTTGTAGTTGTTCATGGGCGGCGGTAGTCACTTACCATCAGGTGAGCCGCATGCTGGTTTGCCCCCTCTCCAATAAAAAAAAAACTATTAGCAATTTCACTAGCGCCGTCGAAGATAGTAATATTCTAATCGCTCACATACCTAATAATAAAATTAAAAAGCCGTCTAGTTCTGAGCTACCACGGTTCTTTCGTATAACAAAGAAAAGAACGGTACTGTAAAAGTCCCACTGTCTCCTAAAAGTCTTCTCTCTATTTGAGAGGGAGCAGAGACCCATCAAAATATTTCGGTTCCCAGACCACCAACTAGTGGTGCCGGATACCCAGAATTCAAATTTTTATATTCACTTAATACTTTAAAAAAAAACTTCCTATCCTTTATTTTTTAAATTAATATAATTGTAAAATCTGCAAAACACAGCACACAATAACCATGCCACCATAGAACAGAAATCAATTGATAACTTGCCAATGATGAACCAATGCATGACGCGATTATTTAGCACCTATTAATAGATGTTAGGTTATGGTAATTCCACATAAATTTCCCTGTTAGTTACCTACTTAACAAGATATCATTGGAAGGAACGTGAAAGCACAACTCGTAAAATCAAAACCATAAATCTCTGTTATTAAGTATAAGAGTAACGACCAACGGCAAAAGAAACGTAGTTTTTTTTTTTATATTTTACTAATCCAGCGCTTATCTACGATCCCACCTGATGGTAAGTGGTGATGTAGCCTAAGATGGTGAAGCGCAATTAAGAAAAAATATATGCAATAAAGAGCAAATAACAAAAAAAAAGTCTATTCACTCTTGCCTTGAAGACACCCACACTGTAATCGGATGGAAAGACATATGCTGGCAATTTATTCCACTCCTTTGCTGTACGCATGATGAACGACGTAGCGAACCGTTTGATTCGAATGCGTGGCAAGTCAACAACGAAAGGGAAAGGATGGAGACTGGCCGAACGTCTGGTTTTCCGATGATGGAAGGGACAGGGAGGAATTAGATTATGCAATTCCTGCGCACACTTTCCAAAATGTATCCAGTAGAAAACTGAAACGCTGGCTACTTTGCGTCTGTGTTTGAGTCTGGTAAGATTGATTTTAACCCAATTCGGGTCACCAATAAGCGTCTTAGCACGCCTTTCCATTAAGTCCAAAGCTGCTAGGTGGCATTTTGCTGCACCAACCCATATATGACAGCAATACTCCATGCACGACCGTCCACCATATAATAAGTGTAATATTATTATTATTATAAAACACCAAATCATCACGCTGTGATAATGGGCTGGGACTGGGCTGATCCAATTGAGAATTCCTAATGGTCATGAATAGAATAGAATAGAATAATTTTTATTCAATATAGATTATTACATAATACTTATTGAAGTCATTTTTTTATTTACAACTGCCTCAGAAAATACCTCTGTCCTGGGAAGAACCAGCAAGAAACATAGCGGGACTTTTTTTAAACATATTTCACTCTACAATAATTTTGTTTTTTGTTTGTACAAATATTTTTTTTTTCACTTATGTATTCTTTGATATTATAATAACCCTTTTTGTACAATTTTTCTTTAATAAAACATTTAAACTTATTTATTGAGAAGTTTTGTTGTTCATTTTCTAGGATTTTGTTGTAAGAGTGTATACGTTGCCCCAAAAATTTATTACTAATTCTGTGGAGTCTAGTAACTGGTATTACAAGCTTATGTTTGTTGCTAGTGTTCAAAGCATGAACATCTTTATTCTTATCACAGCTATTTATGTTTTTATGTACATACATTCAATTTTCATAAATATATTGCGGTGCAAAGTTAATATGTTTATTGCTTTAAATTTTTCTCTGAGGGACTCATTACAATTTAAGTTATAAATAGCCCGTACGGCCCTCTTTTCCAAAACAAATATAGATTCGATGAAATTAATGTATTATCATCGGTTCTTAATACATTTGCAAAATTTTAGATACTTTAGACGTTTGAAAGTGGGTGAAAACAAAAACTACAATATCCATTACATTCATAAATACATATATGAAAAGACAGATCACGCTGATATAGTGTAAAAAATTAAACAAAACGCATTGATCATGAGCTTTTTAATTCAGTTTTCACCCACTTCCGTACATCTGAATACATAATTAGAAATTTTGCAGACGCATTAAGTAGGTGCCGATGACGGTACAAAAATTGAAAACAACAAACAGCTATGACCTAGTATTCGTGTTGTTTTCATTTTGTTCAACTCTAATTTTATTTTAAAATACAGTTTACTACAGTATAATACGAACTGGTGTATAGTTCATACAAATTGGTATTTTTTTTTTATAGGATAAGGGTGACAAACGAGCACACAGTCCACCTGATGGTAAGTGGTTGCTGCGGCCCATAGACATCTACATCTATCCTCTGTTACAAATCAAAACGTAGATGCGCTGTCACCCGTGAGGACTAAGATGGAATGCCTCATTTCCAGTAAAAAGGGCCTCCGGCCACCTGCACTCACCAAGCGAAACGCAGAGGTAAACCTCTACTTCACGCTGGTTTTCTGTGAGGTCGTGGTACCACCCCGGTTCGAGTCGGCCCATCCGTGCGACAGCAAAAGCTGCCGCGTGGCTCTACCACTGTTATAAGTTCGATAAATCGAATTGTATAAGTTCGATTAATCGAATCCCCAGAATCGCTTCATAGTTATTCAATAAAAAAAATACCTCATGTGCAATGCAATGCAAGAGTAATTGGTGTTGAAAAATAACAATCAAACACTAGACTGTAGGATGCAAATAAAATTGTTTACCGTAACACCTTGCTAATGGTACAGCATTGTTGGCAATATTGTTTGACAGCAATCTCGTTACGTAATTCAGCGTAACACGTTATAACTGTTTTATTATTCAAGTGGATTAAATCTGGCTCGAAATATTAATATCTACATAATAGAAATTACAGATAATTCAACATCGCGTCAGATACAAGTGTGCCTGCTGTCTGTATTGCGCTGAAGATCTATTATGGGTAGATTACAAATGTAAAAAGACCCCGCTCTCATGGAATACTAGCGTAAAATAGTAATATATTGAAACCTAAGGAGGGTTCCGGTTGATGACGAAACATTCCATCTTAGTCCTCAAGGTTAGCAACACACCTAGATGTCTACTATCTGTTAGCCACGGTATTTACTTACTATCAATATCAAGCCCAATGGTTGAGAGTAATTTAAAAAAAATCTCGACTCCGTAAAAAAGACTACGGAAGAGAATAATTCAAATATTATACCATATGTCACTTTCACAACTAAAACGGATCTAACGAAAACCTATAGTTAAAAACCATCAAGCCGTTAAGACTACAGATCGTGGCATCGAAATAGATAGGTATACATACATAGATGTATACATACATAGACTCGAAAAACATTACCCACCTTCTGCGGCAGTCGGATAGAAAGAACACTGCGTACACCGTTTGAATTCCATACAATAAAATCGACGACCGCGTGATATTGCGGTCATTGTACTTGTCCAATAAGGTTTGATTCGCAACAATTACCGCTTGGTTAGAGATTGCTAAAAGTGAGCAAAATTATTTTGGAATAAACTGAATTATAAAACGTATCCATAAGCTCTTACAGGTGAACGGCATTTTACGAACGAATTAATAACAGGGGTAACTGCTACTTGTACACGACTTCTTAGCCTGATAATTAAGTCCGTTAGGCATTAAGTCCGCCATATGTACGATTTTATTTATGTGCATAAAAGTTTAAATAAAACACATATCACATAACCGCTAACATGTCCATGACAACGACCACAGTTAAAGTCGATACGCCAGCGCCAATATCCCGCATCGGAAGTCGGTGCTTACTTTAGTGCAGGAGCGAGTACGAGGGCGGCACTGAAAATTTCGGGAATCAAGGAAGTGACACAACATTACTATTTAAAAATGTATTTATTGCTTTTCTAAGTATTCTCCGCGAAATTTGACACATTTTTCCATACGATGGAACCGTTCTTTGTCCCTCAAGAGGAATAGTCGTAACATGGCCGGTTTTGGAGACAAACGTGGCCACCATTTTTTTTGCAACACGGCGGTGACGAACAATTTTTGTTGGCTTTAACTCATTTTCGAACACCCAAACTCGTGACTAATTTTTTGTTTCGGGTTCATACGCGTATGTCCAGGATTCGTCACCTGATACGATTTTGTATACAGCATTTGAGGATCCTGCGTGGAATCTTTCGAGAGTTCTGACGCACCAAGTAACGCGAGCCGCTTTTTGCTCTTCACAGAGCGAATGCGGTATCCATCGGGAAAACAACTTTTTACACCTAATTGTTGATGCCAAATTATTTTTATTTGACTCATGCCAATGTCTAAAGTTGCCTGAATTTCGCGGTATGCCACATGTCGATCTTCCTCAATCAGCTTACGCACAGCATCAACGTTTTCTTGGGTGACTGCAGTTTTTGGACGACCTTGACGGGGATCATCACTGAGCTTGACACGTCCACGTTGAAATTCAGCAAACCAGCGATAAATTGTGGTTTTGGATGGGGCTTCATCACCAAATGCAGAAATCATCCGGTCAACACATTGTTTTTGTTTTAAACCACTTCGAAAGTCATAATAAATCATCGCTCTTGAATTTTCTCGAGTCAATTCCATTTTCTCAATGACTAAACAAGTTTGATAAAACCTTGTGGCAAGACCGAGAATTTTTTTTTTAAATAAATAAATGGTATTCGATTTTTAAAACCAAGGGGTTTTCAATTAAAAAGATTTTAATATGACAGGAACAGTGGAAATATTCTATTCCCGATACTTTTAGTGCAGCCCTCGTAACAGAGTAGAATCTGGAGAAGAAACATTGTTCTTGCTATTACTCTGTGGTAACAAACGAATAAGTGCTTCCTTCATTATGGGTTAACGATATTTTTACATGATTATTTTTAATTATCCACGTTTACTAAAAATGTACAAGATTTTTTGTAATTATTTTCCAATGTCTAATGTTGAGTTTCGTTCATAATGAGTTAACCGCCACTTTATAACACGCATAATATCAATTTTAACAATGCCACTTAATTTTTACTTGCTACCCACACTAACATTCCTAAAAATCCAGTATTTGCTTGAGTACTTAAAACTGGTTTAAAAGTTTTAGTCATTATTTTCTTTTGTTGCTAGTGTTGTTTAAAAACAAAAGCTTTCTGGAGGTTTTAATATTTAAATTTATAAGTTTTTTTTCATTATATATGGGATGACTAAATCCATGTTCCTTCAAATCTCTGGTATTGAATATATCAAATAAAACTACTTTTCTACAGCAACGTTTATTTTTTTATTATTTCACTACCTACAAGATGATAACAAATTATCGAACAGAATGGACCCATATATATGCACACCGGCACAATTAGCGGAACACAAAAAAAGCAGGATTTTAAAATTTTTTACTTGAGGAACTGGCCAGTTATGATATTTTTTTAATTTATTGTCAAATTTGAAAATAGAAAATTAGATGACATACACTTTTTTCATTCATTTGTTTTATTTTCCCGAACAATACGTTTTGTCAACTTGTTCGAGTAATAACTACGTAATTGTAATTTTTTTGAAAAATTACACTTAATGGTTTTTTATAAATTTGTTATTCTATAGGCAATTTTGTTTATTAAAAACTCTTTATTATGCCTGACTTAACATCACTGGAAATCATTAGGGCTGATGAAATGAGAAGAAATGGCCATACCTACAGATCGATTGCCTCAAGGCTTCGTCGACCAGTATCAACGATTCATCGCAGCATCCAGCGGTACAGATCGTCTAATTCTCTTGTGAGGAGGAGGGGTCAAGGTAGAAAAAGATGTACATCGCGGCGAGATGACAGTTTTTTACAACTTGGAGTTCGTAGGAATACGCGATTAACGGCTGTACAAGCTCGAAATGAACTGGAAGACGTTCGAGGAGTACGAGTAAGTGAGCGTACAGTTCGCAGGAGATTTGAAGAAGTTGGTTTAGGGTCGTATATACCTGCCAAAGGTCCAAAACTTGAGAGACGTCACCGCGTAAACCGATTAAGCTATGCGCGAGAACATCGTCATTGGGATTTGAACGAATGGCAGCAGGTTCTCTTTACTGATGAGTGCAGAGTTCTTTTAAAACAGATCGATGGGAGACAGCGAATATGGAGACGCAAAGGAGAACGCCACATACAGTCTAATTTTGAACACACAGTAGCTTATGGTGGCGGCTCGATTATGGTTTGGGGAGGGATATGTTTGGGAGCTCGCACGGATTTAGTGATAGTCACAGGAGGGACCATGACAGCAGATCGATACATCAGAGACATTTTAGAAGAACATGTTGTACCATTTGCCCCATTTATTGGTGACGACTTTATTCTAATGCAAGATAATGCTCGTGCTCATAGTGCACAATCGGTACAGGCATATCGGAGCCACGTAGGTATACCGGTGATGCAGTGGCCAGCATATTCCCCCGATATGAATCCGATTGACCATGTCTGGGACTTGCTAAAAAGAAGGGTTAAATCCAGAATGCCACCCCCCAACAATCTGAATGAACTTGGAAACGCATTACTTGAGGAGTGGGAGCGGTTGCCTCAAGAAATCATCGATAACATAATCTGTAGCATGCCCAGACGAATGGAAACCGTAATCAGAGCAAGAGGGGGAAACACTCGTTATTAATTTTGCTTTAATTTTATTGTTAAATCATGCTTTAATTTTATTGTTAATCAATGCTTACTTTTTTTTATTTTTTGTGATGGTTCATAATCATCTAAAAATTTCACTTATTTCAAATTTCTTTATTTTTCAATAAAAAATAACGAAGACTTTTCAAAGTCGTTGTTAAAAGATCTTAATCAATTTGTTATTTTGTGTCTAATTACATTTTCGTCAAATATATGCGTTATTATCTCATAGTGTCACTTTTTTTTTTCTGTTCCGCTAATTGTGCCGGTGTGTATATTATAATTAAATGTAATAAAACTTTAAAACAAAAACGTCTTGAATTTGTATACAATATACGAAGAAACTTTTCCCCAGTTTTATATACTAACTAAAGGTGTAACAAAATAGTACTTAATAACTTAGGGAATGATTCTGCCCGTCAACGTGAATATTTTTACCTATGGGATCATCTTCGAAATTTTCAATTTATACGTGATAGACCCATACTGCAGCTATATTACTGGTATAGTTGTAGCACCAATGGGTCAGCTCGACCGGGGACGGACCACGCTCTCACAGACTACCAGTGTAAAATAGGAGCTTAACGCTGCTGTGTTTCCTATGGTGAGTGTAGAGAACCGGAGACCCTTTTTACTGGAAACGAGGCATTCCATCTTAGTCCTCAGGGGTTGCAACGCATCTGCATTTTGATTCTTAACCGAGGATAGATGTTGTCTATGGGCCACAGCAACCACTTACAATCAGGTGGACTGAGTGCTCGTTTGTCACCCTGATCCTATAAAAAATATCTCAAAGTCAGTTATTCCATACAAAATTTCGTACAAGTTTGCTCAAAATGTATGGAAGACCTGATTTTTCTTGCGATTAGGAAGATAGATCTATAGTAAAAGTTGTTCATATTGACGCGTAGAATAGAAAGCCCTATTTTGATTACAGCATATATATAACTATTTTTTTAAATAATTTGTGAATATTAGTTAGACATGTAAATAAAAAAATTAAACTGATAAAAAGGAGGCCTTATCATTTATATGTCATTTATTCAGAAGAAAAACCTATACATAATATACACAAATATATTGATACATTCGTTATTAATAAACTATTCATTTTTAAGTATTTCCGGAATACGTTCATAACTATGAACTTAACTACTAAGCCATAGCATAAAATAAATTTTCCCATTAATCGGGTAATAATTAAGCTGCTGGCATATACAATTTTTCACACACACTAGCATCATGCAAATTGTCTTATACACACTATAATATTAAAATGCCGCACTCACGGAGCTGTTACTTGCAGGGAGCGCGGTATCTAGTCAGAGCGCGGTATCTAGTCAGAGCGCGCGATGATTTATCATTAATGCGCGATGACTTATCATTAATCTATGTGTAACCCGTTACAAAAATATATAATTTTCTCAGGAATTACACCTATCTAGAATACCTTGTAAACTAAGCCATTATAGAAATACAAAATGTTATCAAAATCATAAGAGTGGTTTCCGAGAAACAAGTTACATTTATATATAAAAATTACGTATCACGTTCTTTGTCCGCGATGGACTCCTAAGCTACTGAACTGATTTCAATGAAATTTTGCACACTGTGTGCATTTTGGTCCAGCTTGAGAGATAGGATAGTCTTTATCCCGATAAATGACCTTCAAAATTTTTTATTGCGATTTTAAGGATTTTTAAAGGAAGGGTCGTTGGAAAGGGCAGAACAAAGTCTGCCTGGCGAGCTAGTATGAATATAATATTTTTGTTTTATTTTAATTATTCAAAAAATACTTTTTTATAGAATTTTTTATAGACGAACGAGCACACAGTTCACCTGATGGTAAGTTGATGCTGCAGTCCATAGACATCTACAGCTATATTCGATTAAGAATCAAAATGCATATGCGTTGTCATCCGTGAGGACTAAGATGGAATGCCTCGTATCCAGTAAAAAGGGTTGCCGGTTCTCTACACTCACCATACGGAACACGGCGGCATAAAGCTGCTATTTTACACTGGTATTCTGCGAGAGCGTGGTCCTACCCCGGTCGAGCCGACCCATTCGTGTTACAGCCATAATATAGCTGCAGCATGGCTGTACTGCGTAAAAAACATTCCTACACCAATAATTGTGGTATTGGTGGGAGTCCTTTCAGGAAACGGACGGTTACATATCACACGGTCTTGGATAAAAAACTTCTTCACATACTTACCTACTTTTTCATTCTTATCGTCATCATCATCATCATTACAGCCTATTATTTTGCCGACAAGCTGGCTTACAGTTTGGCTAAGTTTGAAATGTAAATGATGTAACACTCTTTCTAAGAATAAATTTGAAAAAAATTCCAGAAGTCCACTACTGAACATAGGCCTCCCCAAAGGAATGCCGCAAAGCCCGAGTCAAGTGCATCCATCAATTTGCATTTCTCCTCTCTATATTTATTGCTATAATAAACGAAATAAAAGGCCAGGTTTCTGAGTACCCTAAACCGAAGAGCATGTATGAAGGGAATAATGAAAGTGGACGAAGCGAAACAAGTATGTAAGGATCGTAGCATGTGGAAAGAAGTGGTCTCTGCCTACCCCTACGGGAAAGAGGCATGATTGCATGTCCGGCATGAAAATCCGGCCAGCTTCTAAATTTCATAAAATATCTATAGGTTTTTCCGGCTTTAGTAAAGAAACGTCATTAGACCGCAAATAACAATGAATTTGGCTGGGTTTTTTTTAACTGACTAACGAACTTATAGTTGGACTGATGTTAAGTGGTTACTGCAGCCCATGCGCACCTGCAAGCAACTTTAAACAAATAGCCAAGAACTAAGATGGAATGCCTCACAGGTCACAGCCTGTAATTGCACTGGCTCTGTTTAACCTTCAGACCGCAATATAGCAGTGCAAGCACAACTATATGACGGCCAAAATAGGTATGAGGATGTTCCCTACCCATACGTACTCCTAGGCAGAAAATAAGTCCTATAGTACGTGAAGGTAATATGGTCATCCGGTTAATATGGTCACTTTCTTATAACTCAAAAACTACAGCCTTGTTTGCATAGATGGCTCTGTGATACGATATGTCTTCATCAGTCATTCAAATAATGAAGGGTCAAAAGGGCGCTGCTTTATCGACGCCATTTTGACAGTTGATATTATAGTAAATATTTTAGTCGATTTTAGTAATTGGTAGTGTTTAGTTTTATTTATTTATTTATTTATTTATTTATTTAGAAAACCAACAGCGTATATAGAAAATATTAACATTAATGTAACAAACTAAAAGTATGGCCAATAACAGGTTTCCCTTATATTGTTTGATGGTAGGTGTATTGTTGTTAGAAGAAAAGGAAAAAGAACAATCTAATAGATAAATTATAAGCAAAATTATAAGTAATTCAATGTAATGAAGGTGGTCATAAGTTTACAGATCAGGAGAGATAGTCAGGTAGAATGATATATTAGATTACCTTTATATATATATATATAAATATATATATATATATATATATACATACATATATATTTACTTATGTATATATACATATTAAATGTTTAAATATATAAACATAATACAAATAATTAATTATAATATATATTAAATAAAATAACTTAAGTACTTATATTTATATTAGTAGCCTCAAAAATACATATAGAAGAAATAGATGAGAGAATATATGAATGTATGTGAATTTAACTTCAACTGCTCTATTTCGTAATAGTTTTCTTGATGTAATCTTTAAACGTAAGTTTAGATTTCGCAAAGAGGTCAATGTGTCCAAATTGTTCATTATATGTACGAGCAAGCCGCGAAAGAACAGTGTTTCGAGAGTAGTTTGAATGATGCCAGGGAGTCTGTAACAATGTAGTATTGCGGGTACGGAATTTTGGAGTACGAAAGGTGATTTTTGAGACAAGATATGGACAGTCAATATTACTGTTTATTATATCATATAACAAAGCCATGTCAAGCAAAATGCGCCTGTGTTCCAGAGATAAGAGATCGTGCTCAGTGCAACTGTCTGTGTAAGTATCGATTTTATTCCGACAGCGAAAGTTAAGGTGATTAACAAATATTTTTTGAATACGCTCAAGGCGGCTTTTGTAGACATTGTACTGTGGAGACCATATTGAACTAGCATATTCCAAAACACTTCTGACATATGCAAAATAAACCATTTTAATTGTATTAATATTCGAGAATGGTTTACAGATGCGAAGAACAAAACCAAGATTTTTATAGGCTTTACTGATAACGTAATCAATGTGTTCGGATAGTATCATTTTATGATCAAAAATTACGCCTAAATCCCTAACACTTACTTTTCGGCTGATTTCTAATCCGTCAAAGTGATATTTATTTAGAATTGGCTTAGATTTCCGTGTAAAACTAATACATTCGCACTTGCTTGCATTGACAGTTATATTATTTATTTTGTAATATTCAAATAAACGGTCCAGGTCTTTTTGTATCAATAGGCAGTCATGTATGGTGTTAATTTTACAAAAAATCTTCTTATCATCTGCATACATGAGGTAATTTGTGTGTATAATGCACGAACCAATGTCATATAGGTAGGCATTGTAAAAAAGTGGACCTAAGTGAGAGCCCTGAGGAACACCTGTAGGTATGTTTATGTAGCTCGAACGGAAACCACCTATCACGACTGCTTGTGAGCGGTTTGTGAGATATGATTCAGTCCATCGGAGCAAGTCACCGTGAATCCCTAATATTTGTAATTTGTTGAGCAGGATCATGTGATCCACACGATCGAAAGCTTTTTCAAAATCAGTGTAGATCACATCAACCTGCCCACCTTGATCCATATTTTCAAGGACAAAAGAAGAAAAACTTGCCAGGTTCGTAGTGGTGGATCGCCTTTGTAAAAAACCATGTTGCTGCTCAGGGAAGGCACGTGAAAGCGTGGAGTAAATTACGTTATATACTACTCGTTCAAGGATTTTAGCCGCGGTGTTCAAAATAGAAATGCCTCTATAATTATTTATTTCTTTAAGTTGATTTTTCAAAGTGTTCATAATTATTACTGTTATTATTATTGTTTGCTATTAAAGTTGGTAAAAAAATTACTTCGCATTTTTACCAACTTTAATATAATGGACTTCCGCAAAGTAACGCCTGATTCTATTAATTAACTTTGAAGACGATATATTATATAATTCATGAGACCAATAACATAAATTTATATTTTATTGCATATCCTATGAACTTCTGCTATGTCGCTTTGTTTTTGAAATTAGAAACAAACCTAAGACTTCACTCCAAAATCCCACACAGAGTTCAATGGCACAATGATGCTGGTAAATGACACATTCACTTAGCACATCAACACATACACATAGTTTGAAATATAGTTGGAAAGAGATAACCTTATTATGATTTTACGACATCTAATTATAACATAAGCTTTTTTTTAAAGTAAAGAACGTTTCTAATAATTATAACATATGGTTACTTCTTTAAAAAATTTAAAAATAAAAAGTATTAGGTAACACTCACGAACAACTATAAACCAAAAATACTTGATAAGTACTAAACGTCAGTCATATTAACAGATTTTTATCAATAGCCCGTTAGTGTGTGCAAATTAGCATAACTAATAATGCCATAGCGACAAATAATAAACACACTAATTGTTAAACAAAGGACAACACAATAATTAACTTGACAACTCACCGGTCGGTGTTCAAATCCTGGGAGAGATTGTCGTGGTAAGTACTCAGGACAGACATGGCGTGCATGTCGGCCATCTTCTCCTCCGTCTCCCTCTCCGTCTGCTCCAAACAGGAAGAGAAAATGTCAAACACTTGCCGAACTTATTCAACACATAAATTCCTACAAATCGCATATTCACAAACGCTTAAAACATCCTTGTTTTCATTTTAAATTACTAAGTCAATGACATCATTGTACACAGATAAAAAAAGGTTGTTTATACGGTCGTACTTTGCGTCCATGTCTCGCGTGCATTCTGAACACTCTCTGTACGCCAGCATCATAAAGAACGTAACGCAGCACTTCGATAAAAGACCTAGCGAGCATCGTCAGTGTTCAACTCACAGAAACAGACTGTATTAGCGGAAAAGAAACGTGAACGTGACCTTGGAAGTCTCACACTGAAACAAGGTTTATCTTTATTTGATTAACGATTACAAGTTTAAGCTAGTGTGTAAAACCTTATTTCATTTTATTTTAACGCACAAATTATTCACGTACTTAGAGCAAAGTTACAGAAAGGCGTTCCATAGAACCACATATTTCCAACGTCAAAACTAAATTGAATTAGTCGTCTGGTATCGGAACGTGTAATATAGGAAAACAATAGTCGCGTCACAAACGGAGCAACAATTTTAACCGTATTACATACTTAATTAACTACTGCAAAGTTTTTGTAAAGTACTACACTCAAAAATATTTTGTATCCAGCATATGCGAGATGGTTATGAACATATTCATGGAATTTCCTATGGTCGACTAAATGAACACACACGATAAGAAATGAAGTGTTAGATTCATTTATGTATATTTATATTTTGCCAGTAAGCAGCAGCGTCAAAGTGGTGGCAATTGCAGCAAATCCTTACATTTCTATCCGTGACCAAGTTCCAGCGATGGACTACATAAGGGCTGATGCCAAAGAATGATTATAACTGTCGCTGGACAACTTAACGGAAAAGATTCTGCAAGTTACATGACACAACATGACCGACCACTGCCATTTTAGGTTTTGAATAATAATCTACTTGGCATCGCTACATTATCCATAATATATTTTATCATGTAACAGTGGAGTTACGTTAAGTAGTAATGATGATCTTTCTTTATGGCACAAAGTTCGCCTGATCGATAAAAAATCAAAATGCAGAATCGTTGTTAACTCTGAGGTCTAAATTAGAACGCATCGTTACCAATTAAAAGCGTCTCTGATTCTATTACTTACCATACCAAACGTAGCAATATTTTTCGTTTTATAAAACGTGACAAACGAACAAGAGTCCATTACACACAGACACCTGCAAACAAAGAGGGCTACAGATGCATTGTCACTTCTAAGAACCAAAATGGAACCTCTCTATACCCTTCAGAAATAGTAAACAATGTATATGCTGCTATTTCACGCTGGTATACTTTTCAGGCGTGATCTTTCCCCCGTCGAGTCGACCCATTCGACCCATACGTTGCAGCGTATGGGTCGAATGGGTCGTCTATGCTGCAACCTGACTCTAATTGAACTCTGTTGTAGTTTAACATTCGGCTTAATTAGTACAGATTGTTATAGAAAAATATTTGTTTAGTATTTTGCTAATTTCGACAGCAAAAAATAAAAGGAGACTTCAAATAACAAAAAATAACGAAGCTTTAATTCTAATATATAATGTCTTGGCGCCAACTTCAGGAATTGAATTTCTTTTCTGTTTCTGTTTTTTTTTTTTTATTCTGCTTTTACTATTTATTAAAAGATTATTTTTTACCCTTTTGATTAGACCATAATAATGGGTATAATATATGGGGCCACTCCTGTCCTGAAGCATTTCCATTTTAATGGAAATAATCATTAAAATCGGTTCACAACTTACAAAGATAACATAACATACATACAATAATATAACTTTAAAAAAAAAGCCGATTTCAAAGAACTAAAAAGAATAGAATAATTTCACCCAGCTTTAACTTTTTAAAAAAAGATAAATTTTTTACCCTTTTAGAGTGAAAGCTATATTACAATGGCAATGACGTTTAAAGGGGCTTCCACGGTTTCTAGGCGGATTCGCATGGATCTCTAGGAGATACGCCGAAAAGTAAAAATAAAAATTTCGATATCTCTCTGAGTTTCGGAGATATCGATACTCAAAAATCGAATACTAAAACCGAATCAGCACGTCCCGACTCTACGTAGTCTTGTCTGCCCTACAGGGGTAGGGCAGACAAGACTACAAAAACACTGGGGAGTGTTTTTGTAAAGCAACCCCCGCCCGCTACGCTGTAGCACATAGTAGGCGCCTGTGCGAGCCGTAGCGGAGGGGCTGGTCGCCGAAGGCAACGAATAGGCCAAAGCAGCGGAGGGGTGAATTTTAATAGATTTATTTAATATAATAAAAATAATTTTCAACCACAAGTGCGGCATAAAATATAAGATAAAAGTTTAATTTTATAACAATTAAATATTACAATCCTTATTTTTAGATATGTAGAGCCTAAATGTAATGTAATAAATCAAAAGAATATTTTCGTTCAAGTAAAATTGCTTTACAATAGCGCCATCTACTCGCATTTTATAGGTAAAGTCATTTTATAGAACAAAAATTGATTGACTCGCAAGGTGATAGGTACGTAAAATAGACGCTAGGTGGCATAAACACGACTAATTTAATATAATATTCTATCTCATTCTCCCGTAGGCTTAGTCCTATACATGTATAAGACAAATATATTATGTTTGTCTCGTTTTATTGTCGTTTTTTTGTTTTATCTGGTTTCAAAACATGATTCTAAAGAAGTTTTCACTTTAATAAAAACAGTCGAATTGTAAACCTCCTTTTTTGAAGTCTACTAAAAACAAGTAATACTTTGCAACTAAAAAGTAGGTAACTTTGTCGCCTTGTTTTCGCACGGCCTTAATTAAACAGTCACGTATCTTTATTAGCTAATCCTGAGGGATTTGCATTCAAATTAGTTTACCCATTTAGTTTTCGTAATGAATATAATATGTAGTTATGCTACATAATTAATTTTTGTGAAATATTAGGTCTAATTATGTATGAAATTGCCGTTTTGTTGATCTGGACTTTAAACTGTAATAGCTATCTATCTCTATGTAATAGCTATGGCTTGACTTGGGATTCCTAATTCCTTTTTCAAACTCAGTTATTTATTTGTTTCTTTGGGTTTTGTTTTCTGCAATATTGCAATATTTATAACTATGGAATCCCTTAAAAAAATTCCTGTTATTTTTTATATAACCTCGAAGTGGGATTATTGCGTCTGACACATGAATGAACTGTGCGTTATTGGCTCAATCGTTCTTGTTTGGGAAATTTCTAACTCAAAAATGAACCTCATGTTCGCTTGGAAAAGAAGGTTGTTTACAAACTAAAGGCGATAGTGGATGTGGTTGTGGATCCGTCTAAACTACGGCTGAGTTAGCGTCAGCTTTTGATGTAGGCAGATCGGTTAGGTAGTAAATAAAGAAGCTTCACAAATGGATAACTCAGAAACTAAGTGACGCACAGTGTGGGGCCTGCGTTAAAGCTTGCATCATATTGCTGAATAACTTAAAAAAAAGAGACGAGTTGAATTGTTACGTTTTGTGGTGTTCAATAGAGAAGGTATACCTTTAGAGAACTTATTAGACACTCATCTATTATCGATGAATAATCGAGGTGTATATCCGCTGCCACCACTGAGGATAGCATGCCTCTTTACCAGTAAAAAAGGTCTCCGGTTCTCTACACTCACCGTTTTTTTTTATAGGAGAGGGGCAAACGAGCATGCGGCTCACCTGATGGTAAGTAACTACCGCCGCCCATGAACAACTACAACACCAGATGAATCGCAGATGCGTTGCCGACCTTTTAAAAATGTGTAGGCTCTTTTCTTGAATTTTTCTATTCCGTACGAAATATTGCAGCATTAAGCCGCTATTTTACTTTTATTTTTATTTATTTTTTATAGAATAGGGTGACAAACGAGCACACAGTCCACCTGATGATAAGTGGTTGCTGTGGCCCATAGACATCTACATCTATCCTCGTTTGGGAATCAAAAAGCATATGCATTGTCACCCGTGAGGACTAAGATGGAATGCCGCTTTTCCAGTAAAATGGGTCTCCGGTTCTCTACACTCACCATACGAGACACAGCCGTGTTAAGCTGCTATTTTACGCTGGTATTCATTCGTGGTGCAGTCATAATATAGCTGCATCGTTGCTCTACCACGTAAAACGTAAGTACTCAAGAGGGCCATAAACATGCAAAATTAAAATTGTACAACTCTATAATAGTTTTTGAGTTAAGGGGAGGGGGCACAAAAGTATCTAAATTTAGCGAAAGAGCTCGTATAAATATATCGAGTATCGGTGCGTCGTCCTTTTCTTTTTCGTAATGAAGCATAAATAGAAATTTTGAAATATAAGGATCCAGCACCTTCCTGATAACAACTAAAAAATCAAGCATTTCAAATATAGCTAAATTCGCCAATGAGGCATCTATGGGGGAGGCCTATGCCAAAGTCCACTGCTGAACAGTGGACTTTAGTTAGACTGTAAGAACTGAATGTATTTATTAATACGGTGTACTTCTACCACGCTCTAACTAGATAATGGCATATAAATTAGCTCGACAAGGATGTGACCAAGTTCTTACAGATTATCAGCTTAAAGCGGTAACTTAATACTGCTTACTACTGCTTTTCGAATGGTGAGTGATGTGAACCGGTAAAGCAAATTACTAGACTGGCTTTGTATCGAAAGTGCCTGCCATGCTGCGTCTCGATTATAGGGTTCCCGGCCGTTGCCTACATTTGTACCAATATTGTTGCTTTTTAGGTTTTAATCATTCGCGCTTACCTCAAATCTCATTATTAACAGGATATGGGTAGTTAGAAGGCGCGTTACCACCAACATGATGTGGTCGTAGTCGAAATCTGTTAGAGGAATATCAGAGGATACGTAACAGTTCTTTAGCAGTAATGTTTGCTTTTGTTATTTTACAATTTACATAAATCGGAAGTTCCCCGAGCGGTCTCATTTTTATAACATTCATTATTATATAATACCTATTGTTTACATGGCCATTCTATCTCCAATTTACTTTGGTACTATATATTTCTCGTTTATGGTCCGACTGTATGGTGCCAGATGGGCAGGATTCGTCTGTATTCCCGATATTTTAAATGATCTCCAGACTCTCCACAAAATACTAAATTTCCAGACAGAGCTCTTCACATCACAGCTGCCTTTGTTTAATAAAAGCTGAGTTAGTAATTAGACTGAACTTTGAAGTAAATCGTTTGAATTTTAAATATTTTCTGAACCTACTACTAAATTGTTGGTGGTTTAAAATTCAAAATTGTGTGTACTTAAATTAGTTATGTTCAACAATGTTAAGTCATTTTGTAGCAAATTATTGTAATAAAATAAACTTTATTTTACATTTTTATTTTTAATTGTTATTTATCCCGACAACAACCCCAAATCCCGACATTTTCAAATTTTGATAGAATCAGGCGTTCCTTTGCGGAAATCCATTATAATGGGGTTGTTATAAATTAATATGCTTAATTTCGCGTAAAGAAAGAAAATGATCTGTCCTGCCCAGTTTTAAGGGGACCTCCCACCCTCCCTCAATCGCGTGCAGCACTATACCCGTCGCCGTCAATCCCAGCACTATCAGCCCCAGCACTACCACACTAGGCACGACACACCACTCTCGAAAATACGACACGTGTTTCGCCTCTACACAAGGCATCCTCAGGTGAAGTAGACTCTGCGGAGGCTGGCCGCTTAGCGGATGAGATGATGAAGATGGAATTCCTCGTTTCTCTACGTTCACCCTACGAAACACAGCAGCATTAAGCTGCTATTTTACCCTAGTATTCTGAGAGAGTGGTCCTTCCTCGGTCGAGCCGACACATTCGTGCTACAACCATAAATAGCTACAACATGACTCTACCGAGTAAACCAACTACTAATTAGTAAATTTCATAAATTTTGATATTAAATTAACATCTAAGAATAAAAATTAAATTTTATGTTGTGAGTAAAGCTTTAAATATTATAGTTGTTTCCATTTTCAGTTGCAAACAAATCATTGCCGTTTGCGATAACGACAAGATCCAATAGAGATAAAAAAAATTGATTTATTCAGCTTATCACAGCTAATGTTATCGTAAAGTTATAAATAACTATTTTATTATATTTATTTACGCGAACACTACACATTGATTGAAACTAGTTTATTTTTATGTCCCCACATTTCAATTACTTTGCAGCATGAAAATCACGTGATAAAATCTGTTATAACTAGTTTCATTCAATGTGTCGAGAAAATTTAAAAAAACATATAATTGCTATATCCACTATATGCTATACACACACACACACACACACGCACACGCATAAGCTGTAGTTTTTGTAAATAATCTAATTCGGTAGTAAAATGTAACAGCTGGTATAAGTTCTAACATGCAAGTATACAATACATAACTGAAGCACTTTAGAAACAACAGGGGGCATATGTTTTGTGAGTTAACCCAATTACTTAACCCACGTCAGTAAATGGGAAAATTATTTTTCTTTACTATTAGCGACCTGCCCCGACCACGCCTAGTTAGTAGGTATCTATTAATTTGACGTTATTGAGATATAACCAAATATCATTTAATTGTTCAATTTTTAGTTCTTTTTTTTGCAGTCTAGATATGGAAAATGTTCTCTATCTGTTGGTAAAGTTCCACACAATCGGATCACAGTGCTCAATAATTTTGCACGCCTCATAACGCAACGCGTTATTGGGTAGGTAGTGCATTATTATCGACACGTCAAGGTCAAGCAATTTTGTTGTCTTAAAATGCCTCTATCATAACCATATTGCGCTAATAGGATACTATGAGTAGCCGTATATTTTATAAAAAACACTAATTAATCCATCTTATATTTTCTAAAAAATCATTTTATATTGCTATTTTGATAAAAAAGGGTTTGAAAAAAAAATTACGTGGACCTTCGGATGTTGATTTTGTATGTGATCACGACAACTTCCGAAAAAAAAACGTATCGAGACCGGGGTTTTTATTAGCTTCTGATTTACATCAACTGGTTCCCTATTTCATATCAATTGCCTAGTACTACATGTTGTTTGTAAATAAAATAATTTTCACGTTTTATAAATTTTATTTAAAAATTTAAAGACACTTTTATTTTCTTCTTTAGCCCTTGATAGACAAAGGACAAATGTACAGCCTATATCGATTTTATACTTTGTGTAATCGATTTATTTTGGTAATTTATTTTTTTTATCAAAATTAAATCGCTCATGAGGTGCACTTTGGATTTTCCAAACTATTTAAAAAATTTGTCAGTCTGTCTGGGCTCAGTATCCGAATGGCTGAGAAGATTGTAATGAAACTTCATGAACAGATAGAGAGCAATTGCCAGGAGTGATCTAGGTTATATTTTATCTGAAATACTTGGAGATGTTTTTTGAGAAATTGAGAAAATTATAAAATAAAAGGTTTTTAAATAACGACACATTAATAGATTCTAACCAGGTGAAGGCAGGCGAGTTGCTAGTTTAAATTAAAATATAAATAACACTTTTGTAAAGAATATAACCATACAACTATATTCAAGGTGCCACAACATAATTAAAACGATAGTTGTTGGTGTATTTGCTTTTATCAGTTAATTTCGAGAATGTTTTGCCTTGCATCGCAGACCAACAAAAAAAGGTAGATGGAGTGCTGTATACATTTCAAGTGATACCAAAACTATCCTTAACTTTTTAGCGGGCACACACACCATTCTTTCTTTATCAGCCTGAAAAAGTCTACAGCTAGATACTTATAAATGAACCTAAAACCATGTTTCTGGTTGCAAATGATTTTAGATATACACTCACCGGCACGGAAACTTGGCCACTCGTGAATTTGCTGATTATTTGCACTGAAACGTTTTTTTAACAGTAAATTAAGGGTAGATGCATTCAATAAGTGTCTCTAATGGTTTTAGAACGTAGAAATTTAATGTTTACTTCACCGAAATTTTTCTTTTCAAGATAACATGTTTTCACTAAAATTAACATCTTTCCATTGTCACTTTAAAAACACTACAAAGTTAAAAATTAAGTTTGTTTCTTTATTGTTTATCAGTTTTAATATCGGGTGTTTCCTCCCCTAGCCCTGATAACCGCTTGCATTCGATCTGGCATGCTTTGAATGATGTTTCTGACATCAACTTGCGGTATGCTGTCCCAAGCGGCCAGCGCTGCATTTTGGAGCTCATTTAGAGTTTGTGGCGGTTTGGAGCTGGACTTTATCTTTCTTTTGAACATACCCCATACATGCTCAATTGGATTTAAGTCCGGGCTACGAGCTGGCCACTGTAATTTTTGTATTCCAACCTCTTCCAGATATTCCTCTACACAATGTGCGACGTGCGGGCGTGCATTATCGTGCATGAGGAGGAATTGGTCGTGTCCAATGAATTCCGAATAAGGAATTACGTGCTCCTGAAGAACTTCCTCGATGTATCGAGTAGCTGTAAGCCGATTATCGACGATGACCAACTCTGTACGTGCGTCGGAACTTACACCTCCCCATACCATTATTGAGCCTCCTTGGAAACTCACAGTTTGGGTGGTGGTAATGGGTAGAAACCTCTCTCCTCTTTTTCTCCACACTCGTTCTCGACCGTCTGGAGCACGTAAAGCTATTCGACACTCATCTGTGAACAACACTCTAGCCCATTGCTCGTGGGTCCAATTGACATGTTCTCTTGTGAACTGAAGTCGGGCTACTCGGTGCTGTCTGAGAAGTTCTGGACCTCGTGCTGGTCTACGAGCTTTTAAATTCACTTCCTCCATTCGTCTTCTCACCGTACGCTCACTAACACTAACGCCTCTTGCGATTTGGAGCCGCTGGCGTATCTCAACAGTGGTCAGGTAGCGGTTTCTCAAAATCTCCATAACAATAAAACGATCGTCCCGGGCCGATGTGCACCTTACGCCCCCACTGCCTGGCCTGCGGGTGTAGCGTCCTGTCTCCTGGTATCGTTTCAGTGAATACTGCATTGAGGACCGTGGTACGTTAAGCACAATAGCAACTTCACGCTGTGTCAGCCCTTGGTCAATTAATGCTACTGCTTGTGCAACTTGTGCTGGTGTTAATGGCATTTTTATTGGCTTTAAAGCACCTTTAGTTATTGAATTAAGACACAAGATCACAATAATTGAATAACCTTACAGTAAACTTTTCACAACACACAAATTTAAAATGTGAACTTAGTCGCTCAAATGACCCGATTCAACTAAAAATTAAAGAATTCGTCATGGTGCACTTAAACATAATGAATTACCCTCTTGAACTTGAGAGCAAACATTTTTTGACATACCTGCATAACAAACATTCATCAGAAACACTTAAAGCTTTTGCTATCGCGAGATAACCGCTTGGCCAAAATTCCGTGCCGGTGAGTGTATGTGTGCCTGAGTGTGTGTTCTTACGATAAGGTAACCATGGTTTTGCCTTGGTTTTTCAAGTCACTTAAAATATACACTGTACTCCATCTACTTTTCTTTGTTTGGCTGAGCCTTGCATTGCATTTTTAACAAATTTGCGTTGCTAGCAAAACGTCTCGCTAGCAACGCAATGAATATATTAGATATACAATAAATATTAATAGCAAGGAATTAAGTGCTAATTAGGTGCTGCAAATATACGCAATAACAAGGCGCCACTAATAAAAATAAAGTCGTTATTCAGAACATAGCAGATGCAAAATTCAGATTTCCTGAAAATCAAAATAGAATCAAAATTGCTTTCAGAAAAAGTCCAAATTAGGGGCTTTTTAGGTGCTAATTAAGTACCAAGTTTAAAAATTAGTTGCTCCAATATTTTCACCGCAACGAACCATTGAAATTTACGTTGCTGGCAAAACGTATCGCTAGCAACGCTGCTGACGTTACTTGATATACAATAAATATTAATAGCAAGGAATTATGTGCTAATTAAGTGCTGCAGATCGATTATCGAAACCCGATACAGATTACGAAATTATTCTGGGAATTATGGGGTCCACGAACACCATTACCTTACCATAATGTATGAACAGTATTTTTTGTTCTTTATCAGTTCCTAAAAATTAAGTGCTAATTAGGTGCTGAAAGATTATTGAGGTTGTATGTAGATGACAGTAATATTCTGGAAATTATAGGATTTAAAACCACCATTACCTTACTAAAAGGTATGAACGGCATTTTTCGTTTTTCAGATTTAAAATGATTATATTTGAAAAAATTAAATTATATTATTATAGATTTATAATATTATTTAATATAATTTTCAACCAAATAAATGTTACAATTCTTATTTTTAGACATGTGAAGCCTAAACTTTAGTGTACTCGAAAGGATATTTTCTTTCCAGTAAATTGCTTTGTAATAAATAGCGCCATCTACAACGTTCTATAGTTCTAGTCATTTTATCAAATCAAAATCGATGGACTCTCAAGGTGGTCAAGTAGTATAGACGCTAGATGGCACAAACACAAAGACCTAATTTTTTACGTGGTAAAGCCATGCTGCAGCTATATTATGGTTGTAGCACGAATGGGTCGGCTCGACCGGGGAAGGACCACGCTCTCACAGAATACCAGTGTAAAATAGCAGCTTAACGCTACTGTGTTTCATATGGTGAGTGTAGAGAACCGGAGACCCTTGTTACTGGAAACGAGGCATTCCATCTTAGTCCTCACGGGTGACAACGCATCTGCATTTTGATTCTTAATCGAAGATAGATGTAGATGTCTATGGGCCACAGCAACCACTTACCATCAGGTGGACTGTGTGTTCGTTTGTCACCCTTATCCTATAAAATAAAATTGCCTTGCTGAATTATTTTCGGAATAACGACTTTATTTTTATTAGGGGCGCCTTGTTATTGCGTATACTTGCAGCACCTAATTAGCACTTAATTCCTTGCTATTAATATTTATCGTATATCTAATAACTTAATTGCGTTGCTAGCAAGACGTTTTGCTAGCAACGCAAATTTCAATAGGTCGTTGCGGTAAAAATTTTAGAGCACCTAATTTTTAAACTTAGTACTTAATTAGCACTTAAAAAGCCCCTTACTTGGACTTTTTCTGAAAGCAATTTTGATTCTATTTTGATTTTCAGGAAATCTGAATTTTGCATCTGCTATGTTCTGAATAACGACTTTATTTTTATTAGGGGCGCCTTGTTACTGCGTATACTTGCAGCACCTAATTAGCACCTAATTCCTTGCTATTAATATTAATCGTATATTTAATAATTTCATTGCGTTGCTAGCGAGATGTTTAGCTAGCAACGCAAATTTCAATCGTTCGTTGCGGTGAAAATTTTAGAGCACCTAATTTTTAAACTTGGCACCTAATTAGCACCTAAAAAGCCCCTAATTTGGGATTTTTCCAAATGCAAATTCCCGACTTTGTGTTGCTAGCGATACACAACTTAAAAAATTATATCTGGACCTCAGTATTATTTACAGGTTACAACTAAAAGCTCACAAGTATATAAATTTCATAATGACCAATATATATGTCTGTGATAATACACAAGCATAAATTAATGCTTAATTTCCCAAAAGCTAAAAAATACTTAATACCTAAACAGAATTGTTTTTAAAAGTAAGATGGTATAACTGGCAACAAAAGAATGTTCTAAACAATAAAATCTTTATAGGGATATTTTAAAACACTTAGAATTAGACAAAAAAAATTTAGAACCCAGATTAACACGCAATAAGATGATACTGTATGTATGGTGGCATTGGAAGGGCTTAATTTATTATGAGATTTTTCCGTCAGGCAAAACCATCGATTCAGATTACTACCGCCAACATCTAATGCGACTCAAGCAAGAAATTGAGAAAAGATGGCCAGAAATGATCAACAGAAAAGGAGTGGTCTTTCATCATGATAATACCAGATCACACACCTCTGGCCACTCAGTAAAAATTGAGAAAGCTTGGAAGTGTTGATGCATCCACCATATAGTCCTGAAATTGCACCCTTAGATTTTCACCTGTTTCGGTCTCTTCAGAATTCTTTGGGTAGTGTTAGGTTAACATCAAGAGAGGACTGTCAAAACTACCTAATAATTAATAACAAAACTACCTAATAGAAGATTTGTCTAACTAACAAGAATATAGTAATTGTGTTTTTAATTTTGCTGAAACTGTGCTAAAACATTGTACATTGTATAAAAAAAAAAGATCTTTCATATAGTGGTTATTTGAAAGTGAAGTGAGAAATAACACTGGACTTTGGGAAGTTAATCTAAAGGTAGGTCTTATACTTCTACTCAGACTGCTATAAAGAGTATGCACAAATAATTTAGAAAAATACCCTTAAATTAGCTCTATTGAACAATTGCTCTTTCAGTCACTTTATATTTTTATATTTTAACTCACAATATGTAATTAGAACACAGTAAACATAATACACATATGCAATATTATACATCTGACTTACTTCAATATAATCTCCATCTCCACCCTGGAACAACTCTTGGAACGCAAGGTCATTTCTTTGCGAGTCAGTCAGAAATAATTCTGTTTCAATAGCGTCTGACTTCTTGTGTTGTAATTTCACACCACCAGCGTAAATAGGAGTTGCTATCTTTGGAGTAAATACATTTTCTTCAGGTCTTTCCAATAGAGGCTTTGGTACATCTTCTTCAAGGGAGGGATCTCCGTCAGACATCACTTGAAAGGTTTTGAATAGCTTTAGGAAGTCACCGTCATAATACGAATCTTCGCTCTTCCTATTAGTCACCAAAATCCAAAGGTATTAATAAAATACTATTTTTAATAAATTGTGCGGTCAGTGAATCTAACAATTTCAGAAAATACGTAACTTGCTGACATCAGCTAAATAATAATACGAAATTTTTTATTCAACACATTCACAACTTTTTTAGTATGATTCAAATCGGAATCTAGTGAAAATGAAAAAGTCAGCTAATCTAATCCATCACTTCAACAGAACACAGATTTTGCACAGATTCACATAGAGGAGATCGGAGACGATGTTTCATACAGTAGTGAGGCGTATTTATCGTATCAGATATAAAAAAAACAGATATCTTAAAAAAGCAGACTGTAACTGTGAGAAACAAACTGAATGAACAGATCCTGTTCCACGAGATACCAAATCCACTAAAAGACAGTCAAGTCAAGTTTTTATTTATTCATACATATGACAGTTACCTTTGTTAGAATAAGATAAAAAATATTATTGTGATACTCGGTTACTCGTCACAACACTGACCTCTATAATATATTATGGACTGGCTATAAGCGTGACATAATGAGGCGGTTTGATTTTCGCCATTTTGGCGCTGACAGCAGAAGTGAACGTCCACGTAACTAATAACAGAGATAAGACAGTGTGAAAAAATATATCCATAAAAATTCTATACCCAGGCCTACACGTAACGTTCATTCTATTTATGTATCATAATAATATAATGCTATACAATAAATAAATGTATCAATTAAAACCTAGGCCTTAGACGCAAGCTTTATACCTCATATAAAACCAAGATCGACGCTGCGTTGATCTATCTACGTTTTTATTCGTAACTACAGAACGGATTTTGTTTCGGGTTTTTAATGAGAAAATGCCTACGCATATCTGCATTGCGTGTTTGTTAAGGCATGGCATAGTTTAGCGTGACACATCACTGTTGTAAGTGGGTGGTACCCATCCATGAAGTACAACAATATCTGTATCAATTTGAATATTACAAACAGACACTTCAATGATTATACTATGTATTAATTTGAAAATAAAAATCATCTTCTATTTCATGTTGATTTCAACATTCATATTGATATTTAAACAAATAAATTGGCTGCCAGCATTTGTAATTTTCAGTACGGCGTTGATTGCACCGGCAACTTTTCAAGGTACGAGTGCTAGCGCCTTTTTCTATATGTATATTAATTTTGGCAGGTTCAATGGGCCAAATATCGGGACGTAAGATAAAAATAATCGAGAATTTGGTTTATAAATCTAATGAAATAAAATAGATATAATAGATAAAATAGATAATGAATCTGAAAGAAGCGAAAGAGGTATGTAAGGATCGTGAGACTTGGCGATCTGTTCTCTCTGGCTACCCCGTCAGGGATTGTGCGTGAAGATAAGTAAGTAAGAAATAAAAATAAGAAATAGGTTTTTTGTAGCCATTTTGGCCGCCATGAGTTATGATAGTCTTTTTGACACAATGCGTAATTTGCTTTATGATTATATTTTTTGCCTAAGCTGACCCACGAATAATTTATCGTCCATGCATCGGAAACACTGCATATTCGTCTATGTGAGTTTTGTTTCCGTAAATCAGAATTTGTTGAACGAATAGTTCCAATTCCAATACATATTTACGTAATTTGTATATATATTCGATTTATTTCAAACCCGATTTTTGATAGTCTATGTTCGTTAAGGCATGGCATAGTTTAGCGTGACACATCACTGTCGTAAGTGGGCGGTACCCATCCATGAAGTACAACAATATCTGTATGAGAATTCATCTAAAAAATACGAAACTTCATGGGCGTGAGCTGTCACCCGCACCATGCTATTAATGCAAAGACTATAATTGTATACGATGTCAAGTCGAGGTCGCGCAGAGTCGAGATAAGTCACTAGTGACGAACGTAATCGATTATCTTATTGACTAACTGTAATTGGTTAAAATTATCGTGATTGATGATATAATCGATGATAAGAAAACAACCGACATTTATTTCAGCAGCAAAGTTTTCAAAACAAGAACAATGAAGAAACACTGTTAGTGTTACTGGTATCATATTGAGACTGTCGTAATGTAAGTTAGTGAGAGTTATATTTAGTTATCACGTAAAGAAAATGTCAGATTGTCAAATAATAAAGACGTAAAAAATAACTAAAACAAATTCACGACTGCTTTTAATAGAGATTCGGACTTGTGGTCAGCACAGAGTTTGGCATATTGTAATCGATGACTTAGCATTGCTCTTTAGGATTTTTACATACAAATAGTATGTCTCCTTCCTGGAATTAAATCAATTTTTTTTCTTCAAGTTGCAAATCTATACAAATAAATAAAATTGCAGTGTCTGTTTGTAATGTCAAAATTACAGCTTTTTGCTAAATGCATATGAAAGTATATACGGTACTAATAACAAAAATACAATTTTTTAACATTTTGCCTGTGTGTCGGTCTGTCTATCTGTCTATTTGTTCCGGCTAATCTCTGAAACGGCTGGACCGATTTTGAAGGGATTTTCACTGGCAGATAGCTGATGTCACAAGAAGTAACTTAGGCTACTTTTATTTTAGAAAAAGAATAAAGGTTCTGCGCAAAACAATTAAAACCCCAAATAACATGCGGGCGAAGTCGCGGGGAACAGCTAGTTCAATAATGTTATCTTAACCCTTTCCCTGTCCCATGAATCATTTATGAACGTTACAATTGTTTAACTATTGAGTCTGTTTTGCGGACAGGGAAACTATTAAGAATGCAGCTTTTCTTTAATTTATTTTTATTTACAATGTAATGATTAACGCAGCATAACACACCACTTTCCACGAGTAATATCAGACGGTGATTATTCATCATTTTTCGATAAACGATTAGTACACTCTTTGGTTTCTAGCGGATCGTTCGTTCAACCAAGTCGCAAAGCATCTGTGCTAATCGTACTGTTATTGCAATCGTTTGACCGAAGGTCCGTACTGCCATCTCTCTATAAATCATTATTCATTAAATAAAAGGCGAAACAAACTGTAAAGGGATTAGATATAGCTCCAAAGAAACTAAATTGGCATCGCTAGCACATAGTAATTTAAATACAAATTAATGCACGTAAAATTAAATCATTTTATTACCGATTTTTGTACACATTGATTCAAATACCTAATTATTGTAGATATAATTGAGTTTGATATCAAATGTTGGAAACAAAAACGAAAATGTTGTAATTCATTGGCATTAGATAAATTAGTTATATAAAAATTATACATAATGAATTAAAATAATTTTAAAGATGTGTAATAATTTTTAAGATGTGGGATATTTATTATCTACATCAAAAAAAAATCGACTAACCGATAACATAGCAATGGCGTGAAAGCCCTATTAGGCCACGCTGCTCGCTAAGTGTCAACGACGTCAAACATTCGTTTTCGTTTGCCGTTTGCCAGATAGCTTTGGGATAAATGAATAGGTTGCCGGCGAATTTATTATATATTGTGTAGTGTTCATTAGTAATAACTATTTTAATGTTAAGTTTAATCACTGCAGTCAAATAAATCGTATCAAAGATGACTGTAGAGACACATACTAAGGCTAAACTGCCTCATCTCTCTTCTGATAAACAGCTCACGTTTATAAAGTTGGCTGTTTTATCAATGGCAGCAATCCTATGTAAGTTATTTCTTTACATTTTCTGCTTTTATTTAGATATAAATAACATTTTTACAGCGCAGCTTATTAGTTTCGTTATTCTGTCATAGATACGGCAAATTGTGCCGGCCTCAATCACTATTTTACTCTGCAGATATTAAAGATGCCGGCCTTATTTATTTTTATTACCTAAAAAGATGTGCGTTTATTTCCCATATATTTAACAAAATTTATTGTAAAATTAATTTGTGGACTTTCAGACAGTTGAACAGTGTAATGTGTAATAGTGTAACTATGGTGAGAAGCGTATTTGGCTTCCTTATAACTTTTGACTGGATTTCAATAAATTGTGTTAATGTATCTGTATTTGTGTGGAAATGGTATACCGTTTCCATATAAATATTTTAGTTTAGGTTACAAAATGTTGTCGTAATAGAAAACATTAATGCAGAAATGGAACAACTCCCACTAGCTACAATTACAATTACCATACCCATCGATCACTAATAATAAATAAACTAGATTCACAATCAGTGACAAAAAATGTCCTTCCTGTATGAGGCCCACTCGATCAATTGTGTGTACTTTTAATTTTTATGTAGGAGGTCTATGGCCAACGGTCGAATGGTTAACACGTACTTGTGAGTGCTTTTCGGTATTTGGTTAATTCTCCTTAATTCCCTTATTTTGTGGTGGTGGATTCCTCTGCTGTAAGTCTACGTTTATAAGTTATAGTTATTTCGAACATTAAACCCAATTATGGGTGACGAAACGGGGTCTCCTCGTGAGAAATCCCCTGACCCTCCCGATGAAGACATGTGCTTTGGAGTAAGTGACAATAATGATTGTGGCCGTGGTAAAAAAAGACACGCTGAGACTCGATCATTTGATCCAGTAATATATAAAAAGAATTCTGTAATTGATTTAACAGCGTCAATAAACACAATATATAAACATCCCTGCCTAGAACAAAATCTTAGAATGTATGGTCCAAACGACCAAGGCCCTTTTATTGTCCACATCTCCCGGGCTACGTCAGATCCTAGAATAGGGCTATCACTTCGACCAATTAAAATAGGTTTATGCTTGTCTAAAAATAAAATAGAAAACATCAAAAGAGGGGGAGTCAAAAGCGTTGGCAGAAATCGCATCTCTATTGAATTCTGCTCAGCCGATGAGGCTAACAAATTTCTTAATAATCCAATGCTTGCAAAAGAAAAATTGATTGCAACTATTCCATCCTATAATGTTTCTCGAATGGGTGTCATCCGCGGTATCCCTGTGGATTGGTCAATGGAAGAACTAGCAGAAGCTGTTGAGCTTCCTCCTGGTTGTGGTAAAATCCTAAAAGCTCGCCGTCTTCAGAGAAAGACTTTTGCTGAAGGGTCAACATCCCCAATATGGGTTCCCACTCAATCTATTGTTCTGACATTTGAAGGTCAGTTACTCCCCAAATATATATATGCATTTTACACATCCCTTGCTGTTGAAACTTATCAACTCCCCTCCATCCAGTGCAAACACTGTTGTCGATTTGGCCACATAGCAGATCAATGCCGTTCTAAACCACGCTGCTTCCGTTGTGCCCAAGAGCATACTGGAGCAAGTTGTTCTGTTCCTGAAAGTGAAGCCACTTGTCTGTTATGCTCCAAAAATCATTTTGCTAATAACAAAAACCGTCCGGAACACCAAAGGCAGATTTCTATCAAAGTTATGATGTCAGAACAAAATATATCCTATATAGAAGCTTCAGCCAAAATCCCATCTATCCGATTGAACAATCCTCAAAAACCGTATTCCGAAGTGGCCTCTACTCAGCTTTCACCTACTCCTACTACTTCCTTCAACCTCCCCACCATGTCACAGGCATATAGAAAAACCATCTTCAAACCTCCCCGCCCCATACCTAGAATTCCCATGGGGTATGACCAACAAGCTCATCAAAGAATAGTTGCAGACTGCCCATCCTCTACTCCAAATGGATGCGCTTTATCCAACACGCACAACCAAATATCTCCAAATGAAAATCTTGTTGAATGCCTAATTTCCCTCCTCAATAATTTAATTTTGAAAATGTCAGATTCACTACCGAACAACGTTGCAGAAAAAATCTTTAATTTAGCTAGTTTAATAGATAATATAAATGACTCAAACAAAAGACCTCCATCTCCTTCAATGGAACTGTAGAAGCTTGCAACCTAAAAAATCTGAACTCATCTTCCTAATAAATAAACATTCAATTTCTGTTGCTTCAATTTCAGAAACATGGTTCCTACCTAACTCCAAATTTCGCTTGCAAGGCTTTACTTGCCTCCGTGAAGATAGAAATGATGGTTATGGTGGTTGTTGCTTACTCATAAAAAAATCCCTACCCTTCTCTCAAATTGCACTCCCTCCTCATAGCCAACACATTAATGCCGTAGCTGCAAAAATTGCAGGAATCGACATTATTTCAATATATATCCCTCATCCAAATATCCAATTAATTCAAGAACTATCCTCTCTCTTCTCTTTGTTACCTCCCCCTTTTATTATTACCGGTGATTTTAATTCACATCATGTATCTTGGGGGTCACATTTTTGTGACATATACTCTTCAGAACTTATACAAATTTTTGAAGACATTAATGCTTGCATTATCAACAATGGTTCCCCCACTCATAGAGTATACCCAGGACTAGACCCTAGGTCTGCTGTCGACCTAACAGCTTGTTCTCCTAGTCTAGCCCCTCAGCTTTCTTGGAAAACTCTCAATCAATCATATGGAAGTGATCACTTTCCCATTCTTATTACCAAACCCAATGCGGTTATTCCTTTACCCTTTACTATGCCCCTCCTTAAATATAAGCTCCAAGACGCAGATTGGACTAATTTCACTAAATTTTTAGATACTAAATTTGCGCAAATGCAGGTTGACTTCTCAACCAACCCAATAACTTCGTACTCTCTATTGGTACAATATATAACTGAAGCAGCTGACTTATTTATCCCATCCAAAAAACCCCACAGCAAGAACCTATCCTCCCCTCCATGGTGGGATGCTGAGTGCACCACTATGATTAAAAGGAGAAAAGCTGCAGATAAGCTTTATAATCACTGTATGACAACCGATAATTTTATACAATTTCAAAAAACCTCCGCTCAAACAAGGAGACTACTTTCCAAAAAGAAAAAAAATGGATGGAAAAAATTCTGTGAATCCTTGTCCCCTAATTCACCAGTAACAATAGTTTGGAAAAATATAAAAAAATTTCGTGGCTCCCTTCTTTCTGATTCCAACATTTCTGATAACTCTTTACCATGGTTAGAAGTCTTCTCTGATATGTTAGCTCCTCCTTTTGTCCCTAATGAATATACAATATGCCCACCCATTCCAGTCCCGTCTTACATCAACAATAATGAGATAATCTTCTCATTGTCCGAATTACAGTCTGTGCTATCTGGCTTAAAATCCTCTTCTCCAGGAGAAGATGGCATACCCTATGCGTGTTTATGTAAATTAAGCCTTAAAGGTAAATTAATTCTTCTCCAAATTCTGAACAATATCTACATATCATCTAATATTCCTCTGTCTTGGTCAAACCAAATTGTTATACCTATCCTTAAACCCGGAAAAGATCCCAAAGAAGCTTCTTCATACCGCCCAATCGCACTCTCATCTACTTTTTGCAAAATTTTAGAACATTTAATTAAAAACAGACTTGAATGGTTTCTGGAACATAATAACATCCTTGCAAAAAGTCAATTTGGTTTTCGTAAAGGTAAAAGCACTTTAGATAGTTTGAGCATCCTAACTACAGATATTAGGTTGGCCTTTTCTAAAAATGAATACTTGGTGGGTTGTTTCCTGGACATATCATCTGCCTATGACAGTGTTCTTCTTCCAGTGCTCAGGCAGAAAATGCTTCATCTGAACATCCCTGCGAAGACTGTACACTTCATTTACAATCTGTTCATGGGACGATCTATCAAAATTCGCAATAAAGGAATGTTAACCTCGCCCAGAACAATCTGGAAGGGTCTACCACAGGGCTCGGTCTTAAGCCCTATTCTTTACAATATCTACACATATGACCTTGAACATTCGATTTCATCTTTCTGTGACATATTACAATATGCAGATGATCTTGCTATCTATGTAACAGCTCCTGATATCCTAACTGCCTCCCATCATCTTAACAGAGGCTTATATTATCTTAATCAATGGCTTACTGACCATGGCCTCTCTCTTTCAGCTTCTAAAAGCAAAACAATAACCTTTAGTAGAAAACGTGTTTTCCCTACTATTGATATCTCATATAATGGTGAATCTATTCCAGTTGTTAACAAAGTAAAATTTTTAGGTATTTTCTTAGATTGTCATATGACTGGTACTGCTCAATTTAATTACATCTGTGACAAATGTGAGAAAGGTGTTAATATTCTTAGATCCCTTTCAGGCGTATGGTGGGGTTCTCACCCCATGTGTCAAAAAATCCTATACAATGCCATCATCCGCAGTCACTTCGACTATGGCTCTTTTCTTTTGGAGCCCTGCAACAAATCGGCCCTTAATAGACTTGATGTTATCCAAACAAGATGTTTACGTATTATCACAGGCGCAATGAAATCAACTCCTAAAAATGCTTTACAAGTAGAATGTGCTGATCCCCCTCTCTCTTTACGAAGACAGTTTCTAGCTGATAGATTTCTCTCAAAAACTCTACAACTATCATCTCACCCCTTACATCGTAAACTAGAATCCTTGCTACTATTAGCTGTAAACAACTCCTACTGGTTTAATAAAAGCTGGCCCCCTATTCTTAAATCTCTAAATAGATTAAAAAATATTGGTTATCCTTGTGTAACATCCCTAATTCTACCCTATTTTGAAACCAGCTATGAAGCTATATTAATAAACCCTAAAATCACTCTGAATTTAAACATTAATAAAAATTCCCCCACTGCAAACAGAACTTTCTACAACCTTGTGGCAAAAAAATGGTCTGATTGGCTATATATTTTTACTGATGCTTCCAAATTGTCTCCATTCAAATGTGTCGGTTCCGCAGTCTGGATCCCCAAATACAAAATTGTCCTTAATTATAGATGTCCTCCACAAGCTTCTGTTTTTACTGGGGAAGCTGTAGCCATATATGAGGCTATTTCCTATATTCTTTCCCATAAAATTCCTAAGTCAGTTATATTTACTGATTCAAAAAGCTGCCTAATGTCATTACAGAGCAATATATTTAAAATGAATTCCATCTCCCCATTAATACTGAAAATTAAGGAACTCATACTAAATTGTAATAAGAGTGGGCTTGATGTGGAGATTGTGTGGATTCCTAGTCATTGTGGTATAGAAGGAAATGAACAGGCTGACTCTTGGGCCAAAGGAGCTGTTGATACTGGCTGTCCTTCTCATTTAATGATTTACTCTCATGATCTAATGTCATTAGCTCAAATTGAATTAAAGAACTCTTGGAACAGAGAATGGAGCACATCCAGACATATTAAAGGTTGTCACTTTGGTAAAATTCAACCCCAAATCCCTCCAAAACCTTGGTTCTTTAAATTTAGCTTTTTGAACAAACAAATCACATCTACAATCTGCCGTTTAAGGCTTGGGCATGCCTGCACTCCTGTATTTCTAGCTAAAATTAGAATCAAAGATCATTCCCTCTGTGAATGTGGACTGGATGAAGGTACCCCAGACCACATTTTCTTTAATTGCCAAAATCACCCAATTTCTTTATATGACATTCTTCCCAACACAATCCCTCGACCAATGAATATCAATTCCCTCTTAACTATCCCCAATTCCATATATGTCAATATGATCTCAAAATATATTCAAATGTATAATATTAAACTCTAATTATCGTGTACTAAATTTAGCTTAAACTAATTCTCTATTCCCTGCCCAGGCTAATTCTCTCCTATAACTAGATGTTTGCTCTATATTGTGTGGTCCATAATTTATGTATTTAGTTGCTTTGTTTTTATCCATATTTTCACCTAATAACCGCTAACTCCTTTTCCACCGAAAAGCCTAAAGACAAGGTGCGACAGACCAAGGACCGGACATTGGCAGAATTATTGTGACATAATCACAATACCAAGGGCCAAATAGACCAAATAATAATAATAATAATAATAATTTTTATGTAGCTTTGTAAATACAACTTTAGGCAATGCATTTCAGGTTGAATTTACATTTATGTATATTTATTTCAACTAGAATTAAGTCAAAATAATTGGTGACAGTTCTTAAAGAACTTTTGTACGGGATTGTGTATCTAGTTTTTTATTAGTGATTGATGACCATACCTTGCTCTAGTGTTATTCAATAAAGAAACAATTGAATTCAGGAAAGAGAAATTGTGAAATTATTATGGAAAGGACATAATTTGAAAATTGGCCAAACATTATGTAAATATATTTCTCTCAATTCTAATCTCTATATCTTTAATAATATTCATGTTTAGTCACAAATCAATATGGCACTTGAATTTTAATATAACTGTTGTATTAAATTCTCATATAATGTATATACAAAAATGAAATTAATATATTTTATAATAATTGTTTCAGCTTTTGCAACTAGGCTATTTTCGGTGCTTCGTTTTGAGAGTGTGATCCACGAGTTTGACCCATATTTCAACTACAGAACCACACGGTACCTTACAGAGGAAGGTTTTTATAAGTTTCACAATTGGTTTGATGATCGAGCATGGTATCCATTGGGACGTATCATAGGAGGTAATTAAACTTTTGAATAAAAGTTAACATAATGACAACAATATGAGAATTAGATTTTTCAAAAACATTTTGCTTATCATTATTTATATTATCTATGCAGGAACAATATACCCTGGGCTTATGGTGACATCAGCTACACTTTATAATATCATGCAGTTCCTAAACATTACTATAGACATTAGGAATGTCTGTGTCTTTCTAGCACCATTCTTTTCCTCTCTCACTACTATTGTCACATACTTGCTGACGAAGGAGCTCAAGGTAAACCTACTTTTAATTTATTATATTACTAGTTTTGGAGGCATAATAAACCAATGTCTTACTAGAACAATTTTTGAGTTCTGACAGTTTAACAAAAAAAATCTTACCACATCACTCAAACTTTTAATGTGTCAAATTTAAAATTTTAATCACCAAATAAATAAAAAAAAACTAAATCTTAGCTTGATATTACATAATAATAGTTTTGTTTCAACAGGATGAAGGTGCTGGATTAGTTGCAGCAGCAATGATTGCCATTGTCCCTGGCTACATCAGTCGTTCCGTTGCTGGTAGTTATGACAATGAGGGCATCGCTATCTTCTGCATGTTGCTCACTTACTACTTCTGGATTAAAGCAGTCAACACTGGAACTATATTGTGGGCTACAATGACTGCTCTAGCGTACTTCTATATGGTAAGAAAAATGTTGGAAAAGAATATAATCTAAGATCATTGTCATCCCCCTAATTTTATTGTTTTGGTGGTGGCGTAAGATAAATTTATTAGTATATTTTTAGGAAACCATAATTTTAAATGGCAAATCAACTTGATTGACTAATCTAAGCATCTATAACATGTTTATTATTATTGTACAAATTGTGATACAGTAGTCTATAAGTCAATCATAGATCAATCAGGTGGAAGTTTCACACTGACAAGTTTAATAACTTGTTAGTTTTTGCACTTCCATACATAATTTTAGCCTTATATTTTTATAAAAAAGTTTAATTTATTATAATTATAATAATCTGTCTTCTTTGATGATCCTTCATTATCATGAACATCAAGTTTAAGACTTTCTCTTCGTCTGTCTCCCTTGTTCTCTCTTACTTCTGCTAGAATAGTTTAAGAAACTATGTAACTAAGTTAAAATTAAAAATTATTTTTTCTTGTACTATGTGTGACCAAAACAATTAGGCGCATGACAGCTAAGATGTCACTAGAACTAGGGAGGGAACACAGGAATGGTAATTGATATCATATAGCATGTACTAAGTACATACTAGTAAGTTGTATGTATTAAATACTATTACATATTTAATACATTTATATATTTATATAATTATAGGGAAGATTTTAGATAGCTATTAGAAAAAAAATATGTCCGTGTTTAGTTAGACATTCTTATTTTTATGAATCTTAATTTACTCAGAATCAGAGTGTAACTCTCAATCCCTGACATTGCTTCAAAATCAAAATCAGGATGCCACGCTGCTACCAGTGGTATTTCGATCAAAACGTCTCGATTTCTGGACCATTTCTTAAAGTGATACCCCAATTTTTCTATTAAAATCTTGTGCAAATTATTCTCAACAAAAAAAAACTAATAACAAATTAGCGATAACAAAACAATCAACAATGACAAAATAAACTATAACAACTAACTGAAAACGAAAACTTCAAGAAGCTCTAATTATGTATGTATTATCACTGCCGAGCATGACTGTGTGTCACTAAAGGAAGCACGGGTATAGAGGTGGGGTGCTGGCGTTGAAACCGCAATCCTGTCGTGCGCCTAATTGTTTTGGTCAAGTAATATATGTTGCATCAATATTATCGCTCAGCAGGGTTTAATTTTAACATTGTTACATAGTTTTTGAGATTATCCTAGCAGAATTAACTTACGAAAGGGAGACAGACGAATCTCACTATTATATTTCCTTTTGAATCATTCAACTGTTTAACTAAATTTGGAATGTATTTACCAATAATTTATTTAAAATTGACCTAATATTTTATTTATATATTTTCTTTAAAATTGAATCATCTAAGAAAAGAGCCATAATTATACATATTTCTTTATTTATTCTAACTTTCTATTCTTGTATTGTTCTAGGTATCATCATGGGGTGGCTATGTATTTCTCATAAACCTCATCCCACTCCATGTCCTAGCACTGATGATGCTGGGACGTTTTTCAGCTCGAGTTTATGTTGCCTACAGCACACTGTATTGTGTAGGGACAATATTGTCCATGCAGATCTCATTTGTCGGCTTCCAACCTGTGCAGAGTTCCGAGCATATGCTGGTAAGTAAAGAAAATGCTTTGTAAACCTCAAAATAATTTCTTGGTATACAATAGCTAAATAAAATCTTTTAAATTCATTATCATATTTCATTAATTTATCGTTAATGTGGTAAGTGGATTTGAGGACAGTTTTTTATATTTTTTAGTATATTATTTTTAATGTTGCCAACACTAGACAAATAGTATAGTGACATATCCTATAAATATTATCTGCTGAATGGTAGCTCTTTTGAACCAGTATCAAAATATCTTTGGGGTACACTCTTTTTTGGAAAATATTCCAGCTGCATTTATAATGTATGTTAGGGTGCCTCTAGGTAGGTGCTATGACCTTGTATTTTTTTTTATAAAGGATCTCCAATGAAAGACCCATCCATCCATTACAGCCTATAAAGATTCACTGCTGAATATAGATATCCCCCATAGATTGAGTCTTGTGATTTTGTGATTTTGTCACAGTTGCCAAGCTTGGCTGGCGGATTGGCAACCGCACTTATTTAATATTTTCAGTTATCACATGTAATAAATCTACCTAAAAATGACGATGAATAAATATGTAAATAATATCTACCTTTTGTTGCATAGGATATTATGGAGGAGGCCTATGTTCATGAGTGGACTTTTGTTACGCTATAATGAATGAATGAATAGAATGAGATTGATATTGATCAACTACTAACTGTTTTGTTTCATGATTGTATCTAACTGGAACTATAAATTGGATATAAATTTCCCTCACAGGCGTTAGGTACGTTTGGCTTATGTCAGTTGTACGCGTTTGCCCAATATTTGCGCGAGCGTCTGTCGCCCGCAAACTTCGAGCTTCTGTTCAAGGCGCTGCTCAGCACACTGTTGGCTACACTTGGAACTGCCGCCGTCGCGCTTACAGTTACAGGTTCGTATTGCACTTTAATATACGCACTAATGCAATTTGAACCCTATGTTGTACGAGTTAAGTTTTACATTTAAATACAACGAATGGTGAAACAATTGAGTCACTGTTTACATGGTTCTCTTACACTTACATACATAAATTGCATAAGGACAAACATCCAAAACTGGAACAATTCTTTGTAATCCATACAAATACTTGTTCCGTGCGGTATTCGAACTTTTAGCCCTCAGCGCTGCAATTCCATGCTAAGCCATAGAGCCACAATTAAAGTCTGGCAGATCAGTATTTATTTATTCTTTATTGTATTCCCGATTACAAAAGAATACAAAAGGCGGAATTAGTGCCCATTGGTATGTATAAATAATAATTAGTGTCCTAAACATTCTTTGAGTAAGACTAAGGTCTAATTTTAACTAAGTGTGACATAGATATATTATTGTATAGTTGGTTGTTAGCGCAATTATCCAATTTAGTTCTGTAATGAGAGAAATGTTTTATGTTACTCGCCAGCTTGAGTTGAGTATGAACCATAAGTTATTATATTATATAGAGGTCATTTTTGTTTTAATCTAGAAAATTCGTGACGTTTCGTGATATCTCGCAGTAATACGGTGATCAGTTTGAAAACGCCTCATTGATTTTTACAAATAGAGAGTATTGTGTCTTTTAAACATAAAGATATGAAGATTGACAAACAAATTCTGTCAATTGATGCTAGATGTAACCATCTCCATGTCGCACCAATAACTTTACGCTATTATAGCCCCAATGGTGAACATATTTGACTTTGCCATACATTACCTGCTACTCAATCAGCTACATGACATAATAACACAAGAACAACCTATCGACGTTTAATTGTTACTAAAGTATGGAAATTAAATTAGTAACTTAACAAAATTCATTAGAAATTGCGTTAATGTACTATGACTACTCCAGTAATTCTTTTTTGCATTCCGTCGTTGCACAATACGGCATATTTACGCAAATATGTATTAAGTAGCGACACGTCAGCTCGTAATAATGTAAGCCTGCAACTGACAGTCGCTTAGGCAGTGCTGCGCCTATTTGTGGCATGCGTGCCCCGCCCATTTTGAGCTTTCTTTTGTTTCTGATATTCCATATAGTATATAATGTTTATTCAGTTCAGTCATTATTAAAGAAGTTGATGAATGTATACATGTACTATATGTATGAACATAGGTTTATGCTTAATTGCTTGACTCAATTATTGTTCTATTCTAATTTCTTCTATTCTAATTCTTGTATTTTAATAATCAATTCTCACATTATTCATACTATCTTTATTTATTGCCTTTTTTTATTTGCAGGCAAAATTTCACCATGGACCGGAAGATTCTACTCGCTGCTTGACCCTTCATATGCTAAGAATCACATTCCTATTATTGGTAAGTAAGAATTAATCTGGTTCACCAATTTTTATAAAATGAGTCTTATTCTACATATAAAAACGTGTGATTTCCAGCGTCGGTGTCCGAGCACCAGCCTACGTCATGGTCCTCCTTCTACTTCGACTTGCAAGTTCTGGTGTTCCTTTTCCCTGCAGGCTTGTACTTCTGCTTTAGTAAGCTGACCGACGCCAACATCTTCATCATACTGTATGGAGTTCTCAGCATCTATTTCGCAGTAAGTGCTTACAATTATTTTATAAAAATGTGTATTTATAAAATAATTAATAAATAAAAATTATTTCCTAAAAGCTAGAGGTAGGTTTGGTTAACTATGATATCAGGACGTTGAACACCTCAGTATCGCCTTAGCGATGGATGCTACAAAAGCATTCGAAATGGCGGGAATATAAAAATAAAACGGTAAAATTTCCAAAAATTTGTTTCATTCCATGCATGTGATTACCGATATCACACAAATAAAAGGTATAAACCTCCTTCCATCCATCCATTACAACCTATAAAAATCCACTTCTGAATACAAGTCCTACACCATAGATTGCCATCGGGGGAATCTTGTCATATTTGGCATGCTTGATAGCCGGGTTGGCATCATTTTATTATGATTTTGAGAAAACTCCACTTACATATTTAACAGTTAGTAATGTCTGTGTCCGAAAAGGCTTTATTAGTACCATAGACCACATACACACCCTTCGGCAAATTGTACAGAAGACAGAGGAGTATAATCTGCCACTTTGCCTTGCGTATGTGGACTATGAGAAAGCCTTTGATTCGGTCTAAATTTGAACGGTGCTGCAGTCCCTTCAGCGGTGCCAAGTTGACTGTCGGTACATCGAAGAGCTGAAGTGTTTGTACAGTAGGGCTAGGATAGTTTAGTTTAGTTTACGACGGGCTGTTTTCCGCAACTCCACGTCTATGCGCGTATTTTGCGTGAATGGTGAAAACGATGGTTATCCGAGTACAGAATCAGAGTACGAAACCTATCCAACTGCAGAGAGGTGTAAGACAAGGGTGACGTTATATCCACGAAACTCTTCACCGCTGCATTGGAAGACGTTTTCAAGCTACTGGACTAGAAAGGATGCGGTATTAACAACAATGGCGAGTACATCACTCACCTTCGATTTGCCGACGATGTAGTCCTTATGGCAGAATCGCTGGAGGACATGAGCACTACGCTCAATGACCTCAATAGTGTATCTCAACGGATAGGTCTTAAGATGAACATGGACAAAACAAATCATGTTTAACGTCCATGTCACACCTATGCCGGTAGTTGTTGGGAGCACAGCTCGAAGTTGTTGACGAGTATGTTTACCTGGGACAATTAGTCCGACTAGGTAAGTCCAACTTCGACCGAGAGGTCAATCGACAGATTCAACTCGGCTGGGCAGCGTTCGGGAAACTACGACACATCTTCTCGTCAGACATACATCAAAACCTGAAAACGAAATTGTACAACCAGTGCGTGTTGCCAGTGATGATTTACGGATCTGAGACGTGGTCCTTCACTGCTGGCCGTATGAGGAAGCTCAAGGTCGCTCAGCGAGCTATGGAGAGGGCTATGCTCGGGGTTTCCCTGCGTGATAAACTTAGAAATGAGGATATCCGCAGTAGAACCAGAGTAACCGAAATAGCCCAACGGATTAGTAAACTGAAGTGGCAGTGGGCCGGCCATATAGCTCGAAGAACCGACTACCGATGGGGAAGAAAGGTTCTTGAGTGGCAGCCTCGTACCGGTAGGCGAAGTGTAGGGCGACCTCTCACTAGATGGAGTGACGACCTGGTAAGACATGCAGGAAGTTGATAGATGCAGGTGGCTCAGGACCGTGTGGCGTTCCTTAGGGGAGGCCTATGTTCAGCAGTGGACTTATGAAAGGCTGTAATAATGATGATGATGAATGTCTGTGTAATATTTAAAAAAAAAGTTTTCATTGTCCTTCGTTCTCATCCTCCATTGTTATTGCACAAAACCTCAATATTGTTTTAACATGATGACAAATCAAGCTTGAGTGCGTAGAAGGCATTGTCGAGAACTCCTCCATTGCCTCCGCACCATGATCCATACACTTTGATCGCTGACTACAACAAACCTAATAGTAATCCCTCGAAATAACTAACATGTCTAATAAATGTAGTGTGTTCACTATTTTACAGGGTGTCATGGTCCGTCTTATGCTGGTATTAGCTCCAGTCATGTGTATAGTGTCAGGCGTGGCTGCGTCCAGTCTACTGAGTCTCCACGTGAAGGACATTGAGCCTAAAGTAGAGAAGCCTGATAAGAAAAAGAAACACGAGAATAATTTAGTCTTTCGCTCGGAGGTGAGATAAAAGAGTTTAATGTGAACCTGGATATCATCATTATTTATTTTAAGCTTTAATTAGTCCATACAACAAAATATAAAACGTTTTTTTATTTTTCCACTTTAACTTTTATATCCGTAGTTTTGGTTCATTTCTAATCTAATTAATATGAATAATAACTAATATTACAAATAGAAGCATTAACCCTAACAATTTCCTAATAAATTAACTTTACCGCTATGGAATCTGTCAAATATTTCACCTCTTCAAAACTGGCGCCACCCTGGTGGTAAGAAAAGTCTTGTGTGCCCTCATTCGCCTAAACTTTTCACTCCAAAAAGTGTGTGTGTGTCAGGTGGGCGCACTGTTTGTATGTGTACTGGGCTGCCTGTTGACGTCATACGTGTTCCACTGCACGTGGGTGACGTCAGAGGCCTACTCCTCCCCTTCAATCGTGCTGTCCGCACGCGGCCACGACGGCGCCAGGATCATCTTCGACGACTTCCGCGAAGCCTACACCTGGCTCAAGATGAACACACCCGAGGTGGGTATATTCACAAAAAATCTAAAACTCTTAATTCACTCATAGATATGTTTACAAAATGCCTGGTTAAACAAAATTAAATTGATGACATGGACTTAAAATTTTTAATCAGTTTTGGAACGAAGTTCCTTATCGCACAGTACGAATTTGATGGATGGGGATGAGGAAAAAGTGTAAGATTTTTCCGTCACGACTCCTTTTATATGGTGCAAACGTGAGGGAATAATATCCATCTCCCTCGCACTTTTTCTTATCTTGCCATGAATGAAATAATATTTTAAATGCGCTTCATTTTAATAGACCCTAGTTCATTTAGTTGTATTTGTTAATCAATAATAATATACTACGAAAAGAACTTTTTTCCAACCAAGTGTTCCACGACAATACTTTTCTAAAAGTTGTCTTTATTTACAGTAATCTAATGAGGCATTATGTGCCCATTTGTCAATTTGTCACCCTTATTCTAAAAAAAGTAAAAAAATATACCGAATAATAATTTCATTAAGCATTATTGTAATTTGTTATCTTCTGCTAGCCATTGTAGTAATGATATCACCTTGGCAATGGACAGACTTTAAAACATCATTCTTAATTTCAACACAACTCGTTTCAGGACTCGAAAGTGATGTCATGGTGGGATTATGGCTACCAAATAACAGCAATGGCTAATCGTACCGTCATAGTAGACAATAATACGTGGAACAATACGCACATATCACGAGTGGGCCAGGCAATGGCCTCAACAGAAGAGAAAGCCTACGAGATCATGAGAGAGTTGGATGTGGACTATGTGCTGGTTATATTCGGTGGACTAGTAGGCTACTCGTCTGATGGTGAGAACAGAAATCCTTTTTACATTTTGAACGTGGTAGAGCCATGCTGCAGCTATATTAATAGTATAGTTGTAGCACTAATGGGTCGGCTCGACCGGGGAAGGATACGCTCTCACAGAATACCAGCGTAAAATAGCAGCTTAATGCTGCTGTGTTTCGTATGGTGAGTGTAGAGAACTGGAGACCCATTTTACTGGAAAGAGGCATTCTATCTTAATCCTCACGGCTGACAACGCATCTGCATTTTAATTCACAACTGAAAATAGATGCAGATGTCTATGGTCCACAGCAACCACTTACCATCAGGTGGACTGTGTGCTCCTTTGTCACTAATTCTATAAAAAATATCTAATAATGGCACTGCCATTTAAAATTTAAAGTAAGTGCATGCATCAGCGCTTGGCTGATGGGCTACGTCCGAACTACGGTAGTTCGGAAGTTGCAGTTGTCTCTTAAAGTTGCAGCTGTCTCTCTAGACAACTGCAACTTTGACCGAGTATATTTCTGAAAAATTACCAAATTATCATTCTGTATTCCCCTCTTTCCACCTTTAAAATTAGATACCTAGATTTTAAATTTTTTCAAAGAAAAAATATAAGAAGATTGCATCTATGTCACTCTTTTTAATTTGTTTTCTGGTAGTCTAATTATGTTGTTTTAGATGGCCAATTTTTATAATTTTAGCCAGTTCCTAAGTTCATAAAATAATTGATTTATGAAAAAAAATCATGGGAGAACTTGGTGGTGGTAAATACAATCTAGCATCGTAAAAAAAATATTTGCTGTAGTATGATGCTGCAGCGTGTAAATAGAGGACAGCATATGTTTAGTCTGTACTAACAATATTACTAAACTCCACCTGCATATCCTCCCAAAGCCTATTAATTTTATTTATTATTTGTAATTATTTGAGTCTCGATAATACCTTTATAAAAACTACTTTTTATTGTCTAAAATATTGTTATACTGCAGAAATTTAGATCTATTTTCAAATAAGAAATAACCTATTAAAACCTTCAAGATAAATTAAAAATCATATGAACAGTTTTCTCTTTTAATCTGCAGACATCAACAAATTCCTATGGATGGTACGCATTGGAGGTAGTACAGACAGAGGGGCCCATATTAAAGAAGCAGACTACTACACACCTGCTGGAGAGTTCAGAGTTGACGCTGACGGCTCTTCCACATTGCTCAACTGCCTCATGTACAAAATGAGCTACTACAAGTTCGGCCTCATGTACACAGAGGGCGGTAAGTTGTATTTGTTATACTAGCATTTTGTAGGTCACTGGATCTTTCTGCTTGAAGGACCAATATTAATACGATTTTTATTATATCAACCAGAAATAGATATCGTAATTGATTTTCTATGCCACGGCAAATTGGGATTACGTATATAGAAGTTAAACTCTTTTTGCTTTGTATTTATTTAGTAATTTAAAGGCTTCCCATTTCTGCCTTGTTTGTTTAGTGATCGTAAGCACGGGTCCTAATCCCGAAATAGGCCAAAAAATATCAGTTGGGTTATTTTGTCAAGAATGCCTAGGTAGTAGTAGTAGTATTTATGCTGCAGAAGTGAGTGGCAGACGTGACTGGTTTTTCAACAAAATAAGCGATATATTTAGTGTGGACCAAATGAAGAGTACCCTGAACCGATGAGCATTTTTGAGTAGGTATATGGACGTGAAGGAGGCGAAAGAGATGTCTCAAGATCATGCCAAATAGAAAACCGTGTGTCTGGATACACCTCCGGCTGGCAGGCTTGAGTGTTTATGTATGTATATAATTGCTCAGTAGCATCCCAGACAGGAAGTTGGCAGTGTTTCTTCACCCCTGTGCTATTTTAATCACTCTTTGACTCGCCAAAAACTAAACCACTTGTTTAAACTTGTTTAGCATCACGGTAGATTTAGGTGTATACAAAAGAATTATTCACCATTGCCATAGGAATTTCTTTGTTTGCCATAGGTGCATAAAAGAATAAATGACTCCATTTTATCTCGTGGGTGTCTTAAATGGCCAACAATGGAAAAGACCAGAACGGCTTCCAATAGGTGACTGGGTATACCATCTAGTATATACGAGATGTGAAATAACCAGACAGGGGACATGGGTCAGCATCATAGATGCAATACATCTAGTACTGCAATCTTCATTTAGATATTGTCTTGAAGTGAGTCGATTAAGGCTAATCCTTTTGCTAGGAAGGGCTTGATAAAGGTACAAATTCTTTATACTATATTGGGTTCTGTACTACAAAGTTATAAGTAAACCTAATTAGGCACTCACTACCTATTAGTGAGGCATTTAATACTTGAGTTTTATCCCTAAAGACCATTGAAAACAATTGAATTCTCCACAGGTCGACCGCCCGGCTACGACCGCGTTCGTAGCGCAGAGATCGGCAACAAGGACTTCAACCTGGACGTCTTAGAAGAGGCATACACCACGGAGCATTGGCTCGTTCGCATATACAAAGTTAAGCCATTGCCCAATCGCGGGGTCTGATAAAGAAGGCTATAGCTTTCGCCATGACTGTTAAAACTCTTGTAGGATAAAGTCGCGCAGTGTTGATGATTCAAATTAGGAACTGCAAATTAAAAAATCGTTACACTTTTAACCTAGCTACTCTGTAGAAATTGTTTTATAAATCTCAATTTCATTTAAATTGTCTATGACCTTCAAAAATACCCCGGTAATACTTACGGAATAGACAGTTTTAGATAATTTCCAAACCTACATTTGCTAAGTATGGGCCTAACAATAGATGCTAGTTAGTGGAATTGCAAACCTCAACTGCACAATTAATAGGCAATTAACAAATTATGTGCAGTATATTTATTTTAAATATTTATTATGATATTTGTTTTAATTTCAAGTTTATTATATTTGGAATATACGTAAAACAGTGTATATTTTTAGATATGTTAATGTTACTTAATTTGATTGCAATTTAATAAGAATCGTTATTCTACGTGTATTATACAATCGTCAATTTTTATTCGGGGGCAATAACAAAAGTATTCATCAATCGCCCATCGCACTACTAATTGATTATCTTACTAGTTCCTAGCTCTGTTCACTTATACAATTATGTTTTAAAAGTTAAGTCATTTGATTTCGTCATTCTTGTGTGTCAACTTGAGATCAGACCATCCTGGCACAGGCCTGTCTCATTCCAAGGTCTTTGTATTAATTTTATGATTACAGGAATGAAATAAACATTTTTAAAATTTAGCAATTGAATATTACAATGTACAAAAATGATACATTGTAAAGAAACTAATTGTAGTTAATATATGAGTAGAAAAGTAAATATATGAGTAGAATTCATTATGTAGTGCAAGCTAGGACTTATTTTTGTAAATAATAGAAACATAACGTAAAATCTGAAAATGTATCAGTTTATAAATAAGAATTGGGCCATCCATGCACAAATTATTTATTGACAAAAAATGTGACATCTCATTTTCATGAAATTAAATTATACTCAGCAATCGAGAAGTTATAATTATAATTTGATAAGACTAGTTGGTGCATAAATGAGAGCAACACTGCCAGATCCTGTACTATGTCTATGGATGTATAAAGAGTTGTAAAAATTCCTTTTTTATTTTATTTTTTATTCCTAATAAATTTTATTACATAATTATAGCTTGTCTTTATTATTCCATTTACTAATAATACTTTGATTACCAATAATAATGTGTTTTGTTTGAACTTGACAAGTTATGAAAAAAGAGACAGCATTTATTGTTCTACTTCATCCTCTTCACCCTGGTCGGAGCATTCTTCAGGCAGGAAGGTGTCATCATTGTTATAGTTGTGCTTATTTGGTCGGAATCGCTTCGGTCTCCGTTGCGGTTTCGGTTGAGGTTCTGTCTTTAACTGTGAAAGAAATTTATTTTCCCAGTATATTTCTCATTATAATATTGAAATTTCATTTGATTTAGTATAATTTTGAATGCGAGATTTATATTTTGAGAATTAGACAATATTTTTAGTTTTATTTCATTACACACAATCATGTAAAATAATAAGTATAAATATATTACCTGTTGCATAAGTCTGTAAGGACCAATTCCATCCATAAATGCCTCTTTAAATGCTTTCTGTAAAGACTTTTTCCTAAATACCGCACACTGATTTCTAAGGGCCGCGGGTGCATCTTCTGGCAAATCTATCAAATGAAAAAAGTCTATGAAATAAAAAATATGCCTAAAATCATCATTATAGTTAGGCCATCGCCATTTTCTTGACAATTGCAAACAATAAAAAGAATTAGGGTCTCGTGGATCGGAAACTGCTTTATTATAGGAATCATACAAACGAACGGATTTAATTAACCGATTCGTTGCGGCACCAATTTTCGACAACTTTTAGCTGTGGCGGCGAACAAATATTTGACACGCCTATTGTGCCATCCGCCATGTGTAAAAGTAATGTTCTTTTTTATGCTTTTTTACTTGTTTAGACCTAATTAAGTTTATTTGACATCAAACAAGTTACAAATGGAAGGATACTTGTTTTTAGTGGGTAACTACGTGTTTTTTTACGCATTTTCTTTGAAATTGAGAGAAAGTGACTTCTTATGAAGAGATTACAAACCTTTTGTATTATTTTTTGTTATAAAATATCATTTATATAAGTAGGTACAGCCAAATCACCCTGGAAACCTTGGTTTTTATTAAATTAAATTTTCACCTAATAATAACATTTGTAAATATCAAACAATGAAGAACCTTAATTTGAAAATAAAAATAAGGTATATCATTCATTGATATTTACAAATGTTAAATATTATTTAATGTTATACAAATGTAAAAGTAAAGTCGATCTGAAAACGTCTAATTAGTAAGAATACCCCGTGTAGTGGCGGTTAAGAATATCCACTACCCCATATCTTCCCGTGGGTGTCGTAAAAGGCGACAAAGAGAAACAAGCAGGAGATGGGCAGCAGCATCTTCCTGATAATAGCCAAAATAACAATAAAAAAACTGCGGTTGCCAACCCGCTCGCCAAGCGTGGCAACTATGGCAATATACCCCCCATGAGCAATGACAATAATAAACGGCCCCCAGTCCCCGGCGGCCCCGCTATTTCTGGCTACGGTGGCGACCATGGTAACGGCGGGGCAGGGGGTGCTAAGAATCTCCGGTGGAGGTTCGGTTGCCACCTACGACGACTCGACCTGGCAACATACAACGCACGCACCCTGAGGACTGACGAGAAGATTGTGGAGCTGGAAGAAGAGAGACAAGTTACGCTGGCATATTATAGGATTATCCGAAGAGAGGGGGAGGACACGGTAATCCTCGAATCCGGCAACTTGCTCTATTACCGGGAGGGCGACCATCTGTCCCAAGGAGGTGTCGGATTTATCGTCCACAAGTCTCTCGTTAATAACGTTGTAAAGATTGAGAGTGTGTCGACGAGGGTTGCGTACCTTATACTCAGAATCACCAAACGGTATTCGCTGAAGGTCATACAGGTTTACGCACCAACCTCGGCACACCCCGATCAGGAGGTGGAGGAAATGTATGAGGATATCTCTAGAGCCATGCATTCCTCCAAAACCCAATATACGGTGTTAATGGGAGACTTCAATGCAAAACTAGGCACAAGAGAGAACGGTGAGCTGAAAGTAGGGAAATTTGGAATAGGGCAACGGAACCCAAGGGGCCAGCAGTTGGCTGACTTCATGGAGAAAGAGGGACTCTTTATGATGAACTCTTTCTTCCAGAAGCGGCCCCACAGGAAGTGGACCTGGTCGAGCCCCGACGGTTCGACAAAAAATGAGATTGACTTCATTATGACGACCAGACGACAACTGTTCAGTGATGTCTCAGTGATTGCGAGGGTGAAAACCGGCAGCGATCACCGAATGGTTAGAGGCACACTGAACCTAAACGTTAAGTTGGAGAGGTCTCGTCTAATGAAGTCAACGCTCCGTCCCCCTCGTGCTCTAATCCAAAGTCCCAAAACCTTTCAGCTCGAGTTACAAAACCGTTTTCAGTGCCTAGAAGACTGCAATGAAGTGGACGATTTGAATGACAAGCTCGTGGAAACTGTCCATGCGGTCAGAGCTAAGTTCTGCAAGACCCGCCGCAGAGGAACACAAAAACCAGAAAGAGCCAACTGTCAAAGCTGAAGACAGAATGTGGCAGCATCGTTTCCGGGGCACCTGAGATTTTGAGTGAGATTGAGAGGTTCTATGGGCAGCTGTACACGTCATCGTTGGAGCCGCACGCAAGTGTGAGTAACGATCCAAGAGCGAGTCTTATTCGACATTATTCCGATGATATCCCGGACGTCAGTCTGAGCGAGATTAGAATGGCTCTCCAGCACCTTAAAAACGGCAAGGCCCCAGGCGAGGATGCATACAGCGGAGCTTCTGAAAGCGGGTGGAAAACCGGTACTTGAAGTCCTTCAGAAGCTCTTTAATTCCGTCCTCCATGGTGGCATTACACCGGAGGCGTGGAGCAGAAGTGCGGTGGTCTTGTTCTTCAAGAAAGGCGACAACGCTCTCTTGAAGAACTACAGACCGATTTCCCTTCTGAGCCGCGTCTACGTGCTGTTTTCGAGAGTCATTACGAATCGTCTCGCGCGCAGACTTGACGACTTCCAGCCTCCCGAACAAGCCGGTTTCCGAAAAGGCTTTAGCACCATAGACCACATACATACCCTTCGGCAAATTGTACAGAAGTCCGAGGAGTACAATTTGCCACTATGTCTGGCGTATGTGGTCTATGAGAAAGCCTTTGATTCCGTCGAAATTTGGGCGGTGCTGCAGTCCCTTCAGCAATGCCAAGTTGACTGTCGGTATATCGAAGTGTTGAAGTGCTTGTACAGTAGGGCTACGATGGCTATCCGAGTACAGAACCAGAGTACGAAACCTATCCAATTGCAGAGAGGTGTAAGACAGGGTGACGTCATATCCCCGAAACTCTTTACCGCTGCATTGGAAGATGTTTTCAAGCTTCTGGACTGGAAAGGATACGGTATCAACATCAATGGCGAGTACATCACTCACCTTCGATATAGTCCTTATGGCAGAATCGCTGGAGGACCTAAGCACTATGCTCAATGACCTCAATAGTGTTTCCCAACGGATAGGTCTTAAGATGAACATGGACAAAACAAAGATCATGTTTAATGTCCATGTCACACCTATGCCGGTAGTTGTTGGGAACACTAAGCTCGAAGTTGTTGACGAGTATGTTTACCTGGGACAAATAGTCCGATTAGGTAAGTCCAACTTCGACCGAGAGGTCAATCGACAGATTCAACTCGGTTGGGCAGCGTTCGGGAAATTACGGCACATCTTCTCGTCAGGTATACCTCAAAACTTGAAAACGAGACTGTACACCCAGTGCGTGTTACCAGTGATGACATACGGAACTGAGACGTGGTCCTTCACTACTGGCCGGATGAGGAAGCTCAAGGTCGCTCAGCGAGCTATGGAGAGGGCTATGCTCGGAGTTTCTCTGCGGGATAAACTCAGAAATGAGGATATCCGCAGTAGAACCAGAGCGACCGACATAGCCCAACGGATTAGTAAGCTGAAGTGGCAATGGGCCGGCCATATAGCTCGAAGAACCGACAACCGATGGGGAAGAAAGGTTCTCGAGTGGCAGCCTCGTACCAGCAGGCGAAGTGTAGGGCGTCCCCCCCACTAGATGGAGTGACGACCTGGTAAGATATGCAGGAAGTCGATGGATGCAGGTGGCTCAGGACCGTGCTTTGTGGCATTCCTTGGGGGAGGCCTATGTTCAGCAGTGGACTTGTGAAGGGCTGTAATGATGATGAGTAAGAATAGCAAAACAAGTGTTTTCAAAAGAAAATAAACGCCGGCGCTATACGGCGGTGGATTGAAAAAAGACTATTTATTAGCGAACTTTTTTTATGCATGAACGGTTTCGAACTGTTTCAAGCAAAAATAAACCTTATACCATATCACAAGAGCACATGGTACTTCGTAGGTCTATTCGGCCATATGATAGTAATAAGACGGCAGTTCAACCATTTTAAGCAAAACTAAACAATAAGACAAACGCATTGTTCTTTTTTAACAGGAGACTTGTTTACTAACAGGAGACTTGAGTTTGTGAGCGATCGCAATGAGTGCTATTATTTGTTACTTATTAGACTATTTTTCCATAACATGATTTAAAACCCACAAATTAAAAATAGTACCATGTACACTTTAAAATAGGTTGTCAACCCCTAAAAATTTCAAATTTTCAAAATATCCAGAAACGAAGCTGCATGCATGAACTACTTGCAAAATAATGAATATTTTGTTCTGGATAAATTTTTCAAAAAAGCAATTTGAGCGAGTTATAACGATTTTTAAAAAGACACAACTCGCGTGTCATACGCCACACACAAAAGTAATCAATGGCACGCCTGGCGTGTCACCCGCACTGAACCGGTTAACTACTACTAAAAACAAAGAAATATTTTTTCATCTTTTTTCTAATTACTACTAATTTCTCATCTATTGTAGAGTCACCTAACATACATAAATTGTCAATAAGTTTAGGATATACAAATAGTTGTTGGAAATGGGATTTATACACACGTTGTACAATTATTTATTGTTATAGTATCTTAAATTACATTACTGGCAATTTAAGACGATAATTAGTTTGAAAGCTAACCATTTATCAATTTTTTTTGTATGAAATCTATTCTGCGAGAGTTGATAAATATAACCTAAAATTTTTCGCAATAGCGATCGTAGTCTATAAAAAAGTATAAGTTATAAGTATCGCAATCTGGGCGACAGGCTGATTGATGCGTCGCGGCTTATTGCCGGGTTTTTTTCGAATTTAGTAATGAGGGCTAATAATTTTTTCCTCACCAGGTGTCGCTAGTAGATTCATACAAATTCATTACCATGTTGTACTGATGGCAAAGAAAAGCAATTACAATTTTTAAACAAAATAATGCTGTTAGCACTGCCATTATTATTCAGACTTCTAGATAGCTAGACTCGTTTATTTCAATTATTTCCATAGCATGTCTTATGGGATTTTGCTATGGGGAAATGCGGCTAATTTAGAAGCTATTTTTGTTTTGCAGAAGAGTTTAGCTAAAACAGAGTCTCAGACAACATTTTAAAGAAATAAACATGTTAACTTTTTTCTCAGTATATTTACGAAAATTTAATGTATGTTCACAAAAACAATAGTTTTAGTCTGTAAACACTATGAACAAACACAACCCACTCCACAGAGTCAGTTAATTAATTTTTGGGGCAATGTATACGCTATTACAACAAAGTCAGAAAATATATGTCTCTCTATTGCCAAGTTTAAATATTTTACTAAATAAAAACTATAAAAAACAGTTATGTATTATGATATCAATTAATACATGGTTGATAATAACCCCTGGGAATGGGGTAGTCGCTTCGAAGCTGTTTCTAAAATAAATTTTGTAAATAGTTGTATGTAAAAAAAACAAAACATTTTTGGTATTGTTTGAGAAACAAGACTTAGTTAATTGTGTTGAAATTTTTAAAGAGAGTACTCCACAATCACCACCGGAATTAGCTTAGTGTAGCTTGGTAATAAACTGGAACCAGAAGAATGGGGTTGGAAGTTAATTGACAATACATTGGAACCAATTCAGATCTTACTGCACCGGAAAAACTCTTCAATACAATTTTTTGCAATTGCAAATAGGGGTGTAACGCTAAATGAGACTGCAAAATAGTTTTGTTCATTACACGCACCAGTTGTACTTACTGGTCCATGCTGTATAGTTGCACCATAATATACATTGCTTTCATCATTTCCAATAGTACCATATGTTATTTGATACAATTTTTAAAATTAAACAGGACAACAATAGATCGCGGCATAGGTTTACCGGGGAAACCACGTAGAACAAAACGCGCCAAGTACACACTACCTCACCATGATAAAACTTACCGTTTAACTGAAAAATACAAAAAACCCATTTTTGCGAACTTTGACCCTTAAATATTTTTTGCAGATATTTGATTTTGATTGTAATCTTAACACTATTTTTTGAGCTAACATGACCGGACTACACCCATAAAAGCTATTATTAATATACAGTTGACCTGCGGTAATCCAACAAACGTTTTGCGAGAAGGTGTCGGAATATCAAATTTGTCGGACTATAGAGTACTGCCAGAATCCCTTGGTAGTCCGGAATTCTTTGAAAAAGAGTACCTTGCAATCCGACAAAGTACATATCGAATATAAAATAATAAAAGATAAAAAAGTCATGAGATGCACAACATTCACTGATTAACAGTAAATAATGAATGCCTTCGGCCGCTACCATAGCCACGTATAAACTGAAACAATACGCGTAATAATAATCAAGCTAGATTCGTGGTGGCGAGCACTAATTGCAACCTGTTTTTCCACGTATTTGCGAAAGGCACCTTCCCCCGTGGCGAATTTATAACGCCACTCGATTGTACCTGCATTTCAAAAAAAGACAGGGTTTCCTGTCAGATTTCTAAAAAAAAATCTTGTTTTTCGAACCGGTGCAGATTGTGACGTTCATAAGAGCTTTAAACAAGCCTTGAATTGAACTTAAATAAAAATATCAGCATTGACTCTGCTAGGTTATATGTAATTTAACTAGTAGCCATTTTATTTCTTAAGATCAACAAAATAATAAAGTCGTCATATCTGCACAATATATTACAACCCGAGTTCACTCACCATTTTCATTGAAGCAATAGGTCTTGGGCCTTATATCATAAACCCTGTAGTCCAACGTAAGGACTATGTTGATCACCACTGGTTCATCCTCCCCTTCTACATCAGTTTCAGCAAAAAACGATATTTTAACATGTGATGTGTCCAGTTTCTTGAACAATTGTGCTTCCACGTTAAGTAACTTCTACAAAAAAAAAATACAATTTAGTGTCGGTGTCAGAGGATCCATTGCGCTATATAATATGATGGATCATGTGGTGACTATAGAATATGCAAGAAACGTCCCATAGCTTTCTACAGATAGCGCTACATCTTGTTAATGCCAGGTTTAAAGACACCAACCGGCGACAAGAGAAAAAGGTGCAAGAGTGCTAGCCACTGCGATTGTGATTACTATTCCCAGGTGTGGCGATTAAAGGAAATCCTCCCTAGAACGAGAAAAGCCTATGTTTAACTGTGGACATTATGGGCTGAAGAGAAGAGGAGTTAAAAATAGCTAAGCGTTTTTAATCCAAAAGATCCATTATTCTGCTTTCATGTGTGAGCGTCATCATTATTCCTTTACTACAAGCCCTACGAGGAACGAGGGTGACACTGAAAGTTCTTAGAACATCAAAAAAATAAGAAAATAAAAAACTGAACAATTAGTAAGTTATTAGTTTTATTATATATTTTCAAAATAGTGTCCATTTACATCAATACATCGCTGCATCCGATGGAACCACTGAGAAAAGCACTTTGCCCACTCGTCCTTAGGGCTCTCTTTGACGGCATTTTGAAACGCAGCCACTGCTTCCTCGGCGTCCATATAACGTTTTCTTCGAAGTTTATTTTTTTTATTTTCGGAAATAAATACAAATCGTAAAGGGTCGGGGCTATAGGGCGTGTGACCCAGTAATTCCACGTCTGACGTCGCCAAGTAGTCGATTGTTTGCTTGGCGATGTGCGACGAGGCGTTGTCGTGGTGAAGGAGGATCCTACTGCGAGGTCGTTTCTCCCGAACTTTTTTCAAGACAAGTGGCAAAAAATTGTTAGTGTACCACTCTGCAGTAACTGTTTTTCGATCCTCTAAATCTAAAACAATTGTTGCGTAACGATCAGTCCTTCCAAAGAACAAAGCGACCATCTTTTTTCCTACGCTTCGACCTCTCTTTACTTTAGTTGGCAACTCCTCGGAAGGAAACACCCAAACAGCAGATTGTCTCTCAGTTTCAGTATCATAAAAATAAATACAGCTTTCGTCACCCGTAAGTATGTCAAACACAACATTTGAATCACCTCCGTTAAATCTTTGAATCATTTCACGACACCAATTAACAAGATGGAGTTTTTGGGCCTCTGTCAAATTATGAGGTACCCAACGGGCACAAAGCTTCCTGACCGCTAAATGTTCATGGAGGATTTTGTGCACTTAACTCATACCGATGCCTAAGCGTGTCGGAATCTAAGGATAAATCACTCTTTTATAAGTGTCTATCATACGCCGCACAACACTGATGTTATCTTCAGTGCTTCAGTCGTCGCCGTAGAAACTCACGCAGATCATCGGTGAGATTAGTGCGACCACGTTTAAAGTCATTAAACCAGTTGTAAACAGTGCCACTCGATGGGGTTTCATCGTGAAAGGTCAATCGAAGTCTAATCATAACTTTTTTGTTGACTTAAATGACATCGAATGTCATAAAAAATCATTGTACGAAAATTTTCTCGCGTTAAATTCATGCTGACGTGACACAGACAATTTTCAATTTGCCGCCAAATCGTAGACAAATGAAAAATTAATAAAATACATACCTAATAATATTGGCAAAGAGTTCCATTTTCAAAATTTGAACTTATTTTTTATTATATATTTTTATATTATAGGTATATAGTCCTAAAAACTTACAGTGTCGCCCCTGTATGTAATAATAATAATAATAAGAAATTGCTTTAAAATACGTAGTAAGTTGTTACAATATTGTTGGATGCTCTCTTTTAAGTAAATAGATACCTGTAGTAGAGAGCCCCGCTCTTCCGTAGTACAATCATATTACTACTTTAAATTAGAATTATATAAAAAAGCATAAATAAATAGAAAAGCTAAACAATTTAAAAGTAGTAAGGTGTAATTAATAATATTTGCGTGATTGTGTGTATCAGCATTATTGTTGCAGGCAGGAAGCAGGAAACATCTGATAATATTATTTCATTAACTTGGGCTTGAACGACATTTTTCATAAATGCGATTACCCCGTCCTTTTAATGCACGTGGTTTGTCGTCAAGTACATTTTGTAATTATCAAGATTTGGAATAGGTTTATAGATCGGGAGATGGTGACAGAAAATAGTCTCCCATTTTCTCCTGCATGCCTTTTTAAGAATTGATAACTAACCCTAAAATATGAAAGATGGAGGGGTTACGAGCCCTTGCGCGCTTGCACCTCCTCACACCTTCACCATCTCCCGATCTATTGTATATCTATATCTCTGTCAATTCTGCACTTGGTAAGAATTATTACGTCCACCTTAAATTTAAATTGAAGTTAGTTTAAGGCTAGGTCATCAAGGTTGCGGTACACATTTCATATATTTTGAGACACGATAGTGAATTTTACATTATTGCTGTTTAAATGTTCAGGTAAAACATCAATATTGCAATACATAGAGGTAGCAATTGCGCTACCGTCTATCTCTTTCAAAGTTGAAAGTTTTTTTTTTTTATAGGATAGGGCAGTGATCGGCAAAGTGCGGCTCCAGAGCCGCATGTGGCTCTTTGGCTCCTTAAGTGCGGCTCTGGCACAAATATCCACGGAAGGCGCAATAATATTTTCATTTAAAAAAACTTGGTAAGAAATTAACATGGCTACCAAAAAAAGCAAAGACAAACGGAAGATGAAAACCGCGAATTTAAAGTTGAGTGGATCGAGAATTCGCGTTTATTCAAAACTTGAATGGATTTCCGACGTCTTATTTGTAAGGAGAAATTCACGCATAACAAGAAGTCAAATTTAGAGAGACACTACAATAAAGCACGCGTCATTTAGCACCAAATATCCTACCGGTGATGCAAGGAAGAAAGCAGTTGAGGAACTTCAGAAGAGTCAAGAGTCGTCAACTTCTATGTTTAATAACTGGATGCAATCTTCCAGCAATATTAATATGGCAAGTTTTGTTTTTAGCCAAGAGATTGCTAAGAGAGGGAAACAGTACATAGACGGCGAATACATAAGAAATTGTTTTATAAATGTATCCGAAGAGATATTTCGGGAATTTAAGAACAAAGCAGATATTCTGAAAAGAATTAAAGAGTTACCATTGTCTGCCAAAACCATTAATAATAGAACAATTAAAATGTGTTCGCCACCCAGCATACCGAAAATCTGAAATTGGTTTCAGCTTTATCAATAGCAGTTGACAAGTCTTGTTACATAAATGATACAGCGCAAGTTTCACTTTTCTGCCGACTTCCAAAAAGGAGACGGTACTCAATTCGACTGTATATTTTTGTTTTTTTTTTGTGTGTTACTTCATAACTTTTAACTGGGTGAACCGATTTCGATGATTCTTTTTTATTTGAAAGCTGGTACTTTTCGTGTGGTCCCATGAATTTGATCAAGGTGAGACCAATAGTTTTTGAGTTATTCTTAATAATTTATATTGAAGTCGGCAGTACAAAATTTTTAATTTTAAATTATTGTAAGATTTATGTCTCATTCAGGCTCTAAAGAAGATATTTTAAAATTATTGCCACTCAAAGGACAGACGCGTGGAGAAGTTATCGCAAATGCTGTAATTGAGTGTATGGATAAACATCATATTCCCCTTGATAATATTGGGTCGATTTCAACAGATGGGGCCAAAAGTATGGCGTAAGCAAAGGGTTTGTTGCTATTTTGAAAGAAAAAAATAATTACAAGCTACTTGTTTGCCATTGTATCAGTCACCAAGAAGCGCTTTGTGCACAAAACATTTCCGGATGAAATTTGTAAAGTTATGGAATTTTTAGCTAAAGCTCTTAATCATCGCCAATTTTAAGAATTTTTATTTGAAATGGAGAATGAACACGCTGATCTTCTGCTTCATAACAAGGTACTTTGGTTATCAAGAGGGAACTTTTTAAAACGTTTCGGATCCCTTTTTCCGGAAATTAAAGCATTTCTCCTTGAGAAGGGCGTTCACTATCCAGAACTAACAGACAAAAATCCAAAACTTCTATTTCATGGTAGAGGTTACGTCTCATCTAAACCAGCTTAATCGTAAACTAAATTTCTCCATGGACGTCAGCTTAATCGTAAAAAATCGTAAAGAATCGTCGACGTTAGAAGGAGTAAATAAAATTAGAAAACTAATTATCTATTTTGCTCAAGATTTTGTTAGGGAAACATTGTTTCACTTTCCGAGCCTGCTGTAGCTAACACCATTTTAAAACAATAATTTTAAATACGAGGGAAGCATTACTCAGCAGGTTTCAGGAATTTAAAAACAGCAGAGCAACTTTAGCATTTGTCAAAAATCCTCTTAATGCTACGATAACAGAGTTGAAATTTTCTCCTTTTGAAATTGACATTGGTAGCTTTGAAATACAAGTGCTGGATTTAAAAAACAAGGAGATATGGCGATCTAAATTCGAACGTATAATGTGAACGTGAAAATGTGTTGAATTAGAAATATTAGAGAAAAAACTATGTGATCTTAGTTCACAACACAAGTGGTCTGCTTTGAATGACCTGGAGAAGGAAGACATGATCATTTTCAACGCTTGGAATAGTATTCCTGACTTTTACTGTTTTTTCCCTTCTCGGTTCTACATATATATGCGAACAATCTTTTACAAGCATGAACATTATCAAGAGTAAACTGAAAAGTCGTCTTATTGATGAGAACTAGGAATTATGCCTAAAATTAAAAACAACATACAAACTTGATTTACTCAAACTTTCACACACACAACAAGCACATTGATCGCATTAATATTTGTTAAATATGATATTTAATTTTATTTAGTGTACTACTTATTTAGTGTATAAAAGTTTACTAAACAAGCAGATTTGGCTCCCAATTTTTTTTAAATTGTTGTAATGTTCAAATTTGGCTCTTTGGCTAATAAGTTTGCCGACCACTGGGATAGGGTGACAAACGAGCACACAGTCCACCTGATGTTAAGTGGTTGCTGTGGCCCATAGACATCTACATTTATCCTCGATTATGAATCAAAATGCAGATGCGTTGTCACCCATGAGGACTAAGATGGAATGCCTCGTTTCCTTTATAAAATTTATTATAATTTTATAATTTTATTAAAATACAAATATTGATAAGATAAAATAAATGGTCTTTATTGATTATATTAAGTCTAAATAAAGTCACATTAATATTATATCCCATCCAGGCGAAGCCAGAGCGGTACGTACTTGCGTATACAATTATTTTCAAATATTTTTCCATTAAAAGAAAATTTCCAATTAACCCAATAATATTATATAATATACTAGCTGACAATATTTGAAAATCTGAATTTATAATATATTAAATATTTTTTAGTTTTAAAAATTGCGATTAAAAAACAGGGGTTGATCGTGGAAGGTGTTTTGGAAGGAATTTGATTTTTTATGTATTTTTCAATGCTAAATCATAATAAAATAAAAATAAAAAATTTTGTAAAAAAAATAAAAATATACATAGGGTTGGGTCAGCTATATCATTTAGGGGTTTGAAAAATAGATGTTGGCCGATTCTCAGACCTACCCGACATGCACACAAAATTTCATACAAATCTGTTCAGCCGTTTCGGAGGAGTTTGGTAAGAAATACCGCGACACGAGAATTTTATATATTAGATTATTTGGTTAATTGGAAATGATATATAACGATATACCGTCATTAGTGGGTTTTCGAAATTGGTATTGTGCATGTTGACAGTACAGGCTCGATGAGCCGCCATTTTTAATCCCATTCTGCATCCGTACGGGCTACGGACTGTATATATTTATACAAGGTTATTTTTCAAAGATTAGCCAAATATACTTAAGTTCAAATATATAAATAATCATATACCGTTATTGCAGTTTTTGAAGTAGGAGTAAATAAGGCTTCTACTTTTATTTGAAATTATCCTGAACTAAATTGATCTGATTTATGGGCAACAACGTTTTTTCCTACCGATCACCCCTTACGAATGTGTGCGTGCGCATTAAAATTAGTTAAAATAATGAATTACCACTCATTTTGAATTTAAAAGATAAAAAGGGCAATGTTTGACTTTTTCATTTTCTCTGTAAATTTGGCCTGTTATTGCAAAATAACCCTGTATATTTTAATCAGTATTTATATATATATTTTAATAGTATCTTAATTCATTCATTCATTACAGCATATACATATATAATCCCACCACAGAACCTAGATCTCCCCACAGAATGCCTAATAAGGGGGATTGCCATAGTTGCCACGCTTGGCAGGCACGGTGGCAACCGTAGTTTCCCTCTAAAGCCTCTTAATTGCATGTTACTAATATTAGAAAAAAACAATGAACCAAACTTTAACTTTTTTAAACCTGTTGTAAAATAACAGCCTTTTCAACTTTTTATTTATAGAAAAAAAAACTATTACATTACTTTGCTACAAAAACTGTCAATGGCTCACCACCACATCTTACCTGCAATGCTTCAAACTGCCCAAGCCTATCATAGTATGCCACAAGAGCCTTCCTTATCGAACCTAGACATGCTGGCATCATCACATTATCAAATTCTTCAATCACTGCTTTTAAGTTGAAACCAAGTGGGAATGAACATTTGGTAACTTCATTCTTTCCTACATCAATTAAAAACAAATTAAAACAACATTAAATACAACAAAACAAAAAACTTTGGTACCAAATATGACTTCCAAAACAATATTCTAATACATAATTTTTTTTAGGTTTAAGTTTAAACTATGGAGTGTAGAGTACATGGAGAACCATCTTATAAGGGGCGAAAATTGAAAAAGTGTTCTACTATTTACTGAAAATAGATGTTCCAAAACCTACCACAATAGCGCTGGCGTCTGAAAAACTACGATATGAAGATAGCTGTTGTGAACAGAGTGAAGTCAGCTGAATTAAAATATTTAAAAAATTTCATGACTAGAGTAGTTAGTAAAATGCCAGTATACAACATCTCAACTATTTCATCATCATCATTATCATCATTACAGCCCTTCACAAGTCCACTGCTGAACATAGGCCTCCCCCAAAGAATGCCACAAAGCACGGTCCTGAGCCACCTGCATCCATCGACTTCCTGCATATCTTACCAGGTCGTGGAGTGGGGGGACGCCCTAAACTTCGCCTGCCTGTACAAGGCTGCCACTCGAGAACCTTTCTTCCCCATCAACTATTTACGTAGTACAAAACCAAGCGGATTGGTCGGTCCTTGTTTATTTCTCCATCTTATTCTAATTACTTCTGGCGCTTTTTTTAAATTTATCCTATGCTACTGCAGCGCCACCCTTATTGGACGCGTTTTTAGGGACACTTTTCTTATATAGAGATGGTCCTCCTTGTACTCTACACTCCATAGTTTAAACCTAAAAAATTATGTATTAGACATTAAGTCTTCCATATATATACTACCTGTAATGTTATAAAGTTAAAGTTACAGCCGATATCTTATGTCACACTGTTGGGCACAAGTCTCTCATTTCTGGGACGGTTTTTGAGCAAGGAATAGTCCTCCGCGTCACCTCAATGCATGTTGGTGAACTTCACATATTTTCAATATATATTTTTTTCTTATTTCTCAAACATGCAGGTTTCCTCACTGTATTTTTGTTATTTGCTCTTGTATAGGGTATTTTATAAGATACGAGGGCGGCACAGAAAATTTCGGGAATCAAGGAAGTGACACAAAATTACTATTTAAAAATGTATTTATTGCTTTTCGAAGTATTCTCCGCGAAATTTGACACATTTTTCCATACGATGGAACCAATCATTGAAGCAACCATTCCATTCGGAAGTTGGGGTCTCCAAAATGGCCGTTTTGTAGGCGTCCACAGCTTCTTCAGGTGATGAAAATCTCTGTCCACGCAATTTATTCTTTATGTTAGGGAAAGTATAGAAATCATTAGGGCTTAGGTCGGGGCTGTACGGCGGATGGTCTAATAATTCTATGTTTTCTTGCACTAAAAACTCTTTTGTTCTGTGTGCGGTGTGAGAACTCGTATTGTCGTGATGGAGGATGATGCGGCGGTTGCATTTCTCTTTACGGAGTACAGAAACGACTTGTGGCAAACAAATGCTAGCATACCATTCTGCATTAACCGTTCTTTGTCCCTCAAGAGGAATAGTCGTAACATGGCCGATTTTGTAGATAAATGTGGCCACCATTTTTTTTGCAACACTCCGTGAACGATCAATTTTTGTTGGCTTTAACTCATTTTCGAACACCCAAACTCGTAACTGGTTTTTTGTTTCAGGTTCGAACGCATATATCCAGGATTCGTCACCTGATACGATGTTGTATACAGCATTTGAGGATCCTGCGTGGAATCTTTCGAGAGTTCTGACGCACCAACTAATGTGACCCGCTTTTTGCTCTTCACAGAGCGAATGCGGTATCCATCGGGAAAACAACTGTTTTACACCTAATTGTTCATGCAAGATTATTTGTATTTGACTCATGCCAATGTCTAAAGTTGCCTGAATTTCGCAGTATGTCACATGTCGATCTTCCTCAATCAGCTTACGCACAGCATCAACGTTTTCTTGGGTGACTGCAGTTGTTGGACGACCTTGACGGGGATCATCACTGAGCTTGACACGTCCACGTTGAAATTCAGCAAACCAGCGATAAATTGTGGTTTTGGATGGGGGGATCATCACCAAATGCAGAAATCATCCGGTCAACACACTGTTTTTGTGTTAAACCACTTCAAAAGTCATAATAAATCATCGCTCTTGAATTTTCTCGAGTCAATTCCATTTTCTCAACGACTAAACAAGTTTGACAAAACCTTGTGACAAGACCGAGAATCTTTATTAAATAAATAAATGGCATTCGATTTTTAAAACCAAGGTCTTTTAAATTAAAAAGATTTTAATATGACAAGAACAGTGGAAATATTCCATACCCGATAATTTTTGTGCAGCCTCTGTAGTAATATGCCTTTGCTCTTCTAATAAAGCCAATAATCAAGGTATGCAAATTTTACATGTAAATTAATTGTGATTTGATACTATAGTATTTAGTATTAAAACTTACCAGCTTTCATATCAATCCGTAACCCATGCTTGACCTCGTTCTCTGCATCATGTTGCATATGGTAAACAATGCAACAGTGATCACCAGCAGCATAAGACTGCACCTCCATGCCTGACACCATTAACATCAGTTCTAGGTTTCTCCTAACATTTTCTATTGAATTTTGTAGTATAATTTTCTATTAAAAAATAAAATATAAATATGAACTATCCACTAAAATCATTAACACTATAAAAATAATAACTGAGTATGCAATTTAAATGTAACAGTACCTGAGGTCTTACAAAAGTTTCAGGCTTATTTTTGGATGTGTTAGGTTTACGGTGAGGTAAACTTCTGTACCTATTGCGTTGAATCTGAAACCACTCATTATGTTTTTCCTTAAGCTTTTCTTCTAATTGTTTTATTTCTTCCTGCAATTCCTGATTTTCACTATCATCCGGTAGTTTTTTATCTGGAGTAAATAAAATGAAACCAAAATAACCTTATCTCTCAATTAATAGTCATCTTATCATAGCAGAGAATAAAATCACTTTGGACAAAGCAACAAAAGAAAATGCGTCAATTAAAATAATAGTTTAGACTCAAAATTTTATTTTTAGAGATGGCACTAATTTAATTTTAACGTATTAAATTTACATACCAACTTTTCTAAACATATTCCTCATTCTCCTCAATCAAAATATTTTATTAATATTTGAAGGCCATTCTTGACTGTATTTTATTTAAAGATAGGTAAGGTGTATGTATACTGTATAACTTGATGTAGTAACTTAACTCGCTAATCGCACAAACTATATAGAAGCTAATCGCTATTTATAATTCAAATATTTTATTTACAAGAATAAAACAAAACTTAGGAATAAAAACGGTTCCAAACTTTCAAAATTTAAAAATAAATAACAGCGACACTAGTGTAGCCTTGGCCAAAATATATCGATATATTTTACTAATCATATCGATATATATCGTAGATATCTTAAATCGCGATATATTGATATTTATTTCAGAGTATCGAATTCGTATCAATTTCGATATATTTTAAAATGTTGTATTAATGACAAAACATGTCACAACAAAAGGAGGTACAAAATATTTATGTGAAGGTTGGTTGCTGTTTGGTTTTTCGTCGTCCAACCGGCAGAAATGGACATTAGCTGTACAATATTATGCAAATGATGACGATATAAAGATATTTATCACGCGTTATATATCGATACAATTTAAAAATATCGATTCGATATATAACGGTATATTTTTTCCCTTGCCGATCCCTACACTAGATCGGCATTTTTTTTTAATGACCGGTTTTGCATCTCTGGGTTCTAGCCCTTCTGAGCGTAGTCTAGCTTCGGTAGTAGGAGTTAACACAAAGAGAATATAATCACTACGTAGTGAAGCGTGTTTATCGTAACAGATAAAAAATCAGGTATCTTAAAATAGCAGACTGTAACTGTGACAAACAAACTGAAAGAACAGCCCCTGTTCCACGAGATAACAAATCGAAAAGGAAACGTATCTTAGCACTGTACTAGAAGAAACGTTTCCGAACGCTTATTGATAATCGGTCTAACAGCTCTTTTCGTACATCCACACTCGCAATACGCCAGACCGCGCGTATTAGCGATACCGTACGAGAGCAGGCGAAAGAGAAAGTCGATGAATTGAGTATGTCATTCGGACAAGACCCGACGAATGTCCGTAATGGTATCATTGATCAGATCCGTTAAAGTGAGACGTTATAGTAAGATGCATGTTAGGTATATCAATGCAATAACGTTTAATTTAGCTTATAATCCGAAAAGATGCTAGAACACAGCAGTGTTCGCAAATATTGTTTGCTTGACTTCGTTTCGGCACTTCCAATCGCATAAAAATGTAAGAAAATTGAAGTTATGTTATAACTTATTGACGAGTATTTTTTGTACTTTATCATTGATTTAATATTGACTGCATCCTTGGATACTTTTTATTTTTGCATGTTATGGATATGGGATTTTATTTCACTAACCTTAATTATTTTTTCAATACTCATTTGCTTTAGACTTTTATTTTGACCAAGAAATTATCAAGTCTGTATGTACGAGTGATAATACAACATTACGATTCGAGCAGATATCGAACGACTGAGACAACCATTCCATACAGATTTTGCAGATAGATACAGTTTAAACTGCTTAGTAGTACTAATGACCAAATAAAGCTAAGAGAACTACTAGAACGAACTAGTTCACTGACCGAAATGAACTAGTACGAAACGATCTTTAAAAAATAGCCTAGCTTAGGCACCAGTCTCCCACATTATAATATTGAGGCTATACTATAATATTATGTACAATAATTGTATTGTGGTGAGAAAATAAAATAAATTATTATTATTATTGGGGTTATCTATAAAGTTTTCTCATCTGGTTGGGCTGTTTAAATATATAATTATAAACGAAATATATAAACATACATAAATATCAATAAAATAGTATAAATACATAAAAATACATAAATATATAAAAAAAACCCAACCAGATGGAAGCCCTCGGCAGGGAAGACCAAACGGCCAAGGGTTAGGGGGAAAGGGAAAGAAACCGGCGGACGATATCGAGGAGCACCGCCTTCTGCATTTGAGCTTGGAGCGGTCCGTTACGGAGTCCCAGTCGCCTCAGATGACCCGAGAGGCTAACTGGGATTAACCCGTTCGCAGAAACGACCACAGGAATAATTTCGGCCGGCAGACCACCCCACATGTCGGTCACCTCGTGAGCCAGGTCCAGATATTTTGTCAGCTTATCTGTTTCGGCTTTCACGAGGTTCTCGTCATAGGGAATGGTAATGTCGACCAAAAATATCCGTGACTGTGCCCGGTCCATCAGCACAATATCAGGCTTATTCGCAAGAATAGTCCTGTCTGTGATGATGGCCCGGTCCCAGTAGAGCCTGGCGCGGTCATTTTCGAGCACGGCTTCCGGCAAGTACTTATAATATGGCAGTTTACGATCCACGAGACCGTATTTCAGAGCGAGCTCCTAGGTTGTGTCTGTGCAAATACTCAGAGTTAGAAAGCGCCGAACAACCGGAGATGACATGCCTAAGTGACTCACCGGGATGGCGACAAGCTCGACAGATGTCGACGGCGCCATCCTTTAGGATGTATTTCCGATAATTGTTGGTCTTAATAACCTGATCCTGTATTGCACAGACAAAACCCTCAGTTTCCCCAAAGAGGTCACTGAAACGTAGCCAGTGGAGGGAGGCGACTGTGTCTACGAAAGGCTCATGAAGGGCCTTGTAGAACCTCCCGTGGAGATTTTTCTCCTTCCATTGCTCGTTGGCTAAGGATAGAGGGGTTAGCCCTTTATCACAAGAAATAACGTCCCTATAGTATGGATCATCCGCTCTCGTCAGAAAGTAATTACGGAGGCTGCACACTTCGCGATTATGCATGATAAGCGCGCTTAAAAAGCCGCGCCCACCATGCTTTCGCGGCAAGTACAGCCTCATTACTGACGATCTCGGATGATGCATCCTGTGGGACGTCATTATAGTGCGGACTTTTCTGTCCAGAGCGTTCAGTTCGGTCTGAGTCCACCTGAGTATGCCAAAGGTATACATGAGAACAGGCATTATTATTATTATTATCCAATGTTTTAACTTTGTCTTTCGCCATTTTTGTTTACTAAAATGCACGAAAAGTTGCATGCAAACCCACCGGTGATGGATCGGCGTTCGCTAGGGGCATGCGTTGTTGTCAAACTAGTTTTAGCGCATACGCTATTCCATGTGCTATGGTTGCTCAGGCATGCGTTAGAGGAAAACGCAAGATGAACAGGAAAGAGCACTAGTGTAAACATAGCTATTGGGTAGGCCCTACCCTACCTATAGATTCTATAGGTAGGGATGCAAACAATACATCGGTTTTTTCATGCATCGATATATCGTTCATGAACATCGTTGTTCATGAGTGATATTTTATGAACGATGTTTTGGCTTGCCGTTAAAAGTAAGGACCACGAGCTTCCGAAATAAACAACTATTCGAAAGTATAAAATCCCGTATGAAAAAAAATTGCGAGCGATGATTACCACGAATTTTATGTCACCTAAAGATAAATATACGAAAAAAAAAACTCGAAGTTAGATATCATCTAAACTTTTAAAGTTAGAAGATATATTTAGTAGAAATAGCTCAATCGCAAAAGTAAAAAATGTTTAATTAGAACTTTTTTTTCTGTTAAAAATTAATAGTGTAAAACTGCCTAAAGTAACATAAATTTAATGGTTGATATATAGCCGTGTAGTGGTTAAGAGTGATTAAGAATATCCACTACCCCATATCTTCCCATGGGTGTCGTAAAAGGCGACAGTTGGTAACAGGCAGGAGATGGGTAGCAGCATCTTCCTGATAACTACAATAGTACAATAAAAACTGCAGTCAGTGTTGCTAACTTTACGGACTTTTCCGTATATCGACGGAATTTTGTCATCGAAATTTGAGGTTGAAATCTACGGAATTTTTGAAAACTTGACAAGAAAAACATTTTTTATCATGAGTGTGAACTAAGCCGACAGTGTCATTCTCTCCCTCTTTTTCTATGCTGTCTGTATTAATAAAAAACTTTTTTGTTTATAAATATTTAATTTTATGGTGAAGTTAATCTGATTTGAAATTTTAATACAGAAGATATTTTGCATTAAAGTACGTTTATTTCGAGTTTCGAACACATCTTGTAAAAAAATTTTTTCGTAAATTATTGAATTGGTCACTTATGTCTCAAATATTTCCAATCCAGTCTGTCCTTATTGTTTTTCATCATCATCATCATCATTACAGCCCTTCACAAGTCCACTGCTGAACATAGGCCTCCCCCAAAGAATGCCACAAAGCACGGTCCTGAGCCACCTGCATCCATCGACTTCCTGCATATCTTACCAGGTCGTCACTCCATCTAGTGGGGGGACGCCCTACACTTCGCCTGCCGGTACGAGGCTGCCACTCGAGAACCTTTCTTCCCCATCGGTTGTCGGTTCTTCGAGCTATATGGCCGGCCCATTGCCACTTCAGCTTACTAATCCGTTGGGCTATGTCGGTCACTCTAGTTCTACTGCGGATATCCTCATTTCTGAGTTTATCACGCAGAGAAACTCCGAGCATAGCCCTCTCCATAGCTCGCTGAGCGACCTTGAGCTTCCTCATCCGGCCAGTAGTGAAGGACCACGTCTCAGTTCCGTATGTCATCACTGGCAGCACGCACTGGGTGTACAGTCTCGTTTTCAAGTTTTGAGGTATACCTGACGAGAAGATGTGCCGTAATTTCCCGAACGCTGCCCAACCGAGTTGAATCCGTCGATTGACCTCTCGGTCGAAGTTGGACTTACCTAGTCGGACTATTTGTCCCAGGTAAACATACTCGTCAACAACTTCGAGCTTAGTGCTCCCAACAACTACCGGCATAGGTGTGACATGGACATTAAACATGATCTTTGTTTTGTCCATGTTCATCTTAAGACCTATCCGTTGGGAAACACTATTGAGGTCATTGAGCATAGTGCTGTACTCGCCATTGATGTTGATACCGTATCTTTTCCAGTCCAGAAGCTTGAAAACATCTTCCAATGCAGCGGTAAAGAGTTTCGAGGATATGACGTCACCCTGTCTTACACCTCTCTGCAATTGGATAGGTTTCGTACTCTGGTTCTGTACTCGGATAGCCATCGTAGCCCTACTGTACAAGCACTTCAACACTTCGATATACCGACAGTCAACTTGGCATCGCTGAAGGGACTGCAGCACCGCCCAAATTTCGACGGAATCAAAGGCTTTCTCATAGTCCACATACGCCAGACATAGTGGCAAATTGTACTCCTCGGACTTCTGCACAATTTGCCGAAGGGTATGTATGTGGTCTATGGTGCTAAAGCCTTTTCGGAAACCGGCTTGTTCGGGAGGCTGGAAGTCGTCAAGTCTGCGCGCGAGACGATTCGTAATGACTCTCGAAAACAGCACGTAGACGCGGCTCAGAAGGGAAATCGGTCTGTAGTTCTTCAAGAGAGCGTTGTCGCCTTTCTTGAAGAACAAGACCACCGCACTTCTGCTCCACGCCTCCGGTGTAATGCCACCATGGAGGACGGAATTAAAGAGCTTCTGAAGGACTCAAGTACCGGTCTTCCACCCGCTTTCAGAAGCTCCGCTGTAATTCCATCCTCGCCTGGGGCCTTGCCGTTTTTAAGGTGCTGGAGAGCCATTCTAATCTCGCTCAGACTGACGTCCGGGATATCATCGGAATAATGTCGGATAAGACTCGCTCTTGGATCGTTACTCACACTTGCGTGCGGCTCCAACGATGACGTGTACAGCTGCCCATAGAACCTCTCAATCTCACTCAAAATCTCAGGTGCCCCGGAAACGATGCTGCCACATTCTGTCTTCAGCTTTGACATTGTTTTTACAATTATTAAAAAAAATCTGCTTAATAAGTCTTCGCTCTTCTTTTATCTTTTTTTTTTCGAATTTCTCAAATGTTGTTAGTTGTATAATTTTTCACTGTTACATAAAGTACCCAAGTCTGAAACACTGTAATTTATGAAATAAACTAACAGAAACAAAAAAAAAATGGTGGCATTACACCGGAGGCGTGGAGCAGAAGTGCGGTGGTCTTGTTCTTCAAGAAAGGTGACAATGCTCTCTTGAAGAACTACAGACCGATTTCCCTTCTGAGCCGCGTTTCGCCTCCCCCTCCAGTGAGGCCAGGAGGTACGCCATCTTTTGGCTCGGGGTCAAGTCACTCCGGGCGTCCACTAGGCTGTCGAAAAGACCAACGAAGGTCAGCCATTCGGAAAGGACCCCGGAGAACCTTAGCAGGTCCAGAGTTGGGAGCCGTCCCAACAGCTCCGGCTGAAGCTGCTTCCGAGAGGACTCGGGCAGGCCACTCATCCGAGCTTCACGCGCCTCCTCGGCATACCTGCCTTCAGCCTCGATCAACTCGTCCGTGAGCGAAAAGAACTGCTCGTAGTACGCGAAGCAGGAGTCCAGGACTCTCTTTTCCACATCCGAATCCTCGAGCTCAGCGTAAGCCTCCTCCACTGCGGCCCTTTGAGCATCGACCTGTTCGAACCGCTTCATCAAGTTATGGACCCTATCCGGTCGACCTATCAAAGCATGGGCGCTTGTGGCCCAGCGTAACTCAGTCCGCAGGCAACGGATTAGTAGCTTGGGCGATGACATCACTACTAAATTCAAATTACGACGCGGCTCGAGCACAAATTACAAAAATAACAAATACAAAAAAAATTAACAGTTAACAAATGCAGTTCCTATCAAATCGAGTTGAATAGAAATTACACAAATACGAATTACTACTTATCAAACCAAATACAAGTTAGCACAAAAGAAAAGACACAAATCAAATTAACAAATAAACAATACTAGTGCGATCAAATCAAGTTAAATTCAGATTGCGCAAATACAAATTACTACTCTTTAGTTCAAATACAAATTACAATACAATTGAAGATACACATCACGGTCGATCAACAAAAAATGCCTAGCTCGGAAATCGACCCTTCGATAAGTAATCCACTACAACTATCCGACAACGATAATTAACCGATTACGTGATAATAACCATCTACCTACATGACGTATACATCTAGAAAAACTCCCGCTTGCGCAACATAGGGCGTGGCAATCGCAACTACCCACTAACAACGAAAAAAGGCAAGCAACAAAGCAATAAAGGAAAAGAATTTTAATTTTACGTATTACGGCCGGGCGTGATTGTAGACACAAATTAAACCAATCAAACAAACGCTCCCTGCCACCAAAATTGTTTAATTTTTATCAAACACTATGGTCGGGATCGACCGGGGAATCGAACCCAGAACCGCGCTCTGCTACCAGTTTGTTACAGCCTACGGCTGCTCCCATAAAGGTCAAATCCTCCGGAGCCCATTCAGCAGAGTTTCAACGAGCAACGTAGGTCGGGCCTCCTAAGGCCAAAGTGGAAAGTCTCTAATTACAATAAACAATAAGGGGGCGCGTTCGATCCTGTTGCTATTCAACAGGGAGAATATTAGACGGAGCTTACTTACCTATATCCAAGGCGACTGGTCCCTCAGGATTCGGTCAGGTCGTATGTGGTTGTGTGGTGCAAGGGAAATAGGTGCTGTGATGTGTATCTGGGTGTGACTGGTGGTGATTGACCTTATTAGACCTTTGCCGTCGGCAGCAGCCCGGACGTCAAACCGGTATGGCACCGAGCAGTGCGCCCTCTGACGTCGATTCCGAAACCTGCGTTCGGGCGTAAACAGTATGATAGGAGTTAAACTGAGTGACAGGATAAGAAATAGTGAGATAAGGAAACGTTGTGGTCTGAAAGAAGATGTAGTGACAAAAATTGAGGTATGTTGAGATGGTTTGGCCATGTCGAGAGAATGAATGAAGAACGATTGACGAAAAAAGTATGTAAGGCGAGTGTGAATGAAAGTGTTGGAAGGGGTCTTAAAAAAAGGCCAGGTCAAGAATACCCTAAACCGAAGAGCATGTATGAAGGGAATAATGAAAGTAGACGAAGTGAAACAAGTATGTAGGGATCGTAGCAAGTGGCAAGAAGTGGTCTCTGCCTACCCCTACGGGAAAAAGGCGTGATTATATGTATGTATGTAAATTCACACGCGCGCTTCAATATTTATATGATTAATCTGCCCCACGTCACATGCCCAAAAATGACGTCACTTTTAAATTTAAGAATAGAACCAACTTGTAGACTTAGCATATATTTCACATAAATAGATAAAACATTTTAATTCTGTATCACTTATTAACCGCTACATTATTCACAAATATGATGAAATTTTGTCTCTAGGGCAGAACATTTTTACTAGGAGTCTTCTAAATAAGTAATGGAAAAATAGTACAATCTTTTGCTTATATATATATGACATTTAAGCGATCGATTAAGGGGTTGTAAGAATGTAGCTAATGCCTCCTCTACACCACTCGCGAAGTAACTTCGACGAAGTGCTTGTCGAAGTCGATCGCAGTCCGAAGAACGTGACTACACTCGTGCTACTTCGCGAAGAGCTCAGTCATCTTGAGTCTCCCGCAACCTTAACATGAATAACGTTCAAAAGGCAGCTGCTATAGGTACCTGATTGTGTGAATAGTACGACGTCAATGCGTTAACTAAACTAAATAATTATGTAGAAGGCTAGATATTTAATATAAAAAGAATATTCATAACTGGCGTACGCCGAGTAGTGTAGTGAGACGCTTCGTGTAACTTTGGGGTACTTCGCGAAGTCCTTTGATTCTGGCGCAAAAAACCGACAGCGATCGGAAGTCGCCCAAGGCGAAGCGAGGTTGGACGAAGCGAATCGAAGTACCTCTCTACACTATTCGCCTCGTCCAACTTCGATCTACTTCGCGAGTAGTGTAGAGGAGGCATAAAGGGTATGCCTCTGAAAGTTTGAGGGAAATCCCCATCAAACATAAACAGACTGAAAGGCTTGCCAGTTCAGATATGTAAAATCGGCAGAAAATTCCGATGAATTTTTTTGGTAAGGTTCCTTATTTCCTATTTAGGTATTTACTTCTTCTTAGTTTTCAAAATTTCAAAAATATCGATACTTTACTCGATACCTGTATCGTATCAGATTTATCGATACCGAGAAAAGTATCGAAAGAAAATTATCGATATTGTTTTATTGGGTAGGCAGAGACTATGGACTTCCGTTTGGCATGATCCTGACACACCTCTCTCGCTTCCTCCACATCCATATACCTACCGTAGTGTTTCTATATAGTTTGTGATACCTACGCATACACGCTCGTCGGTTAAAGGTAAGGTGTTGATTTGGCTCATTTTCAATATATCGCCAATTTAATCGATAAACTTTCGCCTAGGGCCTTAGGGCGTCCTTTCCCGACTCTGCCGTTCACCTCTGCAACATAAATTTGCTTTGTCACTCTTTCTTCATTCATTATTTCTACCTGACCAAACCACCGAAGCATTCCTTTCTTAATCTTGGTCACAAAATCATCTTGCAAACCACACTCTTCTCTTATCAAACATTTTCTTAATCTGTTAAATTTCGACGTATTATACAATTTAGTCGGTAAAAAAATAAATTAGAGCAATAGTAAAAAAGTAAATCAGGATTAAACTGTATTATAGTCTAGCAAACGAAAGTAGGGACTGAAAAAGCGCGGCAAATTTAAAAAATCTCAGCCTAGCAACCCCAAAGTTTGTATGAAGTACCTGGAATATCTTGACTTGATACTTTAGTGTTGTTTTTGTGTAAAACATTATTTGTACACTACTGCTTGACAGAATTTAGACAGGTCCAAAAATGGGAACCTACGGTAGCTGTTGTATGTAAAGTCGTATTTTTAATCAGACAAGTAAACTGAAGTTTCGAGATGTAAAATCATGTGATCCAAACCAAAGATACATTTCGTGCGTGGCATTTCGAAAATAAGTTTACTTTGTTGGAATAATGACTGGTATTATGTGATATTATCTGAATAAAAAAAACAACAATATTCTATAATAATTTTGGTTTATTCACTACCATAATCGAAATCTGAATCTAGGGTTTCCATGTAGAAAGATTCAATTGACCCACTGGAATCACTATCTCAAACATGAATAATTAAAGTTTCTGAATTATCTTCTGTTATTCTATCCCTTTCTTTATATTTATTTTCAATGTGAATTACATGATCAGTCATTTTCTTCCATTCAAGTTTCTCTAACTCCCCAGCAGGCAGGGTAATATTTTTACTAGCCACTTTACGTTTGCCTAAACTCCATACCAGCACAATGGCATTTAGATCGCAGTGGTAGGGGGGAAGTCGCAATACCTCATGCCCATTCTGCTTCAAAAGTGCATCAGCTTCCTATACTGGTTCTGGTGTGTTTCGTTTTACAAGTCATAGTAGCTCTACTTTTGTGTGATATTGTTCAAATGGAATATCATTCAAAGTAAGCCATTCTCTAATATTATTTTTGAGACTTTGTGATGTAGGAGCTTTATTTACAATGATTGAATGGTAACTGGCATTATCCATAACTAATACACTCGGCTCATATAAATTAAGTATGCTTATAAGCTTTTCTCTTAGCCATTTATTAAAGTTAACAGGATTCATGTCGTGGTGGTAACTGCCATTTTAGATTTAGTGCTAAATACTAATAATGAGTTAAGCAAAGGACCTTTCTCCGATCCAGCATGTACAATTATATACTTATTTTCCCAGTTGAAACATTTTCAATCGCACCACTTGTAGATGAACCTCGTCAAGACTTCTTGGGCCTGTAGTTTTTATGAATATAAGTCTCATCTGAATAAATGATTGACTCAACTACCGGCATAGGCGTAATATGGACGTTATACGTGATCTTTGTTTTGTCCATGTTCATCTTAAGACCTATCTGTTGGGAGGCACTATTGAGGTCATTGAGTATAGTGCTTCGGTCCTCCAGCGATGGAGGAGTATTTTTCAATGGAGTTTTATATTCAGAAACTAAAAAAATTTAGAAACTTAATACACTCGGCTCATATAAATTAAGTATGCTTATAAGCTTTTCTCTTAGCCATTTATTAAAGTTAACAGGATTCATGTCGTGGTGGTAACTGCCATTTTAGATTTAGTGCTAAATACTAATAATGAGTTAGGCAGAGGACCTTTCTCCGATCCAGCATGTACAATTATATACTTATTTTCCCAGTTGAAACATTTTCAATCGCACCACTTGTAGATGAACCTTGTCAAGACTTCTTGGGCCTGTAGTTTTTATAAATATAAGTCTCATCTGAATAAATGATTGGCTTTCCTTCTCTACGTTTCAAAGCCACGGTTCTTAAATACCGATGTCTCCAGGCAGATATGTCATAACGTTCAATTAACAATGAATGGTCATTTTTATTTCTCTTAAATTCATAGCCATTGGTCAATAATAAGTAGCGAAGTGTTTCCCGGCATCCATTCAATCCAATGCTTTCTCTTAATTCCACTAACAGAGTTCCCAACGTAGGAACTTGTTTTCAAACAATGTAAAACTCGTTAATTTTGTTACGAATAGCATCTATATCGAAACTATCTAGGTTGGACACTTAGGATTTATGTGGCCGTTTTTTCCTGGGAGTTTTCCCAGACACCTTCATTTACCAAACCTTCAAATTTTATTTATTTCTATAACTTTAGCATTTCTCCTCAAACATGACAAATACCTTAACCAAATAACCAGACCTACTTTCGCATCACATACTTTTCACGAAGGACAAAGGGTCAATTTTGCTCTGGGCTAATGCTTAGCTTGCCCCCCCCCCCCCCTTAGATCGGGCCCTGGCAGTGGAGTATGATCCTTTGTCATCTGGGCAAGCGAATGACGGCTGCGGAGACCCACGTATGAATAAGAATGAATATCATCTTCCAGGGTAATTGTCCGAGTCCAATCTGATTCCGCCTCTCTCTGTACCCTCTCAGTACCTTACTGGCGGGCTCCGGTAGGGGATTTCAGCTTCGGAAGGGATTGACAATAGTAACCACATTTTCTATAAAGATGATCTCAAGTTATTCGCATCCAGGCTGAGATGTTTAACGAGCAATGGCAAGAGAAGAGTACAGAGCATTTCCTACCGTAAGACAACATGGAAAGAGAAGGAGCTCCAGAGCCCGCTCAAGAGCGCTCCGAATCCCGGAGCCCGAAGCGCAGGACCACTCCGGGCTCAAATGCAGAAGACGGTGCTCCTCGATAACATCCGCATCGTTCGCCGGTTTCTTTCCTTTTCCCCCTAACCCTCGGCCGTTTGGTCTCCCCTGCCGAGGGCTTCCATCTGGTTGGGTTTTTATTTATTTATGTATTTTATTATATTTTATATTGGATGTATATTTATGTATTTAAGCTCTTTTATGTATTCATGCAGCCCAAATAGATGAATTTATTTGCAAGAAATATAGTAGTTACAAGCATATTTCGTCAGTGGCATGCAAATACATCTCTACGTAGTAAGTATATCTTTTAAACTACGCAACGGATTTCGATGTGATTTTCATCAATAGACAGAATGATTGAAAACGAAGTATATGTTTCATACATGCATATTCTATATTATACATATAAAAGAGGATGTTTCTATATAAGAAATCGTTCAACTCAAAATCTATTCGATCGATTACCATTAAAATTGGTAAATATATGTATCATCATCAGCATTATATCAATCAGCATCATCATCATCCTTACAGCCCTTCACAAGTCCACTGCTGAACATAGGCCTCCCCCAAGGAATGCCACAAAGCACGGTCCTCAGCCACCTGCATCCATTGACTTCTTGTATGTCTCTCAGGTCGTCACTCCACCAGTGTGGGGACGCCCTACACTTCGTCCGCCGTTACGAGGCCGCCGCTCGAGAACCTTCCTTCCCCATCGGTTGTCGGTTCTTCAAGCTATATGGCCGGCCCATTGCCATTTCAGCTTACTAATCCGTTGGGCTATGTCGGTCACTCTGGTTCTACTGCGGATATCATTTCTAAATTTATCACGCAGAGAAATCCCAAGCATAGCCCTCTCCATAGCTCGTTGAGCGACCTTGAGCTTCCTCATACGGCCAGCAGTGAAGGACCGCGTCTCAGTTCTATATGTCATCACTGGCAACACGCACTGGTTGTACAGTACTCGTTTTCAAATTTTGAGGTTTACCTGATGAGAAGATATGCCGTAATTTCCCGAACGCTACCCAGCCGAGTTGAATCCGTCGATTGACCTCTAGCTCGAAGATGGACTTACCCATTCTGACTATTTGTGCCAGGTAAACATACTCGTCAAAAACTTCGAGCTTAGTGCTCCCAACAACTACCGGCATAGGCGTAATATGGACGTTATACGTGATCTTTGTTTTGTCCATGTTCATCTTACTGGCACCGTTTAGATGCCGCACTGTTTTTGCTAGACGACAAAGCGCATATCTCTCTATAGTACTCTATAACAAACTTAACAAAATTCTAAATTTCTATCCTCTTTCAAAACACGAGTGTAAAATTAGAGTTCGTGATTGGTTGTTGTCATTAGATTACAATAAAACAGAAAATTTATTAATTTAATTTGATTTAATTTAATTTATTAATTTAATTTATAGTTTCAAAATAAATAAATAAACAAAAACAGGGAAGTGATTAATGTGTGGACAATTAATATTAACGTTTCGTTTATGGTTATGCATAATTTATATATGAACTTTAATATTTATATATGTATATATATATATATATATATATATATATATATTTGATAATTATATAAGTATATATACACATATATATGTGTGTGCTCGTCTTGTATATATGTATATTAAATATATGTATAGTATAGATGTTTAGTATTAAATATAACACATAGAATACTTTATTATATTACAACTTTTATCATTTTTTGATTTAATTTTGTAAATTTGTTAAATTTGTAAAGTTGTTTACTTTTCTTTTGTTTCAACAATGAAAACATGCATAGTTCTTTTAGTATTACCCGTTCTTTTAGTACAACTCTGGGAGAGGCCGCTGACTCCTAAGATACAGACTCGTCTAGTTTAGGAGTCAGAGACTTCATAAAATTTCTTGTGATTTATTTTTGACAATAAAAGAATTATTATTATTATTATTATTAATTATTATTATTATTATTATTAAGACCTATCTGTTGGGAGGCGCTATTGAGGTCATTGAGTATAGTGCTTCGGTCCTCCAGCGATGGAGGAGTATTTTTCAATGGAGTTTTATATTCAGAAACTAAAAAAAATTAGAAACTTATTTTAGAAATTTTTTGAATTTATTTCCTTTTTTTTTTCAATCAAGCGCGGCAATTAGTAAATTAAAATGCACATGCGCTAAATTAAAAAACTTTGCTGAACACAAGCTTTAACTGGCGGGACAACGTCTGCCGCCTTCAGCTAGGGTAGTACCTATATGTTTATTATTATTATATGTAAAAGATAATCAGATACGCACTAAAACAACATAATGTTCAATAGTGAGAAGTCAGTTACCTACGAGTGAGACGCGTATGTGACTGAACTCCTTCTAAACGGCTGGACCAATTTTAATGAAATTTTGTGTGTGTGATTTAGTTGAAGGTGGCGTTGTAGTCGAGATCCAAAAATCAACCGTGCGAAGCCGGGGCGGATTGCTAGTAATTGTATAAATGTTGGTCTAGTTCTATACGAATGTTTAATATCTATTATTAATTACAATTTTATGATAAATTTAAGAATAAAAAGTTACAAGATAAATAACACACACATATCTATATATACAAATAAAAATCGATCTAGTCATAAATAAAAAAAATTGTCAAATTAGGTGTATATGTCAATAGTTATTATTATTTTATATTAATTGACTAAGTCAAGGTTATCAAGTCAAGAGAAGAAGATATCGCAAGTTAAAAACATGGTAAGTATTGTAGGCAAAGCTTGGACTCAATAAGAACTATGAATTATTTATATATAAATAATTTTATTAAAATTGTAAATATTTCTCTTACATTAGTTAAAATTTTCTTTTTCTTACAGGGACTTGGATAGTCCCAAGATCTTTGCATCTTCTTCAGATAGGCGTCCTTCTTTTAATCGTACTTTCAGTCTGAAATAAATGTTACAAGTTAGCGAAGGAGCTTTTGAGAAAATTAGTAGACAATGTATAAACAAAGGCAGCAAGGTTACAAAGTAACCTATTTAAAAAGTCATGGTATATTATTATCATACTCATGTCATAATTGATATCTTATTAAGTACATAATATTATGCCATGTGTGTTAAGTGATGGTACACAATGTTATTGTTCAGACAATTTTTTTTATAGAATAAAGGTGACAAACACACACTCCACCTGATGGTAACAGGATGCTGTTACATCTACATTTATCCTCAACTATGAATCTAAATGCAGATGCGATGACGCATTTGAGGACTAAAGCAGGCCATACACGCTAGGGTGTACCTGACCGGTTTACCTGTACAGTTAAACTGTACAGGTAAACCGGAGCGTGTATGTGGCACAACTGTGCAGGTTTCGACACCTGTACAGGCAAGTCGAAAAATATGAATTTTTATATTTTTTGCCTGCCGGTATACCTGTGCAGTTCAACTGTGCAAGCAAAACTGAGCGTGTGTGGCGGTAGCCTGCGCAGGCGTCCAGTGATTGCAAGAGAGGAAAGACACTCGTATATTCTCCCTGTTGCAAGGTATCTTAACATCACTATCAGTCTTTCATGAGGCGATATAGCTTTTCTAATTATTGTATCCTGCTTCTCAATTAAGGGAGTCCCCGCTGATAACAGTTTAAGATACGTTTTTTCATCCATTCGTAGATAATTGCGGTAATCTTTCGGCTCAAATTTCAATTGTTTCAATAACTTGATACGAGAGTACTGTTTTCTTTGCAGTAACCATGCTTTGCACCACTGTTCACGGTGTCTTCGTTTAAATTTTCTTTTCTTTCACTGTACAGGCAAACCGTTCAGGTACACCCTAGCGTGTATACTTAAGATAAAATGCCTTGCTTCCAGTAAAAGGGGTCTCCAGTTTTCCGCACTCACCATTCGAAACACAGCAGCGCGTAATTTATTACGATTGGATTTCATGGGTTTTATTTTTTTTCCGCGGAACCCTAATTCTTTTTCTAAAATAAAAGTAGCCTAAGTTACTTCTTATAACATCAGCTATCTGCCAGTGAAAGTACGGTCAAAATCGGTCCAGCCGTTTTGGAAATTAGCCGGAACAAACAGACTGACAGACAGATAGACAAAAATTTTAAAATTGTATTTTGGTTATAAGTACCGTATATACTTTCATATGCATATAGTAAAAAGCGGTTATTTTGACATTACAAAGAGACGCTTCAATTTTATTTATTTGTATAGATGTGTCAAATTGAGAATACTCTTAACCAACGAGCATGTAAATACTAAATACATATATTGGATGTGAAAGCAGCTAGAGAGGTGTGTCAGAATCGTGCTAAATGTAAGTCCGTAGTCTTTGCTTACCGCGGTACACTCTGGATAGCAGGTGTGACAGATTATATATTATATATTAGCGATATGTCCCGGCTTTTGCACGGGTGATTTCTGGATTTCGACAACAGGGCCATCTATCATGGCCAACTATAGCTCTAAACCATCCAGGTGACCCCATAACATCGGTCAAAGCCGTTTAGCAGGAGATGAATTACGAGCACACAAACACACGCACACGTAAAAGATAATGAAATACTGATTAATTCTTCATAAACATTTAATTCTTCATTATATGTGGTAGATCCATGCTGGAGATATATTAAAGTTGTAGCACGAATTGGTAAGCTCGACCGGGGAAGGACCACGGTCTCACAAAATACCAGCGTAAAATAAAAGCTTAATCCTGCTATGTTTCGTATGGTGAGTGTAGAGAACTGGAGACCCGGAGACTTTTACTGGAATCGAGGTGTTCCATCTTAGTCCGATTGACAATGCATCTGCATTTTGATTCTTTATTAAGGATAGATGTAGATGTTTATCATGTCGAGTGTAAAATGTGTGCTCGTTTGTCACCCTTATTCTATAAAAAATAAACATTATGTGATCTTCAACTTGGAAAGTCGTAGGCACGATACGAAGTTGTTCAATACCCAGCATGCCAGATTACCAGCGCCTAGTATACCGATCATTGGTGTGTGTATCACAAGCTTTAGTGAGTATTACTACAATAACTTCTGCACATTTAAAAGATTCCATAATTTAAAATTAAAAATTTTGTACAACCGACTTCAATATAAATTATTAAGAATAACTCAAAAACTATTAGTCAGACCTTGATAAAATTTATATGGGACTACATGTGAAGCACCAGCTTTCAAATAAAAAAAGAATAATCGAAATCGGTTCACACGGTAACACACATAAAAAACATACAGTCGAATTGAATACCGTCTCCTTTTTGAAGTTGGTAGGAAAGTGATGTATAATGCCACTGACCTTTCTTCATTATGCTTGACTGACCATAACTCGGGCATGTATTTTGGTTTCATTGAATGTAAAAAGTGAACTCTCCACATCTCTTCCAGTTGTAGCAGACCGTCGTGCTTGAGAAAGTATTCCACCACTTTGTGGCCGTGAGACTCATAATCTATGTTCTCAAAACTGTAAATAAAGTGAATGAGTTATTTAAGACAAAATATAAAAGACTTTGTTAGGGTTGTAGACACTTGTGTCCAATGAGGGCTTCCACTTTTTCTGCCACCAGGGCGGCGTTACTTTGGATTGAGGTGAAATATTTAACAGATCTCATGGCGGGAAGTTAAATTGTTAGGAAAATATAAAGTTTAATGTTTTGTTCTGAAACATTATTTAATAAACTTGTTTTGTTTTGTTATTGGGAAAAGTTTGTATGACGCCTTAAGTAAAATTGAATTCTTACAACAACGTGATGCTTTTTATTATATGTAAGGATAAGAATTCATTATATCATTAAATTCAACAAAAGACAATTTAAAAACCCAATAATAAATGTCGAAAATATTTGTCAGTTGCATATCTCTAACGAAATGGTTGAATTAACAGAACCAACGTACAATTTTAACCTGTTTTATTTGTTCTGTTCAAACCCATATCCAATATTTTAAGCGGCATAACTGACATACTGCTATATAGGTAAAATATAGTAAATTAGGTAGGTACATACTAGCACAAGCCTTTGTTTCCATCACGACGAATCAAGTGAAGCTGCGGAACGCAACTAGTTTTGTAAAGCAGTAATTAGTTTGTATCTTTGTATTGAAAATAAATTATTACGAGGAATACAGATAAAACATAATGTTATGATATTATTATTTAAGGAAATGTTTTGTGACAACTCTTGCATATTTTTAGCGACAAGACGTTTAGACAGCTTTGTAACCTACAAAGCTGTCTAAACGTCGTTTTTGCGGTATAACAGAGGAGTTGACGCACTATTTGTGTATTTATTACACACATGAAATAACTTCACCTCAGTCCCAACTAGCGACATCTGGTGAACGGTAAATTATTAGCCCTCATTGAAATACTTTATGAGATGTCAAAATGAAAATTTTCTATAGAAATGGTATAAGATTAACAATTAATGACGCTATAGTGCTTTTAAAAGAAATAGTCATCTTTTTTTGTAAATTTTAGAAATATAAAATTTTATATGACTTGAAGAAACATGTTGTGTTTATACAAATAATACACGATACAATTCAACTGGGTCCATCTAATTGTGCTACTGGATGATTACAACAGAAGAGATAACGATCGGCCGGATCTCAGTCGTTCTGTGCCCACAAAGGTCTACGGACATCACTGGCTTTATTTATCGATGGCACCTGATGAAAACTAAGAAAAGAATGGACCACATAATTATATTTAAGAGTGGAAAAATTTTAATAGAATAGAATAGAATCATTTTTATTCAATACTAGCTGTGCCCCGCGACTTCACTCGCGTGGAATTTATTACGATTAGATTTTATGGATTTTTTTTTTGCGCGGAACCCTAAATTTTTTCTAAAATTAAAGTAGCCTAAGTTACTCCTTGTAACATCAGCTATAGGCCAGTGAAAGTCCCGTTAAAATCGGTCCTGCCATTTCGGAGATTAGCCGGAACAAACAGACAGACAAAAATGCAAAAAATTGTTTTTGTTATAAGTACCATATATACTTTCATATGCATTTAGTAAAAAACTGTTATTTGGAAATTACAAACAGACACATACATTTTATATATTTGTATAGATGAGCCATAAAACATTACGTACTTTAATTCATTCATCCTATCAAAAACCACAGTTGACCATAGGCCCCCCATAGATAGAGATTCATAGGGGGAATATTTGCCAAAGTTGCCACGCTTGGCAGGTGGATTGGCAACCGCAGTTTTTTATTTTTTAGTTCCTTTTAGGAAGACGCTACTGAACATCTCCTGGTTTGTTTCACTCTGTCGCATCTTACAACACCCACGGGATGATATGGGGTAATGAATAATCTTACTTATTCTGGCATTTATAATAGTCGTCTCGTACGACACCTAAGGAACGAAGTAGGGTCATGAATTCCTACGCAGCCGCTACACGGCTACACAATTAATCCGTGTATATAATAATCAATTGCTGTCCGTTAGTTTCACTAAACCTCGAAACCGCTCGACCCGATTTTGATTTAAAAAAAATTGTGAGTGTTTTAATGGGTCCCGAGTTGGTTTAGATTCATATTTGGACCCGGTAGGGGGCGCTGTTGTCGAGATCCAGAAATCAAACGTGCGTAGCCGGGGCGAATCGCTGTCACTTAACTAAAGCAACTGAGAACTTACACAACTTGCATTTCAGCAGCTTCCTTCAATAAGTCCTCTGTAATATTGTCATGTTCTGGGAAGTGTTGCAGTATGACATTCTCCAACTCGTTCCGTCTCGTCTCAGGCAGCACGTGTTTTCTAGACTGGTACAGAAGTGCCCGAGCGGCGGACCGCACTTTCCTAATGACAAATAAGTGAAAGTTAGTAATAGCATTTTAACGTCACTCTCATTCGTAAGCAACTGTCTTCTCACTATCGAACATTATGTTGTTTTAGTGCGCATCTTATTATCCCTGAAATATTATAATGTAATAAAAACTTAATAAAATATATACTATATACTAGCTGAAGCCAGTGGCGAAGCTAGGGCTCCAAACTAGGGCAAGCCCAAGATATGGTTTTGTTGTTTTTAGCAGTTTTATAAAAATACACCAATCTTGATCTGTCTCCACTCTTCAGATTCATATTCAGTGCTGTCGAGGACGTGTTTAATAAAGCAAACAGAAGGCATACTACTGCTAGATAGATTGTATGACATATCAGCAATTGCATACCTTCGGTGGCTTTGAAAAAAGCCGTTTGGGTTTGCTTGAGCGAAAGAAGAAGATATTTACATACTCGTACAATACAATACATGAACAAAAGAAAAGCATGAACAAAGTACAAAAAAACTAAGTACAAAATTAAAAAAAAAACAAATTATTTATATTCTAAATCGAATCGTCTCTCTTTCTTAAGGAAAGATTTGATTACGTCCGCGTAAAATGTTGGTAAACGTTTTAATTGTATCAATAACTGTTTATGTGGATATGAGCTGTTTTCTCTCAACAAAGTTTAAAGATTTCCCTCGCCGATTAGCACTTTAACACACTTCAATTCATCACAAGGAACACTATTATCCTCGATTTTCACTAAAAATCTTTAAGAAAAGCATAAATTTTCAACTCGCAATATTCATTCGCTCAAGTAAACATTTAAATGTGAAGTGAAGTTGCAAACGTATCACTCTCACGCCCCCGTGCTCGAATAACTTCATACTAATTACTATATAAACAATCGTAGTTATGTTTCATTATAGAACATTTTGCCACAGGTTAGAAAGGGAGCGATCGTCTTCTCGAGAGCCCGGTAAAAAGCCGACGCGTGTATTAAGATAATGAACCCAACTTCAATAAAAAATATATTTATTTATTTTGACAGTGTTACAGTAAGAAGTTTATTACTACAATATTCGATTTTAAATGATTACAATTGTCTATTTATACTTAAGTTATATGCTACAAAACTATTTACTAAGCTTATTTACTGCATACGTTTGACCCAGATGGGATTGCTGATGATGTGCGAACGAATGAGATTTGGCAGGGGTGCTCAGCCTTAACTCCTCCCCCCTCAAGAGAGAAATTATCCGAAGGTGGCTCAAGCGACTTCGGAGAATTTCGACAACATAATTTGAATTTAATTAAAATGCTACATACTATACAGATTACTATAATGAGATATAAACTTATGGTCCATACACTGATTTCACTTGTTACTAAGAATTTTGTATTTATTTCGTTATCACTGAATTTAGCACTATTTATTAGTTCTTTTATATCAAATCTAACTGTTTTGCTTCTTTCTTGATGTCATCCTCTCGTACGGTTGGCATCTCGATTGTGGGAAGCTGAAGTTTGATATTCGCAAAGTACCTCGGAGCGTTGATGAATGTGTCTCCAACCTGTGTTCGGCATTCTTGATTAGGTATCATGATATATGTGCCTTGCACTTGGTATTTTTGTACATGTTCTGGACAGTGTTCAGTTATTATCAAGTCCTTAGTGGTATACAGTAACCAATAGTTCTTGAAGATCCTCTGGATTTTATATGTCTGGTTCAATTAGTGGGATATCTAATACAAAAACTAAGTTATTCCTATTGACATACGATTTAACTACTATATTTCTTTCTAACTTAATTAAATTTTCCTTATTTGCTGGGTAAATCAATTTGGCATATTTTTCTATATTTATTAACATATTTAATAGTTCTGTTGAATTTATGATTGATTGATGTAAAGTATGTAATTTACTAAAAGCAATAGCTGTTTCTATTTCTTGTATTACATCTAAAATTGTTCGAAAATTGTTCGAAATTTGATATAAAGTATTTAATATTGTTACAACATTTTTTTGAGACCTTTCCTTATGAAGTATAGAATCTATTTCCTGATTTTGTAAACGATTGACATTCGAATTTATGTCTTCCGACGCATTAACAAGCTTGTTAAATGCTTGTTGTAGCAAAGTGACTCGGTGTTCGACCAAATGTTCTCTATTATTCACCTGACTTATTTGTGAGTCGAAGTACCTAGCGTCTTCTTCATCTAAGTTGCCTGAGATAACTTTAACTAAGGAACCTAAAGGACTAAATATGGCTCGTTTACTTATTTTAGATATAGGTAAAATCTGATGTATTTTATTATTTGTTAAATCTATGGATGTTTCTATTTGCTTAATTAACCCCCTAAATTCATCTCCAACTTCACTATTATTACTAATAATCTTACTTACGCAATTATATTGTTCAATATTAATATCTATTTGTTCAACTACCAACTTTAAATCTAATGCTTTCAAAATGGTCCACGAGTTATTCCTGATCACTGCCATCCCAACTTTCAGAGGAGCTATCCCCGGATTGGTGTTCAGATTCTGTAGATCTAGGCCGTTGGACAGTTTTGCCAATGCCAGAAGTACTAGCCACGACCTGTGGAGGACGTTTAATATTTTTTATAGCTACTCTAGTTTGTCTCTTATTAAGTTTAACGGGTATTATATTATGATCCGGTTTCCCTATGACTTTGGCTTTTTCAAAACGTGGCTTATCTTTTGCTTTTCTTGTCCTAGTAGTTTTCATAAAAATATCGTCCCCTTCTTTAATTTCTGGGACTTCCTCACCTCCTCTTTTTTCTCTAACCTTAATCTTACCTGTCTGCAATTTCTCAGCTACATATTCATAAAGAACTTTAAGACGTTTTCTATGATCTTGTAAGAGCTTTTGCATCAAATTACGTTCTCTATCTATATCGAAGACGTTACCTGAATCGGTGGTACCGAAAACAATTTCAAATGGTGTAAAGGTTGTTGCGGAATGAATACTATTATTATAAGCCATTATCGCATATGTCATCACAGAGCAGGCATCAAGATCTGTTTTATCGTACTTAGCTAATCTATATATTTCGTTAATGGTGGAGTGGAATCTTTCAACTATTGCCATGGAACTAGGGTTATTTGGTGTTCCTATGTGGAGCTCTATTTTATAAAGATTTAGAAGTTCTTTTATTAATTCGTTATTAAATTCTGTACCTGAGTCGCTATTTATTTTCTGTGGTAAACCATACATACTAAAGTATTTAATTAAGGCTCTTACAACTTCAGGGGTACTGCGATTTGGGATGTTTATCGCTTGCCCTAACTTACTGAAAGCATCAACAATTGTCAAATAATATTTACTTTCTATGAATAGTAGATCTATGAAAACTTCTTGGAACGGTGTGCTTTGACTCTGTGTTAATTGAATATGAGGTTTTATAGGTTTCCTTTCATATTTCATCTTTTTGCATTGTTGGCAAGAATTTATTATAGCTGTTATTGTTTCTTTCATATTTTGCCACCAATAATGCCGTTTTAATTTATTAAATGTTTCTTGGATCCCCCTATGACAAGTTTTACCCTCGTGATATTTTATCATTATCTCTCGTTGGTCCTGCTCGGAATTGGTTAAGTTAATAATTCTTTCCGTACATTCAACAAGTTTGCAAGCTCCTTTCTTATATAATTGAATTAATACGTTTGAAAAATTTATCCTAAAAGCTGGGTCTTCGAAATAGATGAAATGTTTGTTTTTAAAGTCTACATATTCTTTCAGAAAGTCTTTAACTAATGTTTCATTATTTATTGGCATATGGACTTCTAAAATACGCTGCTTTTTGTTAGACATGTCCTTGACCGAAAATTTATCAGAAAACCACGAATAAACTAGTATTTGACGCGGTTTTGAGTCTATTGCTTCGTTTAAAATCGGAATGCCTTCGTGTTCCCTATTAGATACGGAGTTCGCTGTAACACCATCGTCTAAGATTTCCATCAATTCATGTTGTTTTTCACTTTCCGTATCTGAGATTGACACAACTGGTCCCGTCGAGGCTAATATGTGAAAATTCTCAATTCCAGTTAATTCCGAATTATTATACTGATTTGATGCAATACATTGTTGTGAATTGCAAAGTTGATTTATTACGCTATTGGTATAGTTTATTCTCCTTGAGTTAGCAGTTCGCATTGTTACATCGGTGTTCGAACTCGACGCCACAGGTGGCGATTGATATTGCGTTAAATGCTGAGTATGCGCAGGGGCATTGTCCGCGAAATACTGACTACGCTGTATCGGGCCCGTCGCTGGCGGTACTGGTGACCTAGTGGTCGATTGTTGTTGATAATTATTGCGATGGCTATTGTTATGGTTGTTATTATGCCTAAATTGGAATGAATTATTTGACGAGTTAAAAGAGCGGTTATTATTAACGTAGGGTGACAAATTGTTCTGATTATTAAATGCATTTGCACTAGATTGCTCCGTATGGGGAATATTTCTAGGTGAATAAGTGTAATTATTGTTAGGACTCGGCCTAAAGTTTGTTTGATTAGACCGTGAATTTTTACTTTCATAAACTGACTGAAAGTTTTGTTCTTCTAAGACAATTTTCAAAGCGTCTTCTAGAGTAGTCACGTTCCGTAATCTCACAAGTCTAACTAGATATGCCGGTAAATTATAAAGAAACGCATTTAGTGAACTATGGTTATAAATCGATTGTTTCGCTAGACGTAAGTTCGGATCGTCAAACGTTTCGCTAATCTTAGAAAATAAGACACTTCTCAAATGTTGTATCCTGTGACAAAATTCCTGGTAATTTTCATTACGGTTTAATTTTAAGGATTCGAGTTCCAAAGCCAAACATTCCTCGGATCTCGGGTCACCAAAATGTTGGCTTAGTAATGTTTTTAATTCGTCCCAATTATTAATATGATTCCGTTCTCCAACTAGGTTCGCAGCTTCCCCGGATAACCTACTTGTAATAACGTGGAATAAATATTCGTTTTGTAACTGGCTTCCTCGGAATGAATGGAGTATGTACTCGCATTTTTTTATAAAGAGTGGTAAAAGTCTAATATCACCATCGAAATTAGGGATAATTTTGACCATTTCCATAGGAACTCTCACTAAATTTTCCATTTTTCTTTCTTTTTGTTACAGAATACACTACCAATAAAAATAAAAAAATACTCTTCGGTTATTATTAAGTGAATTTATAAGGAAATTAAATGAAATAATTTAAATTCCTCAATTACTTAACTAATTAGAATAATTAACTAAGTGTGAATTTATCTAGTAATTAGGCGTAATTAATCCCACAAAACCAGAATATAAACACACACAAAATAAGAGAATAAGAAGGGTAGGAAAATACAGATTGGTGAAGAAGATCTACTCACAGTGCTGCAGTTTTCCCCATGCTCCTTCTGGAATATTAGTGCACTGTCTTTGAAGTTGGTCTGTTCGTTAATAAATTTGTTTGTTCCTTTTTTCCCGATTAAAACGTTGAGACGTACGACCGATTTTTCTGCGAAAACTTTTATTCGCCACGAAATAATACTTGGTCTTACGGGTCCCTACCGACTGCGCCAGTTAAGATAATGAACCCAACTTCAATAAAAAATATATTTATTTATTTTGACAGAGTTACAGTAAGAAGTTTATTACTACAATATTCGATTTTAAATGATTACAATTGTCTATTTATACTTAAGTTATATGCTACAAAACTATTTACTAAGCTTATTTACTGCATACGTTTGACCCAGATGGGATTGCTGATGATGTGCGAACGAATGAGATTTGGCAGGGGTGCTCAGCCTTAACTCGTGCGAGAGAGACGACTAATCGCTCAACTCAACTCCTTGTTTATGACAACATTATCACAGACACACACACACACACGCGCGCGCGCACACACACATACACACACACACACACACACACACACAAACGCGCGCGCGCGCACACGCACATGCACACGCACATGCACACGCACACGCTTGTCAAGGCCCCTTGTCAAGGAACTTTGTAGCTATAGCTTGGTCGTCATCGGTTAAGCAAGATGGACGCTGGTGGATGACTGCCCTGAGAAGGCATCTCGCGCAGTGGACTTACGAGCCCAAAACGGTTGTTGCCTGCAGCGGAAGGATTATCTTCTTACACTGCCTAAAGGCAGCCGAAGTAGAGTCGCTGAGGAAGAGCAGTGCTGGTATGGCCATACCAGACACTCAGACAAACAAACTCAACTTCTTGGCATACTCACGTATACATTTTTTCTTACTTTATAAGCCCGTAAAGTCCAAGGCTAGATGGACAAATATGCATCTAAAATCATATTTTTGGTTACAAATTATTTAACATGCATATGTATACGTGAGTGCACACATATAACACATTACAATAAGTCGAGCATGGTTTCGGCTTCGTTACTGCTTCACTCGAAATATACGTAGTCTTTGTCGGACATGTTTAGAGTACACTTGACTGTCTAAAAACCGTCAAAATTTCACAAAGGAAGTATGTGCACAGAGCCTATAGTCAAAGCTGTATAACTCACTTAAACTCCGGGTCCTCCTTGTACTTGCCCTCACCGTGCACACTTAAGGGCGCCTCACACTGCGCCGCAAGTTGTTCGCGCACAGACTGGTCTCGCATGTTGCTGCGCTGGTGACACTCCACGCACAGCAAGACCACATCGTGGGACGAGTGATCCTTCATTATTTCTACGGAAAGATGCGGCAAATAAAATCTTTGTAAAATACAATCCTTTAAGTAAAACTGAAATAAAGCTGAATTAATTCATTTAATACTTAAAAAACCGTACTTCAAAAAAAGTTTAAGCTGTATCTATATATTTGTTAAGCTTCTACAATATAGACACGATTAAATGTGAGGGCAATAACAGTGGAAGATGTGAAGTCATTAAAAAACGTGTGTGTGTGAGCGTGTGTGTACTTATGTAGTAATGTAGGAAGTTATACTTCTTTAGCGTAACAAAACAAAAATAACCAAAAATTATTTAAGATCCTGGTGACAATTAATTGACGGCTCCGTGGCGCAGTGGCTAAGCAATTTGTAGCAGCGCTAAGGGCCGCGGATTCGATTCCCGCACGGAACAAGTATTTGTATGGCCTACAAATAATGGTTCCGGATCCTGGATCTTTGTCCTTGAGCAATTTATGTTTATAAACTGCCTCCATTAAACAATAAAGAAGAAAATAATAGTGTGGGGTAACGTTTTTATGAAAAAGAAAAGCTTTAAAAACATACTGTTAATTGATATATAACTGCATAGCTAGTTAACTGATTGCCTCATTGGTGTAGTAATCGTAAATGCGGCTGCTGCTCACGTGGTTCCGGGTTCTAATATCGGGTCGAACCGGGCAAAAATTAGTTATGGAATTTTTCAAAAAATCAAAAAATCAATCAAGAAATCAATCCGAAGTCAGGAAGATTGCCATATTTCACCCCTGTGCTTTGGAAAGCACGTAAAGCCGTTAGTCCTGCACCTAATCGCTTTCCAGCCGTATCAATTGCCGTCCCATCAAACTGTGAGAGGGGGGGAATAAAGAGTGCAACACACACTTGTACATAATCTTGCATAATCCTATCCAGCGCATTTAGCTAGATTCGTTCATTAGACAACATTATTACTATTATTATATCTTAAACCCAATAACTGTTTTTTGATCCGATCCAGGATTAACTGTCACGTTTACGACCACTGAACCTACGAATCAGCCAAAGCCAAAGCTTTTTGTTAACAAAAAAAATAATACTATAATTGTAATATAAATGCGTAATATGAACACTCGCCTGGAAAATACTTCCTGTACTCCCTGGGCACAACATTCTTCCGAATGTACGAGTTGTTACTGCCGCAAACTACGCATTTGTTTTCTTTAGTGAGCTGGTAGTATCGGCCCACGTCGCCCACGGAGCGCCCGGCTGGCTCAAACCTTAGACGAACTGTGAGGGGATCTTTGACCACTATATCTGCCAATTCTTTTTCAACGTACCTATAAGCACATCACTCTATTATAACATGTGGGTTGGTGTTTTGAAAAGAGAAAATTTCTTTCAAAAAACTTTCATCTAGATCCCTACCTAGGTGGAGTTAAGCACACCTTGCTAATAGATGAGTCAAAAAATGACGGTATTTTCTAAATCAAACTTCAGAATGTAATGAAGAGTATCAAATCCTTTCTGTGAAAGGAGTATACCGTACAACGGACGTAAGTACAACGTTGGTAAGGCGATTCGGTAAACCTATCACCACTACTCCCGCCTATATATGACGATACGGTCACGTTGTTTACCATCTGTAGGGTTTGGATTCAGTAAATATCAATGGATTTTCTGCCATTAAGCCAGCATGAAAAGCGTCCACGACATTTGTAATGAGCTAACAACAGACTTTGAAAGGTTGACTTTAAATATCTTTACGAGAAAACTTAAAAAATTGTTTTTGGAAAATGCTACTACTAATATGTAATAATAATTTTATGTAATATAATTATTGTTATTTTTAAATATTGCCTATTAAATTTTAACTGACATGTATTTTTAATTTAATTTGACATAATCGTGGATTACACTGATTAGTTTATTTAAATTTCTATCTTTCTGGTACATTACAATTGCACACTATTAATTTAGTTGAGTGTTATGGCCTTTAACTGTATTAATTCTATAAGATTGATTAGTTGTTTATAGTCGAATATTTTTTTCATCTTATCAATTTTGTTTCTTTGGCTAAAGTCACTTAATTTAGTTAAAATAAACAAGTGTCTAACAGTGTTCCTTGATTTATCTAAAGCTTTTGACATAGTCTCTATCCCAGACTCGTTAAAAAAGCTAGAAAGGACCGGTGAAAGGGGTATTCCACAAAAAAAATTATGGAAGACTGTTTGACCGATAGATGGCAACGGGTTCGTTTGGATCATTATACTTTAAGTGACGAGTTGGTCGAGTCGAGACGATTTGGGGTGTCTCAAGGCAGCATTCTCGGTCCGACACTCTTTTTGGTATATTATATTAATGACCTATGCCAGCTTTAACACTAAACTAAAGGAAAAATAATCACCTTTACTGGTGACACTGCTCTGCTAACTTTATTTTTCTACATAGTCTCCTAACAAGCCAATGCATTTAGACAATTTTGTTCTAAGCCCAGAATTTTTTTAGAAAAAAAAATCTTTATCTTGGCGTCTATCTTGGCGGCTTTAAAAAGCCTCAACAGAGTCTATCACTTCGCCATTGTCTGCAAATTTCTTGCTTCGAAGGTGTTCCTTGAGCCAAGGAACTCGAAATGTTGAGTCGTTTTTTCTTATGCTCGTCGGTTAAAATAATTCTCAGTACCCAATGCGCAGAGACCGTTTTCATATGCAATTCGTTCGCAAGGATTCTTTGGACACTGAAATTTGAGATCTCAGTGATCTCTGCTATTCATTCTTCGATCTGCCAATACGACATTTTCTACTTTTTTCACGTTATCTTCAGTGAGGAATGTGGATGGGCGCCCTTCGCTATGTTTAGTCTTCCGTGGATGTTCTGCCCAGCTTAAGCTCCTTGGCCAAGCTTGCAACTGTGGAATATGGATGAGCAGAGTCCCACAATGTTACCACCAAGGCGCTGTGTGTCTTTGGTAGACATTTTTTTTAAACAGGTATTTGATGAATCTCTATGATAATTCGTATTCAAATGAATGTAATTCCCAGGGATCTTTTTTTTCTGATCTAGTAGGTACATAAACAAGCAAAAATAAACTATTTTTGGTTTTTTATGTGCACTGGAAATAACCGATTATCATTACTTTTGGATCACCCCTCGTAAATGGCTTAGTTATAATGTCTTTACACTAAATATTGACAAAACAAAGTACATTGCATGTGGTCATAGGGTTAACTTTCCTTCCACCACTATCTTTGACAATCACAATCTACACCTGTGGTCGAAGACTTCCCGTTCTCTTTTTTGCAGTGAAGGGACACGCTTGTGTTTTGGAGGCGTTGAATTTCACAAGATTTGCATCGCCCCATTCGGAGACTGTCTGTAGTGTGAGATTCACACGCTCTGCCATAGCTTCTCCTTCGGACTGGATTTGATCCCGACTGGTCCTAGGACTTGGTTGGTATCTCTCCACAACTGTGCTATCGTCTGCATACCCATAGATCCGGGCATAAGCAGATCATTACTATGCAGCAGGTAGACAGTAGCGGAGACAACGGACTCCTGAGTAACACCGGCGTTAGTCACCATAGGATCGGATGAGCAGCCATCGATGACAACCCTGAGAGACCGTTCACTCAGAAAGTCATTTACCCATTCAATCAGACCAGGGGATAAGCCGTACGCTGGAAGCTTACCCAAAAGGCTAGTGTGCCAAACTCTGTCAAAGGCCTTCGAGACATCAAGGGAAACAGCACGTGCTTCCCCACTGCTCTCGAGTGCCTCGCCCCATACATGTGAGGTATACGCTAGAAGGTCCCCAGCTGACCGATTTCGGCGAAACACATGTCACTGGTCAAACGCTTCCGCTGCTAAAGGAGATTTGTGTGCGGCCTTAACGTGTGCGCGTTCAAGTTACATAACAAAGGAAGTAGCTGGTGACATCCTCGTGGGAATATGGAAGAAGATGATCAGCGAGACTTGGAGTAGCCAGGACCCTGATGCGTCGGTCCCAGTTTTTGGAGGCAAGCCCGTATACACGGAGGGTGTCCTGAAGCTATGGTACGACGATCAGAAAGCTTTAGATTGGTTGAAGGGGAACATTGCTACCGTCGATATTAAATCCAACACCATCAAAAAACAGTCAGAGATACCGCAAAAAATTAAGTGTGGTATCCTTATCCGTGGTTGGGACCTGGGAACACTCACGCGTCTTTGGTCGTGTACTGGCGTACCAAAACCGCTGGGTAAACATCAGGGATTGGCTGTTGCTCAAGGCCGACAAACAGACGGTCGGGTAGTTCCTCGTTGTTTCGGTGCCGGAGGATCATATTCCGATATAAAAGCCGGACGCCTCCTCCCATGTGTATGTGAGGCAGTCTACGTGAAATTCCAGGGTCGTGGCCGAAAATTCTATGATACTTCACCAAGCAAAGAGGCGGATAACAACCCGGAAGTCATGGATACCGGGGCAGCGGAATCACTGGCTGCCAAGTCCAGTGACAAAACGGCCTGCACAACTAAGCCGAAGACACCAGTAGAGATCCGGCTCAGCGGCAGGTCACTGACTGACGAAGAGGACGGCATTTTGCAATGCATGGCACACTTGGTCGATTCAGATTTCAGCTTCCGACAGGCGGTTGTCATATTGAGCAACCCTATCCTTCACCTCCTTTATCTCTTTCCCAAAGGTAGCGTGAAGGTCTTCCATGAGGATCATCTGCTCTTCCTTATAGCGTTTGAGCTGCTTTTCCAAACAACGGGCCTGTTCCTCCTGTCCGCGCTGCAGCTGTTCTTCCAACTGACGGGCCTTTTCCTCCTGTCCGCGCTGCTGCTGCTCTTCCAACCGACGGGCCTGTTCCTCCTGTCGGCCTGCTCCTGCAGCATCATCATCAGAGTACATAAGTCAGGTGCTGCAGATGCAGGAGCTGCTGACGGGCCGGCCGCCGTGGTCAGCAGCTGGCCCTCCGACGTTTGCGGCGTTGCATTACCAAATCGTCTCTGGTCCGTTTCCAGCTGGCGTTGACTTCGGGTGCGGATACCCTCCATGTCGTCCTTTGGTAAAATCGGCATGATTTGATCACACTTTTGACACCAATTGTTACGAGCTTGGGGTTCGAGACAATTAAAAACTGCCGATTGAATTACCAAAATTGACACTTTAATTATAAAACACTAATTACAACTTAAACCACACTAATAATAAAACGCAATTGTACTACTGATCACTTTAATTCGCAGTTATTTCGCTTCGAAGTATTCGCTTATATCGCCAATTCAATACTGACTCGGTCGCGGTCTATACCGGACTTATATAGGGCCTCAGATAGTTTCCAGAACCTTCTACTGTAGAAACATCTAGTATGTTCGAGTACATATCAGTCCTGAAATTTCTAGAAAGATCTTGACTCTCCTAGTTCTGCCACTCGATACTAGAGAGCGCTAGTGGTAACTAGTACTGCCATGTACAAGACATTAATAGTGGCGCGCAACAATAGTATTCAGTCTCTCACAATGTTAGGTCCTTACTACATTGTTATTGTAAAATAGCCACTAAGTTTGGTGAAATAAATAAATTGAATTAATTCTATCATATTGTGCAATTATTGTGGCAAATAAATTCTTGTTACTTTTATTCTTATTTATGTACCATGTGCTAGATAAAGTTCACAAAAAGTCCAACATGGCATCCAAGCATACATATATAATAATAACATTACTTAATAGTAACTAAACACATACGGCACATACCATTCAGCCTTTTTAGTGTCACAGGTACATAATAACTCCCCATCCGGAGCTTGCAAGAAGCAGTTGTGATATAGAGGTTTGCTCCGTGTCGCGTGCGGGTAACGTTTGCTTAATAAGTTTTCTTTAATTTCCTTCCCTTCCCTTTCTTTGTGCCTAAAAAGAATAAATAAGGAAATATTAATATATAAAATAAATCAAAATTATTTATAATAGAATACAAACATAAAGTTCTATTTCACATAGTGAGAGCTGGAATTGAGACATCCTTAGTCATAAAAAGAATTTTTGAAGTTACACTTCTTTTGGGTCGTTCGGGAAAAATTATGAGAGTGAATTTTTTATGAAGCGTTCGCAAACTGACAGCCTAAAAACGACACCATAAAATTGTTACGATGCGCGCGCACATTGACACCTCAAAGCGACAACTTCATTGGGTAACTGTCTCTTAAGTTTTCGTGGGAACTAATAACTATATTTAATGTAGTTATTTTTAGTTATTTTTGTTTTGTTACGCTAAAGAAGTATAACTTCCTACGAGCGTACATAAGTACACACACATACACGTTTTTTTTAACTATTATAAGCACTGGGATTGACTGCCATCCCACCTGATGGTAAGTAGTGACGTAGTCAAAGAATAGTGGTGAAATTAACTAAACAAAAGCCTTTCTACTCTTGCATTTAAGACACCCATATTGTAAGAAGACAAATGCTAGCAAATTCCACATGTTGCTGTATACACGATGAACGACAAAACAACCTGTTTAGTTTGAATGCTTCGTATGTTTTTATATGTGGTAGAGCCAAAATGTAGCAGCAGCATGTGCAGCTACATTATGCTTGTACCAGGAATGGGTCGGTCGACCGGAGTATAACCACGCTCTCACAGAATACCAGAGTAAAATAGGAGCTCAATGCTGCTGTGTTTCATACAGTGAGTGTAGAGAACCGGAGACCCTTTTTACTGGAAATGAGGCATTACATCTTGGTCCTCCGGGGTGGCAATGCATCTGCATTTTGATTCTTAAACGAGGACAGATGTAGATGTCTGTGAGCCACAGCATCTACTTAACATCAGGTGGACTGCGTGCTTATTTGTCCCCATAATTCTATTTAAAAAAATGTTAAAACCAAGGGGGTGAAGAAGTTAGGCAAACACAATTCGTGGAGTTTTGACCACAAGTGCACAAATTTTCCAATATTTTGAAAAATATGTGGATGAGTACAAGAATTTTTGCATAACCCATCTCAAATTCTCTTCCGAGCAAAAAGGGGCCTATTGAAATATGCTGTTTCTTACTGAAATGTATCATTGGAATTCAGAGACCACCTTCAGTTTGGGGTTGTTGTTACAAATTATAAGTAAAAAATAGAGTTGTACCAAGTAACAACAGCCTTAATTGTCCAACAGTTAAGTATAATAATTAAATGAAAAAATAACACCTTTTATTTTAAAGTCAGATTTTTTAAAATAACTTACATTAATTCACTCCGTAACTTAGCTTTCTGCTTAGTTTTAAAGCTAACGTCTGCATACTTCCAATAGACTTCATTGAGATCGCGCCAAATGTTGTTATTATTAGAACCTCGCAACCAAGACCACAAGGACCAATTTCGTTCATTAATCATATTTACAAATATCTTGATAGCAACATGTGCATCGGCAGCTGCATATTTCACTTGGGCTTCTGTTAATTCCTGTGCCTCCCAATTACTACAACGCACCTGAAAATAAAATAAAGTATATCTTTAAAGTATGACTCTACAATGGATCAAGGGACACAGTGGATCCAGAGGCAACGACGCAGCACACCAACTGGCCAACAGAGTTTCAGCTCTGGGGCTGGAACCGATCAGACTAATTCCTATTGGTAGCATTCTGTCACTGGTATGTGAACAATTCACTAATCGACATGCTCATCATTATCATCATTACAGCCCTTCACAAGACTTCCTGCATGTCTTACCAGGTCGTCACTCCATCTAGGGGGGGGGGGGCTACTGGGAACTATGGCCGGCCCACTGCCACTTCAGGTTATTAATCCTTTGGGCTATGTTGGTCACTCTGATTCTACTACAGAAATCCTCATTTTTAAGTTTATCAAGCAACTGATAAACTTAGAAATGAGGACTCTCAAGGTCGCTCACTGCGCGACCTTGAGCGTCCTCATACGGCCAGGAGTGAATGATCCCGTCTCAGATCCGTAAGTCATCACTGGCAACGCACTAGTTGTACAATCTCGTTTTCAGGTTTTGAGGTATACCTGACGAGATGTCGTAATTTTCCGAACACTGCCCAGCCGAGTTGAATCCGTCGATTGACCCCTCGATCGAAATTCGTATGAAGAAGAAGGACTTTCGTCAGACGTCAACAACTACGAGCTTAGTGCTGCCACAACAACCAGCATAGGTGTGACATGGACATTAGACGTGGTCTTTGTTTTGTCCATGTTCATCTTAAGACCAATCTGTTGGGAGACACTATTGAGGTCATTGCGCAGTGCATAGGTCCTCCAGCGATTCTGCCATAAGGACTATATCGTCGGCAAATCGAAGGTGAGTGATGTACTCGCCATTGATGTTAATACCGTATCCTTTCCAGTACAGTAGCTTGAAAACGTCTTCCGATGCAGGGGTGAAGAGTTTCGGGGATATTACGACACCCTGTCTTACACCTCTCTGCAGTTGGATAGGTTTCATACGCTGGCTCTGTACTTGGATATCCATCGTAGCCCTACTGTACAAACACTTCAGCACTTCGATATACCAACAGTCAACTTGGCACCGCTGAAGGGATGCTATAGCCCAAATTTCAATGGAATCAATGGCTTTCTCATAGTCCACATACGCAAGGCAAAGTGGCAGATTGTACTCTTCGGTCTTCTGTACAATTTGCCAAAGGGTATATATGTGATCTATGGTACTAAAACCTTTTCGTAAATAGGCTTGTTCAGACGGCTGGAAGTCATCAAGTCTGTGTGAGACGATTCGTAATGAGTCTTGAAAACAGCACGTAGACGCGGCTCAGAAGGGAAATCGGTCTGTAGTTCTTCAAGAGAGTATTGTCGCCTTTCTTGAAGAACAGGATCACCGCACTTCTGCTCCATGCCTCGAGTGGTTCCGGAGGACGGAATTAAAGAGCTTCTGAAGTACTACAAGTACCGGTTTTCCACCCGCTTTCAGAAGCTCCGCTGTAATTCCATCCTCGCCTGGGGCCTTACCGTTTTTAAGGTGCTGGAGAGCCATTCTAATCTCGCTCCGACTGACGTCCGGGATATCATCGAAATAGTGTCCGATAAGACTTGTGGCTCAAACGATGACGTGTACAGCTGTCCATATAAACTCTCAATCTCACTCAAAATCTCAGGTGTCCCGGAAACAATGCTGCCACACTCGGTCTTAAGCTTTGACAGTTGGCTCTTTCTGGCAGACAATTCTCTGGCAAAGACTTTGGGGCCCTGGTTCTGCTTGATCGCTGTATTGAAGTTATTTATTTACCATAGGTGTTACAAGCAGTCCCCTGTGCAGAGCATGTATGAGGGAGGAGTCGGCGGCCCACATGTTGCTGACATGTTCGGAAGTCGCTACATGCAGGGCTGAACATCACTCCCTGAAGTTGCTGGCAACATCAAGGGACTGCTGAACTTCAAGGAAATTTCGTGGGTCGAATAATTGTAATATTCCTGGCCACATGCAAAATACGCGCTTAAACGTGGAATTGCGGCAAATAGCTCATAGTACACTAAACTAATAAGGTATATCAAGCATTTTAGGTGATCACACTAGATGTATTTGTCGTGTCTTGTGTACAAAGCTACGCAAAGGAATATTAGAGGTCAGAGACTATATTACCAATTGAAATGTTTCAATGTAGTGCACTAGGTTTGTCAACTTTTGTTGGTTAGAGAAAATTGAGCTAGATGACTACTGGTGTATGCTATTTCAAAAACAATGTCATTTACTCTACTGTAAATATATCTGTTGTAAATTTTATGATTTAAAGGAACCCACAGTATACACCTAGCCATGTATACTGAGCAATTTTGATTTTTGTCATATGGTTTCCAGTGTAATACCATGGCATGCATTTATCATTAATTAATAATTACAAGAAATATAATATTAGCCTTACCCTCCAACTCTTATCCAAAATAATACGAAGGTGTGATTTTGCTAGGAAAGCTAGCCCTCCCGGTGCATATCCAAACAACTCAACTATGTGTCGTAAATCCAGTGTAGATTTTAATGCCACTCCATAATCATTTAATAAGTACTTGGCATCATCCAATGGCGCCACTCCCACTTTGTATATGTTTTCATCTTCTAATAGCTCCTAAAACATTTTGAATAATGTAACACTCACAAAAGATAAGGGTAATTACATTTCATCATCATCAACAACCCCGTTGGCAGTTCATTGTTGCAGTACATTCTCATTTATCTGTAACTTTTGTAATGTGACCTAATGTGTATGATCCACCCATGAAAAAACACATTTTTGATCTGACTTATGCATTGCTGAAAGCCCATTACAATCACAGATCCAAATACCAGATTAAACAGAGGCTGGACTACTGCTCTTCAACTGTGTTTCATTGTAATAGATACCATATGGTTTAAAACTTGATGAAGTTGTAGTTTTATGGGTTTTTAAATATTTTTGTAACAATGTTTTTTTCAAAAATCAAATAATATTCCAATAAAACAAAGTGTATTTAATTTCATCAATTGAATAATCTGTTACCAAGCTATGAGAAATTTTAGGATATTGTTAAAAATTTAACTTAACAACATATGTTTAGGTTATAGTTACCGCCGAAACTAGAAAAGGAACCAAATACTTGGTTACACTTTTGGACTTGGCTGTAAACTTTGTTTCAGTCGGACTCTAATATCTATTAGTTACTGACTATGATGTATGAGCAAACCTTAATTCTTGTTGAATAACAATTATATTAAAACTACTTATGTACATCACTTATGTTAACAATAACTAAAATGGATTTTTGTGGGAGGCCTATATTCAGCAACGAACTTGTGATGAACTATAATGAAAATGATGGTAATGTTATATTTAACACCTGAAAGGAACTTTAAAGGAACAAGAGCCCAGCTAAAATTATAAAAACTATAATATGCAAGTTCTTTATAAAAAACAAGTAAAATTGTGCTATTTAATAAAAGTTAGTCAGTTTCTAGTATATGTTTATACACAAAACAATGCCACAATGCTGTGTTCTTTAATTATTTACACATTTTTAACTTTTTTTTTTCATTCTTCTCCTTTTAAGAATATCTATACTTTGATTTATCTATTTCTTATCTTATAAACATAAAACATAACTATTATTTCAGAACATTTTTCTAACAAATAAACAAATAAGAAATAACCATGAAATCTGTCAAATATTTCACCCCACTTCAAAGTGTTTGCTCTTAAAAATTGGGCGAATTAAGTTGATTTTTAATTTCATTGTTTATTAATGCCATTTATTGTTAAATAAGGTATTTACAAGATATTTACAAGAGCAATTTTGTGTGTTTTACAATACTAAAGAAAATACACCTAAATGGTGTTTTGTCCGTTCAAAAAAAATCTGTAAAAAAGAAAATAGAGGATACTCTTCTATGCCATCTGAATGAACGTCATAACTGTTAAAAAAAATTATGAACACAGGCAGGCATTACCAACAGGAGCATTTTTTCAAAGGTGCAAGTTACACATTTTAATTTGTTTACTTACCTTTAGAGAACTGGGGATTTCCTTTAAGTGACTCAGTCTAAACAGACCACAATAACCATCAAATGAAGATAGCTGAACTAAAGCCACAGGTTGTCTTCTACCTTGTGTTGTTACCCATTCACAATCAAATCCCACCGCCTTGTGCAATTTAATCTGTCTGAAAACAATATTTTATCTAAAACAAAGCATTTCAACATTTTAATAATGAATAGGTTGATAAGCGTGTAGTGGCGGTGTAAGTATATTCACTACCCCATATCATACCGTTGGTGACATAAAAAGCGACAGAGGCAGTCGAAAACTAAACATATACAAACAAAGTAGTAGCATCTTCCTGAAAATAACTCAAATTTATTTTAAAAAAATCTGCGGTTACCAATCCCCCTACCAAATGTGACAACTATGGCAAAATTTTCCCTATTAAGCAATCTATGGGGGAGGCCTATGTACAGCGGACTTATATAGGCAGTCACGGAGTCAGATTCACAAAAAAGTGAGGATAATATTTATTACTAATTCAGAATATTTGTAACCTGCGTAATTCATATATAACTTCATTGCACGCTTCTTCTGTTGTGACTATTTTATTATTTAAATACGATAAAGCCTCAGCTGCGTTTCTATGTCTTAATTTATATTTTAATACCAAAAGAGTAACGCCGGCACATCCGATTGCAAAAACTGTTGAGGTTATACCAGCTTTTAATTTTGAATAAGATCCCATTATACAAAATATTAGTTACACAAATAAAATGGTCAGGAAATTAATAAACTGTTAAAAAATCATCGAATAGATATAAAATTTATTGTCATAAATTTCCATTCGAAACTTAATGATAAAAATAAACGTAGTGATTATATTCTCATTGGATAAAAACAAAAACACATTTTTATTTATTACAATTTTGGCTTAGATGCTTGTCTTTTAAGCCATGGCACATAGATTAATAATTTTTACTAAAGACCATAGATAAGCATAAGCTTATATAAACGGGAGGATACAGAGAATAGAGATTATGCTACTATATTTCTCTGACTACGCTAAAGACAAAGCTTTCGGGTGTCTATAAAGTGGACTAGGTTGCTACAACATATCAAATAATCTGTGACACTAATTAGTATGTATGCTGTGGAATTCTGGCGTGAACTTAACTGGCAGTGGATTCCTGTACCTGTAATAGGACAGTTACCATACTCTTTGGGCGGCTTGCTGCTCCTGTATTATTGTTTATTTAATGGTTTGAAGTGTATTTTGTCATGTAAAGTTGTGCGATTTTGTGTATTAAATGTTTGCGCGTTGCTGGCTCAAGTTGCCGTCTAAATCTCCAAAAAAACTCCGCAATGTGATGCGTTCACATATTGCGAAGCAGTGTCCTATAAGAAATTATTATCACATGATAGTAAAAATTATAAAAACGAAAATTCCAAATGAAATGAAGACATGACTTAAAGAATAAGCATCCAAGCCAAAGATCTTAATAAGAAAATATATATTGTGAGTAAAAAACTATACTTTCAGACGACTTCAGAACATTTTATTAAGCCTTGAAAACATTTAAAGTGGATTTTGATAGGCTTAGGCATTCGGGTAGAATCTACTAATTATTCTGTGGCTTAGACTGTAATAAATGCGAGACGCCTTGAAGTGATATATGAAGACCAAAGAGATTTAAATAAATCTACTACTGTCTTTGATGAAGACTTAGTTTAAAGGACAAGCATCCTAGCCAAAAATCTTTAAAAAACGTCATTGATTTATGTACACTGTACACAGAATATAAAATAAATATGAAGCAAGCTAATTGTGAATTGTATTCAAAGTCAAAAGTTTAATTATATGTTGCAACGCATATGTAACCTGTGTAATATATTTACTTTAATATTCTTTAGCTAAATATAATTACTGAACTATGGCGCGAGACAGAAGCCCAGAACGACGGCGATCTCGTTCTAGAGAGAGACGTGAAAGAGATCGCCACGACGATCGTGAGTCCCACCGAGATAAAACTAAACGTCGCGAACGATCAAGAAGTCCGCGAAAAGAAAGAGATAGATCTAGAAGTCCAGCAAGAAAGGAAAGGGATCGGTCGAAAAGTCCTCGTAAAGATGGCGATAGATCTAAGAGTCCATCACGGAAAGAACGCGGACGTTCCAGAAGTCCTAAGAAACGAGAGGCTAAGGAAAAACGTTCAGATGATAAAGATAAAGGCAAGAATAAGAAAGAAGAAGACAAAAAGGAAAATGAAGAAAAGCAAGAAGAAGAACAAAAACCAATTAAAAAAGAGCCTTTATCATTAGAGGAACTTCTTGCAAAAAAGAAGGCTGAAGAAGAAGCCAGAAGTAAACCTGTTTTCTTAACAAAAGAGCAGAGAGCTGCTCTAGCCTTGGAAAGGCGACGTGAACAAGTAGAAGCAATGAGAGCAAATGTCGAAAAGCCTGCCATTGCCACTATTGATCTTACAGGATCTTCTAAGAAGGATGATGAAAGAAAATATAGAGAAGATAGAGAAAAAGAACGAGAAAGAGAAAGAGAACGTAAATATGAAGAAAGAAAAAATGCTGCTGATAGAAGAGATGATAAGAAAGATAAAAATGAAGATCTATCTAAAAATAAAGATAAGGAAAGAGAAGAGGAAGCTATTAAAGCTCGCTATTTAGGAATTGTTAAAAAGAAACGCAGAGTCAGAAGATTAAATGACAGAAAATTCGTTTTTGATTGGGATGCATCTGAGGACACATCAAATGATTATAATGTTTTATATAAAGAAAGACATCAAGTACAATTCTTTGGTCGGGGACATATTGCTGGCATTGATATTAAAGCTCAGAAGAAAGATCACAGTAAATTCTATGGAAATCTTTTAGAGAAACGTAGAACTGAATTAGAGAAAGAACAGGAAAAATTAAGGTTAAAGAAAGTTAAAAGGAAGGAAGACAAACAGAAATGGGATGACAGACATTGGTCTGAAAAAGATCAGGATGAAATGACTGAGAGAGACTGGCGAATCTTCAGAGAAGATTATAATATTACTATTAAAGGGGGAAAAATACCTAATCCTATTAGGTCATGGAAAGAAGCAGGATTTCATCAGGATATAATGGAAATTATTAACAAAGTTGGGTACAAAAGCCCTACACCTATCCAACGACAAGCTATTCCTATAGGATTACAAAACCGTGACATCATAGGTGTTGCTGAAACGGGTTCAGGAAAAACTCTTGCATTTCTCATTCCTCTTCTTACATGGATACAGTCATTGCCAAAGAATGAGCGTATGGAAGATGCTGATCAAGGGCCTTATGCTATTATTCTAGCACCCACAAGAGAGTTGGCACAACAGATAGAAGAAGAAACAAATAAATTTGGTATACCACTTGGTATTACATCAGTGGTAGTAGTTGGAGGTCTATCCAGAGAGGATCAAGGGTTCAAACTAAGGTTAGGTTGTGAAATTGTTATTGCCACACCAGGTCGTCTTATAGATGTATTGGAAAATAGGTACTTAGTATTAAATCGTTGTACTTATGTCGTTCTTGATGAGGCTGATCGTATGATTGACATGGGTTTTGAGCCAGATGTGCAGAAAATTCTAGAGTATATGCCTGTATCTAATATCAAACCGGATACAGATGCCGCTGAAGATGCTGCAGTATTGCTGGCAAATTACAATACTAAAAAAAAGTACAGGCAAACTGTCATGTTTACTGCAACTATGCCCCCAGCTGTGGAACGCTTAGCAAGAAGTTATCTTAGAAGACCAGCTATAGTCTACATTGGATCAGTGGGCAAGCCAGTTGACAGAACTGAACAAGTAGTCTACATGATAGGTGAGAATGAAAAGCGAAGAAAGTTAACAGAGATACTCCAGCGTGGAGTGGAACCTCCAATTATTATATTTGTCAACCAGAAGAAAGGTGCCGATGTGCTTGCAAAAGGTCTGGAAAAGCTGGGCTTCAATGCATGTACTTTGCATGGTGGCAAAGGTCAAGAGCAGCGTGATTTTGCTTTGGCTAGTCTTAAAAATGGTTCAAAAGATATATTGGTTGCTACGGATGTTGCTGGACGAGGTATTGATATTAAAGATGTGAGTATTGTCATAAATTATGATATGGCAAAATCAATTGAAGATTATACACATCGTATTGGTCGTACTGGTCGTGCAGGAAAAACTGGTAAAGCAATCTCTTTTGTCACCAAGGAAGACTCTGCAGTGTTCTATGATCTTAAACAAGTATTGCTTAGCAGCTCCGTTTCCACATGTCCTCCAGAACTCATGAATCATCCTGAAGCTCAACACAAACCAGGAACAGTAGTCACTAAAAAACGACGTGAGGAAATGATTTTTGCATAAATTGTTTTATAGCATTTGTATTTGGATGAAATGAAACTGCTACTATTCAAATAAATGATTTAATTTAGCTTTTTTTATTTATTATTACACTAACATAATATTGTAATAAATAAGAGGTCTTTAAAACATTCTACTATTGTCTTGATGCAACTCTCCTTCTGAAAAAAAATATTTCAGTGTTAATTTTACAGATGCTTAATCATAGCACTATATAATAGAATAATTGTATTCAATATAGAATATAAAAAAAAGTAATTAATGTTAATAATTTATTATTGTAACAACACAATCATGCATATTGCACAAGCAGACTTACATTAAAGTACATAAATATATTTGATGACACACATGATATTAATTCAGGTGTTTAGTATGTATAACACTAAAACTATACTGAATATTATACGTCTCAGATTAGTGGTAGGTAGTATGTTGACAAAATATCCGTGGTTTCATTTGCGCATTAGAAAATATTGCCTTTTTAAAAATAAAGATTCAAGTTTTTTTACCAATCTAGTAAAAGGAAAGCCAATAGTTAATTTTTTTATTATTATGACAAGATCACCAAATAAAGTTTTCAAGGATTCCAGCTTTGAGCATAAATAAAATAGTTGACTAGTTTACTCTAAGTATTTAAAAAAAAAGAGACATGCTTTTTTGAAATACATGAATGATTATGAACTCCAATTGTCTTTAGGACAAGCTCTTCTTTTCAAATGATCATACACATATATGTACATTAAAGTAGTATGACATTCTTATACACAATATGTTGATAAGGCTTATATGACAACTGTGTGGCTTAGTGGTCAGGATACCTAATTAATGTCGCAATGTTATGGGTTCAAATTCTAGTTGGAGACAGGATTTACTTATATATCTATAATTGATTTTTAATTTTCAAAATTATTGCAGTTTTGGTGCACTCATATGCTATTTATATAATAGACAAAAGCTACTATTTTAGTTAATTTAACTAAAACTGACTTTTGGAGATTTACTGTTAACTGTTACTGCACGAAATTAGTGCTTTTTTTAACTTGGTAATATGTTATACACGATAATAACGGATATTTTAATATTTATCTATAAATAGGCATCTGATTTTAAAGCAACCTTGTAAAATGATTTCTTATATTTACGCGAATACTACACATTGAATGAAACTATTTTAACGGATTACATCGCGTTTAATTTACCTACTTGTTTGTAATTCCCGACGTTTCGGATGCTCTTTACAGCACCCATGGTCACGTGGGGGACTGAGATGTTTGACGTCCCGATGTCATACTTAGCCCGACTACCTTCAGTTTTCGAATATTAATTTTTGGTCCTATCCGCTACGTCCGACCTACATCTTGAAGCTAGCTTCCATTAAAACATACTATAAGCTGGCGAAGAAAATTGGTAAATTTTTACCATCCGTCAAGTGTAATATCCCTCTTCAGGATGCAGGGGTGTACAAGCTTGATTGTGATTGTGGTCTCTCTTACTTAGGACAAACAAAAATATCAATAAAAACCCGCATGAATGAACACATAGAAAACGTGAAGCACCGATGCTCCGGGAAGTCTGCAGTCTGCCATACGTCAGAATAGAATAGAATAGAATAATTATTATACAATATTGATTACAAGTAATTCTTATTGAGTCATTTTTTTACTTTATCACTGGTTCGAAAAAAACCTCTGTCCTGGGAAAAACCAGCAAGAAACCCAGCAGGACTTTTTTTAAATAAATTTTACAATATAAATGATTACAAACTATGCAAACTAAACAAATTCTCGTAAAAGAACACCGATTCCAATCAAGAAAGATACGCGAGGCTATTAAAATTAAAAACATCCTAATTTCAATACAGAGGATGGATGGGTACTGCCATCTGTTTGGGATCCTATAATCAACAAAATTAAATCCAAACCCAGGCATACCACTGCAAGACTTCAAGATACTGTAAGATCGTTTTGCGTAGATCGGACCAAAAATTAATATTCAAAAACTGAAAGTAGCCGGGATAACCTTGATTTACATCACACATAACAGATGACGTTAAACATCTCAGCCCCCTCGCCCCCCGGTGACCATTGGTGCTCTAAAGCACTCATAGATTACTGTATATATACTAGAGATAGATGCGCGACTCAAATTTAATTTTCTTTAGTGTCGTGCTTTGCATAACAGACGGCGCTTACAAAAGAAGGAACTTGAAAAAAAGGGAAAAATTAAACACATCTGCTGGACGCGATCCGGGGTCTTTAGATTTCGGGACCGCCCGATTATCCCCCTGAGCTATTATAACCTTGTGCGTTGTGGCGAAATTTACTTCGCATTCTAATAATATTTTAGCAGTTTTTCATTGTCTGATAACACAGATATAATGGCATTTTCTAAAAATAAATAATGTTCAATAAATATTAATAACAATTTAAGCGTAACCAGTGACCGCTACTAACCGCGTAGTGCGCGTGAATTATTGCGTATGCATAGACTTAATATATAAGTGCCCTCTAGTGAGATTAAAATAAGTCTAGCCTAGCGCTTCGGAATGTAGATAGAAGCACATAAAACGTATCATTTTGTTCGTAAAATAATGTTTTAAGTTGCACCCCCATGAAAGCACTCGAAACATTAAAACACTAAAACACAAAACCGTTAAAACACTGGATCCATTTCTATCTGCGATTTTATCAATTAAGTATATGTTACCAGTTGATAAGGGTACCTATAATTTGGGGACAAAATCCCTCTCTACCCCCCTTTTATGGCGGCAACAGTCTACCTGGACAGATTAACAGCGGCGATGGAAACGTATAGGTTAAATAATAAATATAATAGTCGACACGTAACTAACGATCTCGACAGTTGCGGTAAAATCTAGTTATTATTATTATTTGGTAATAGGTGAGCAGCTTATAGCTGATATGCCTATATCTGTGTTGGTGTTTTATATTAGTACAAGTTCACACTAAGAATACACTAAATTGGATTGTGTTTACACCATTTGTCCAGTTTGTTTTTAAAACTAATCACAGAGGGAGCATCTACTACGTCTTGAGGCAACTTGTTCCATATATTTATGATTCTGTTGTTTAGTGTGTGATGTCCCACATTCTTTATGAGCGGGTGTAGGCCAATCTCATATAGTTAGGATGTCTAGGTCGGTGGATACTGCTGATGTTAAAAATATGTGGTAGCTCTTTGCAATTATATTTATGTGTCAATATTTTGTAGGTCTCAATAAGGTCTCCTCTGGTGCGGCGAGATTTCAGCGTTGTTAGATTGAATATTTTGAATCTGTCTTCGTATGGCTTTTTGCAAAGGCATAATGGAATTTTTATGGCTTTTCTTTGTACACTCTCCAGCAAATCTACATCCTTAAGAAAATAGGGGTTCCAAATTTGAAATCCATACTCTATCAGCGGTCGGACGTATGTTTTATAAACCTTGAGCAATGTATCTTGAGTCAGATGTTGAAACGATCGTCTGATTGCATACAAAATGCTGTTTACCTTTTTGACAATACTATGGATATGTCAGCAAACTTGAGATCGGATGATATTAAGACACCTAAATCCTTGTGTGAGTTAACTGACTGTACTGTTGAATTTCCAATGTTATACATTTATTTGGGATTGTTTCGACCTAGATGTAAAACTGTGCATTTGTGCACAAGAATTAGGTATTATAGTCCAATTTTTTGTCCACTCCTGTGTAGGCTCTAAGTCTTCTCTTAAGGTTCCCTGGTTCAATAGAGGATTTCCGAAATATTTTACATCATCAGTAAAGAAACAGGCTTCTGAATGTATAATAGAACTCAGATCAGCAACAAAAATGCCAAAGAGGGTAGGCGCGAGTACAGATCCTTGTGGCACTCCACTGAAGACATCTTTAGGTTGCGAATATACATTTCCAACTCTTACTTGAAAGGTTCTTCCACTCAGATAATTTTTTATCTTTTCAGAACATTTCCTCGGATACCCAGATGTTCCAATTTAACCAAAAGACGTCTGTGTGGTACCTTGTCAAAGGCCCGTTCGAAGTCCAGGTAGAATAGGTACGTGTGGCGCCGGAAGCGGCCTCCGCTGTTCGCGGTACCGCGCGCACGCACCAACCTTCTAAAGGAGGCCCCACTGACCAGAGTGCTGCACACTCTAAATAAAGTAGCTCAGGATGTAGATTTATTTTGTTGTTCCTTGGGTGAATTCACAAAAGTGACATTATATATATTGTGTTATAATAGTAGATAAGTTGTGTTCTGTCCTTGTTAAATTAGATAGTTTATGTGCCTACACTGTCGTATTAGGTACGCCTGTAAAGACAGAGGTAGAAATAAATAAATAAATAATATATCCAAAGGATTATGTTTATCAAATTCCCCAGTCCATCTGTGGTATCAGGAAAGAAGGTTAGTTGTAGTCGAGCGCCCTTCCTCAAAGCCATGCTGGTTATGCGGAATAATTTTCTCATCTGCTAGGTACTTTTTCTGCCGACTTCCAAAAAGGAGCCGGTACTCAATTCGACTGTATGTTTTTTTTTTATGTGTGTTACCTCAGAACTTTTTTCTGGGTGAACCGATTTCGATGATTCTTTTTTTATTTGAAAGCTGGTACTTCTCGTGTGGTCCCATATGAATTTGATCAAGGTCAGACCAATAGTTTTTAAGTTATTCTTAAATAACTTATATTGAAGTCGGCTGTACAAAATTTTTAATTTTAAATTATTACATATAGTATAAGGTTGACTAACGAGCACACAGTCCACCTGATGGTAAGTGGTTGCTGTGGCCCATAGACTTCTACATCTATCCTCGATTACGAATCAAAATGCAAATGCGTTGTCGCCCGTGAGGACTCAGATGGAACGCCTAGTTTCCAGTAAATAGGGTATCCGTTGCTCTACACTCACCATACGAAACACAGCAGCGTTAAGCTGCTATTTTACGCTGGTATTCTGTGAGAGCGTGATACTTCCACGGACGAGTCGACCCATTCGTGCTTCAACTATACCAGTAATATAGTTGCAGCATGGCTCTACCACGTATAAAATAAGGTTTGAACCATAGAAAATAGATTGCAGTTACTAACCTCACATGCTTTGAGTATCAACATCGTTCTTAAAGCGATCTGAAAATTAAATCGAAAAGTCGTACAATAATCTAATTATGCTTTATGATAAAGCCTAGTTTAAGCATTAAAAAAAAAAACAATATTTAAAGACGGAGAAAATGTATATTTATCTTACTTTTAAAAAAAGTCGGTAAATGTGGTGCGCAATAATTGCAGGCTTAGAAACCAAATACAAAGATTAAAGCAACTACCGCATAGCTACTGTCACTTCACAAAAAAAAAATCACAAAAGTCGCTACGTAATTAATTCGTTGCTTTATTTTTACTTTAAAGGACTGTGTGGAAACAGTCTTTTAGAGGAAAAGTAAGTGAAATCATAATAATTTCCTAAAATATTATATCATGTAAGTATAAACATCAGTTCCTAAGATAGTGTATTTATAATATTAGTAGCAATTTTTATTATTTGCATTATGTGAATTAATTAATTAAAATGAATTATAATTTAATAAAATTATTGACACGATGTGTATAAAAAATTTTACACAACATTTATGGATGCATGTGTGTGTGAGTGCGTGCATGTGCGTGTGTGCGTGCGTGCGCGTGTGTGCGTGCGTACGTGCGTGGGTGCAGGCGGGCGGCAATGCGTGCGTGCGTGAGTGTATGTGTGATAAATGAATAAAAATTAAAGTCAAAACAAAAGGTGAAACAATTGACACAAAAAGCCAAAGCAAGAAGAATGGTGGCACATGCAACACATGCTTATTATAACCAACTTCGTTTACATTGATACCTATTCTTTACTCTCCAGTGGTTTATGGTCAACTGTGTCTTTTGATGGTGGAGGCATAATTGCCTGCTTGGCAGACTCAGCAATTGAAACTGTCAAATCGACTAACTCAGATACGTTCTTAGGCAAGGACAGTTCGGGGAACTTTACCTCAAGTTGTGGGTCACCGGGTTTCACTGACAATAACAATAAAAATACATTAGAAAAACTATATAAACATACTCTTATTGTATACAATTCAATACCTAAAACACTAGGAGTTCACTCATTTCATTCTCGTATCGCAGTGGTTAACTGCAGCTATGAGGGCCGCGATTACGAATCCCGCACGCAACAAGTCTTTGTATGGCCACAAATCTAGTTTGGATGTTTATACACATGTTATTTATGTAATACGTCTTAATGTTAAAGGATAAATGACAAGTGTGTAGTTGAAACTCAGGCAAACAGAATATCAACGTACTATCAAAATGTCTACTGCTAAACATAGGCTTCTGACATAGATTTCCTTATAGGAGGGATTTTGTCATAGTTGTCATGCTCTGCAGGCAGGTTGGCATCTATAGCTTTTTAAAATTATTATTGAGGTGTTATCAGGAAGATTCTGCTGCCCATCTCCTTTTAAAATAATTATTAATTATCATAAACGTCTGTTTTCTCTAACCAAAACCTTCTAAGCCTGTAAACAGTTCCTTTTTTAAATAATGTACCTCTTCAATAATATTTTCTTCTGTATTGTAAGGGCATTTTATATACATATTATATAGCACAAGGAAGACCGGGAGCCGTTATTTGTAAGTCATACAAACACTTGTTCTGAGCGGGATTAGAAGCCCTACAGCGTCGTGGGCGTATGTTCAGCCACTACACTACCGAACCGTCAGTTCTTTGCTGAACATAGATTTCTTTCAATAGAGAGATACTCCTACAGATATGTTATAAATTATAATCATCACATCTAAGAAGCAGTTTGTTGTCTTCATTACCGGATGATTTGTTCACTTGTTGCTGTTCTCCATTGTAAGTCTAGAATCTAGATATTGAACAGCGGCATAAACGCAGGAAACTATGAAATGATTTTACCTTTTTTTTATACAATAAGAATGTCAAACGAGCACAGTCCACCTGATGGTAAGTGGTTGCTGTGGCCCATAGACATCTACATATATCTTAGTTTGCGAATTAAAATGCAGATGCGTTGTCAACCGTGAGGACTAAGATAGAATGCCACTTTTCCAGTAAAAAGGGTCTCCGGTTCTCTACAATCACCATACGGAACAGAGCAGCGTCAAGTTGCAACTTTACGCTGGTAATCTGTGAAAGCGTGGTCCTTTCCTGCTCGGGCCGACCCATTCGTGCTAAAACTATACTATTAATATAGCTGCAGCATGTCTCTACCACGTGTGAAACGATGTATGAAACCTACACTTATTGCAAGACCACGAGATCTAACTGGCATTCTTAGTCGAATCTCACAACACCTGCGGGACAATGTGGGGTAATCACATTGATTCACTTAAGGCACCATTCCACAGCAAAAAATTTATAACCATTGGTAGTTACCCAACTAGGAAAATTATATAAAGACTGGCTTTTTATATGAAAGAATTCTTACCACCATACAAGAAGTTGTATGCAATATTAATATACTGTTTGGCTAAAGCCCCATTTCTCTTTGCAATTTCTTTTGTCTCTTCAGGGAAGCATATGCCACCCATTGCCGCTGTGCCGATACCGGCATAAAATACTCTCTGGAAATAATAATAACGCATTATTTCTTAGCAATAATTTCAAAAACCTATTACCAGTAATCACTATTGTTAATAATTTTTCTTTTTTTTTATAGGAGAGCGGGCAAAAGAGCATGCGGCTCACATGATGGTAAGTGACTACCGCCACCCATGAACAACTGCAACACCAGGGGAATTGCAGATGCGTTTCCGGCCTTTTATCTAAAGAACAATGGCAGACTTTCATACATAAAATTAGTTGAGAAGAAATAGTAGCGTGTATATATCAAAAATATCTTAAAATGTTAAGCGTCAGTCCCATAATAACTCTGTCAAAGAATTTTGTCTTGAGAAGGCATCAAATAAAAGATATTTAGATTTGAACCTTTTTAGGTTGTCTTATGTCATTTGGGAAAAGTCATGCTTCCTGTGATTGTTTGATGTTAGCTTAATACATAATAGAGAGTTTTTAGATTATTGTACTTCTATAATATATTTGCATACTATAAATGTATATTTCTGGCATGGCTCCAGGGCCTTTGTATCATCGTGACATTCTCAGAAGTGGTAGAACCCAGAGCCGTAAAGCCAGTAAAAAAAACAGTGACATTTTGTTTTAGCTAGTGTTGCCATAACATTAAATGGAATTGTTACATAGTACTATGATTGAGATAATGTATTATTGTAGGAAGTTCTTTGTAAGAGACTTATTCTCAACCATATCACTTTTATTTTTATTATTACTGATAGTATAGTTATTACTGATAATAACTCAATATAATGTTGGTAGTCTTACAAAGTGTATAAGAAAATAGTATGAATATACTAAATGGCAGCACTTGAATAGAGTATTATGATTTAAGTTATTTGATATTCCCAAAAATGTTTGTTTTTTTCTGTGGCTTTAATTAAAATACATTTATGTTTGAAAAATCATAGAAAAATAATAAAACTCATATTATATATAACTTATTTCTAGACGCGATCATTTTTGTCAACTATTTTTCTGCCATTGTTCTTTGTACACTAACTTAAGTGGCAACTAAAATAGTTGCGGAGTACTGAACTGTAGTGCAGAATTCTGGGATTTAGTGAAATGGTCACAGAAAAGATCATCCACATAAAAATTACTGGAATATTATGTTATTTTAAAGATGAATATTTTTTTTCTGGCCACCACTTTGGTTTCTGATGATTTGAATTATGTCTTTGAGCTTCTATCTTTAATGTAAATTCCAACAAAGGGTTAAAAAAATGGGAACTGCTACATAACTTGGCTTAGTGTTCATGAGTATATATCAGTTTGGGTATATGATGAAATAAAGTGAAAAAAGTATGCGTCTTCTATATTTACTCACCCTAATAATGCCTCCTCTAAGGCCAAATATAAAACCTGTAAGACCTCCCATGGCAACTGCTCCATATCGTACTTCCTTGTTATCTTCTTCTCTTAGGTACTGGACAATCCCTATAAAGATATTTTAAAAGGTTTTATTATTGCAATTCCAAGCAGCAATATTGAAGATACTACCAAAAATTTAAACCAACATGCAGTTCTGTCCCGGAACTCGTGGTAATTGTCTTGAACGGTATGTAAAAGCGATTCAGTGTGAGCTATGCCAATTTGGGCTGTCTCTCGTACTGCTTGCACTTGTGGATGTATTACTGATCTTAGGTAGCTACTTTTCTCGGCCTTGGCTTTTGATTTTATGTATCTGTAAATTAAGAAACCCTGTTTAAATTTTTCTAATAAAACCCATATGACAACAGGCACATCGGACAAATTCCTCAACTATACCATTACCGTTACAGCCTATTAAAGTCCACTGCTGAACATAGGCCTCCCGCATAGTTATAGGAGGGATATTTGCCATAGTTGCCACGCTTGGCAAGTGGATTGGCTACTGCAGTTTTTTAATTGTAGTCCTGATTTGATTCCTTCAGTCGCCTATTACGACACTCACGGGATGATATGGGATAGTGGACATTTTTTCACTTTGATGAAATCCCCACAAGACCGATAAATCCTGATACTCTGGCTGACTAATATCATATAACACCGGTCTACAGCATTTTTGCGCATGGGAGATATATACCTTATTTTTGTTGCTTTTATAGCTAGAAATAAGAAGAGACAAAAAATGGTTCTGTTTTTGATTTTCTGTGAAAAATTGCAAAAAAAAAAACATATAAATAAACATACATAAGATCTGTACATAGAAATGATTTATTAAAAGATAACAAACGTGCATTTATGATTTATTGGTCTTAAAATAGAGTCCAAAAGTTTAAAAATAAATTAATTTGCTTTTCCTGTTATGTTCAGCAGAAGTTCCTCTTATTAACCCCCAAACATAATCCTCCATCATGCTTTCGGTGTCATGGCCTTGGTAAGGTCTCTCAAATTCCATTATGTCTTGATGGAATCGTTCCCCTTGTGCTTACGAATAAGCTCCCATATTATCCTTAATCTAAATGAGAATGTAATATGTGCATCTACATCCGATGATACAAAAGTTCAAAATCATGTCAGTAATCAGCTCTTCATAATTTTCAGCTCTATGGTTTCCAAGGAAACCATGAACTACTGCCTTAAAACTGTTCCAGACTTTTTACTCCTCATCTCTAAGTAACCGCGGGAAAACATCACAATCCATATTTTTTTATTTGAGGGCCTACAAAGATACCAGCTTTAACTTTCGCCTCTGAAAGCTTTGGAAATAAAACTCTTCAAATCTTTGAAAGCTTCGGACTCATGATTAAGAGCCTTTACAAATTGTTTAATAAGACCCATTTTAGTATGCAATGGCAGCATTAATATATTTTTAGGATCAACAATTGCTTCCCATTTAATATAGAATTTTCCTACTTCGTACTTAGTACGAAGTAGGAAAAAAAGCTATTTTTGGTGATAGTGAGCTGCATCATTCCTACTATCCATCTTGCATTCCAGTTAAAAAACACACCATCTTTCAGTGACCATATTTCGCAAACACATAGGTACTGTTTGTTGAAAGCAAGAAACACTGCCTCCCAGCCCTCTTACTTCTCTTTCGATTGCTGGCGATAGCGACAGCGCGCAATGACCGACTTTAATTGGGCGCGAAATCAAAAATGGTCAAATCGCTATAACTTTTTTTAAAGCAAATATTTTCAATGTACAATCGCATTTTTTATATATTTTTGCTTAAGTATATAATCAGAATAAATGGAGTAAATCCCATGTGCAAGAAATTTTTATTTTTTTGTTCACTGGTGTAATATATACCTTTACTTGTGGGTTGTGAGGAAACAAATGCCATAACAAATCAATCGCTTCTAGACAAAAAGTAATAGTAGAAACTATAATGAAGGTCATGACAGATAGCTACCATGAGGCATGTCCACAAATCACTCCACCATGTGGGGCCATGAAAACTTCTATGAAAGAGTTGCCATGCTTGGTAGATGTGTTGGCAACTGCAAGTTTTTAACTACTATATGTAAAACAAAATATATATATATCAGATATTTGATATTGAAGCAATATTGAGATTCAATGACTATATATGTTTTGTATCACCCACTCCTAAAAGCTTGTGTCTGTTCCTAGTAATAACAGATTTTATATACATACATTTAAATAAAAATAAAATATCAATTTTCTTAACCTGTTAACTGGGGAGTTCCCATTCAAATTATGCAACATGTACCGGGTGCGTATTCTTTCGCTAGGACATGTCAATACGTCACGCCTGGAGACCGTGATTTCATATTTCTATATTTTTATTTATACATACAATAAATGAATAACTATGAAATATATATCGTTTATCAATATTTTTGAAGTACAAAAGGAATCACAAAATAAGTTAAAACAAGTAAACAAAATAGAATTACACAATAGGTACATATAAAAATTCAAAACTCATTTTCTGTGTGATATATTTTAAAACAATTATTAATACATAATGCTACACTACAATTCGGACACCAGTAAGTAGATTCTTTCCTAGCACCTTTTTTGTAACACACTCGACATTTCCGGGATTTAGTTTTTCCTGTATCCCTTTTCATTTGCTCTGGAAAATGCCTTTCCACTATGCGTGATGGTTTAGGTGTAGAGCTGCTTGTTGATGCCTTTGGTGGGTGTTTACGATATTGTTATCAGCTAATTTCTCTATACACTCTAACAAAAATCATTATTAGATGACTCCGATAACGAACTCATAATATGTCTCCTTCTTTTACTTGCCGGTACATTGAATTCATCATCACTGATATCGCTCTCATTCATTTTGATGAACACTAAAAAAATTTTTTTAACAAGATTGGAAATAAAAATAATATATAATAGAAATATATTTATAGCCATTGCATGTATTTGTAAGCATTTAATTAAATAGATAAATAAAATAGGTGGTAAGTATAAATATGTACCCGTCACTGGTCACCTAAAACACGTCTATCACTCATAATAGCGAAATTGTTCTGATTCCATGCACATGTCGATTCATGCCAAGATACGCATGGATGACGTAATATCATAGCCGATCGGAAATATACGTCCCGTCCATTCCAGGGTGCAAATTAATTTTCGAGGACGTATTCATATGTCCTACCTATACCCGATATTGTTTATGCCTGACGCATTTATGCATCTTGTCCAGTTAACAGGTTAAAGTTTAGTCTGAGACTTTGGGTTTTAAGTTAAAAATTGCTCTTATGACCCTCCTTTGCAAAACAAATATAATATCAATGTCAAAATAAAATTGCAATTTAATGCATATCTGTTAATTTTAATTACAAAGTACAAATATAAGAATATTTAATTTTTATAAAACCATAACTTATTTTGTTTTGTGCTTGCAAGAATATTCAAGAAAATCGTAAAAATATGTGTTTCTGAGTCCTGAATGTATACGTAAGATAAAAAATTGATCTTTCGAACAATAGTCATTCGAAAGTCGTAACGTACCCAACGTTAGTTAATCAAAATGTATCAAACACATAAAGATACAAAAATATTGTCTTGATAATTTCGATGTAAGACTAGATACATACTCCCCATATTCAGCATGTGGTGCTTCGTATATTGGAAGCTCAGAGGGTCTCATTGGCGGCGGTTTTAGAGGTTCTTTCGGACTCTCCTGAACAGGAGAGGCAGCGCTGATTGTTGGTATCAACGCGATCACCCCGGATCCCATAGCCACTTTTCGAAGCATTTTTTTAGAGATTTATTAGTAAATTGAGGTAAACACTACGTTGTAAATTTATAGATCAACTAATTAAGTTTCGTAAATCAGATCGTAATAAATATTTAAAAATTACTATAAAATATTGTAATTTTCGGTGATCAGCTGCTTAATTTGACATGTGTGTCAAATTTACAATTATGTAATTTGTATTTTTTTTTAATAACTGGCTTTACGGCTATGGGTGCTAGCCCTTCTGAGCCTCAAGTTACGATGTATAATTATCCTTCTTAGTACACTGCTTCACGATATGTTGATGCGTCATGTTATGCAGCCCTTGAGAGATTTTGACGGGCAACTTGAACCAGCAGACAGCTGATAGTTGGCGATGGTATCTCAAGACGCCTAAGTAGACAGACACCTTATCTTAAGAATCACATCATCATCAGAGCACATGCGCAGACATTTAATACACAAAATGGCACCACTTTTATATATCAAAATCCACTTCAAACCATTATTTAAACAATAATACAGGAGCAGCAATCCGTCGCCGGTCAAGTTCCCGCCAATACTCGTAATTTGCAAAGAGTAGGTAACTTTAGAGAGTAATAGTGACACGGATTATAAACTCTATACAAATAACGCGTAGTGCAACTTAGAACATTATTTTACGAACAAAATGATACGTTTTATGTGCTTCCATCTACATTCCGAAGTGCTAGGCCAGACTTATTTTAATCTCACTAGAGAGCACACTTATATATTAAGTCTATGTATACGCAATGATCCATGCGCACTACGCAGTTAGTAGCAGTCACTAATAGTTACGCTTAAATTGTTATTAATATTTATTGAACATTATTTATTTTTATAAAATGCCGTTATATCTGTGTTTTCAGGCAATGAAAAACTGCTAAAATATCATTAGAATACGAAGATAAATTTAGCCACTACGTACAAGGTTATAATAGCTCAGGTGGGTAACCGGACGGTCCCGAAACCAAAAGACCCCGGATCGAGTCCAGCAGATGTGTATGTGTAATAATAATATATCATAATCATTACAGCCCTCCACAAGTCCACTGCTGAACACAGGCCTCCCCCAAGGAATGCCACAAAGCACGGCCCTGAGCCACCTGCATCCATCGACTTCCTGCATAATAATAATAATATATGAATAATATAAAATAAATAATATAATAATATAATAATATAATATATATATATATATATATATATATATAAATAATGTGTATTTTCCCTTCTTTTTTCAAGTTCCTTCTTTTGTAAGAATTAAGCGCCATCTGCTCGGCAAAGCACGGCACTAACGGAAATTAAATTTGAGTCGCACATCTATTTCTAGATATATACAGTATTGTATGGTGGTTCGGCGATCGGGGCATTATTGGAGCTGTCTCTACACACATGCCTGCCGTTCAGTATGAGAGTGTACGTCTCGCTGGACGCACGTGTTGAGAATGGCGCCAGTTTTATCGAAATATCAATAAATCAGTATATATAGCTTTGGCTCTTTTTTATATAAAATAAGGGTGACAAATGAGCACAGTCCACCTGATGCTAAGTGGGCACTGTGGCCCATAGACACTCACATTTGTCAATAAAACAACTAATTAGTTAATAATTACAACCATAATATAGTTCTTATAAGCTGCAGCATAGTTCTGGCACGTTATTTATAGGCTATCAAAGACAATTAAATATGAATAACTTCACTTGTCATAATTTAATATAACCAATTTATTCTGTTATATAACTTAACTGACTAGTGCTTAATAACCATAATTTAACTAGTGTTACAATAAGCCAGGATAGTTTTCTAATGATGAGTTTTAATAAATTTAATTACTAAAATTTGTATTTTTGTTTAATTATTTAGTTAATGATATTTTATTTATATTCCAGCGATTTTAATATTGGAATATTTTCTTTCCCATGCTAGCCCTTATTATAAGTTAGGTAACAAATCCGAGTAATGTTACTTGTAAGTACAACGTTCAAATAACATTCTTTCTGCGGTTCTGACTTATACCCATACGTGTGCTCTGCGTGAAAGTCGCAACGAACTGATTGAAATTGCCCCAATTCCGCTACACACGCGACAGCGGCAGGGTCGATCTAGGGAGCAAGGAAGGTCTTGCGCTCCTGCCGCCCTACCGCAGGGCCGATTTAAAAAATTGCGCCTGCTTTCCTACACACATCACAATTAAGGAGGCAATTAAGGGTCCCCACTCCTACACCCTAGATTGCCCCTGCGGCAGGCATGTCAGAAGCCGCCTTTATAGTCATGGGTTACTCATCTATTTTATTTGAGGATGAGGGATTACATCATTTTATCTAGCGAGGTACTCACGAGATACTCCTCATTTGAGGTGAGGAATCACTAGTCGGTGTATTCATCTCACAAGGCTCCTTCCAAAAGTTTTTTGAAAGGAGGAAATATTGTTACCATATTCATTATATTTATAATATTATTATGTTACAACAGGCGTTATCAGTGGACGCAAATAAAATTCGAGATCACAAAAAAGTGCGCATGATTTTATATTCACACTCATATATTTGACTTGATTGTTTCAAATCCCATTACTCAAAAATTAATTTTGTTGTTTATGAAGCTTTTTCCTCAATATCGACTCCTCACTCGTTTAGTTTTGCTGCAAAATATATAATCTAGATACTTACTTGAACTATTTTTAATCGAGTTGCTCGCTCACTCACTCGGGACACGATTCATATTATCAGTCATAAGCGAGGTCGTGAACGAGGGAGTGAGGTGTTTTAATGTTAAAATTCGAGTAACTCTTTCGATTTGCCGTCACGAGGATCTCAAACGAGGCAACCTAGAGGCAACTCATGAGTGAGGGACACATCACTACTTCCTTATATATTGCTATACTCTTTGGTTAGTCTGTGCTGTGTCTGTGACCATAGATAAATAAACAAGTCTGTGATAGAGATGCGACATACTTGCAAAATTTAATACCAAGGCTTCTAAGTACGAGTATGGAAAAATACTAGGGTCGAAAACCAGGTTTTAAAAATACTTGAAAGTATTTGTTAATGTCAATATATATATGAATGCCTAATTTGATTCGGGCAAAAATTTATACTGAACGTTTTTAAATGTTTTTTGGTAACGAAATGAAATCGTTCTTTTCTACTTTTCGGCTTAGGACTCTTAATAAATAAAAGTTTTAAAACTGTCTCTAAATTCAATAACTAACTAAAATAACTATTTAAAAATTAGGTCACGGTCAGTAGGTTACGTAATCAGTTCACAATAACAATTGAATTTACAAGAAATCGAAACAAAACTTTTACTTCCTCGAATATAAACATAATTCTCATTACTTACTAGGTACTTACGCGAAGTGTCCAGCCGCGGTGTCAGTTTGAAAATATTTGCAAAGAGTGTAGTAATATATAAGGAAGAATACTTGCATAGGAATTCGACCCGCTTTCCATGTTAGGCTATTATGACTAAGGAGCAAAGTCGTATAAATAAAAAAAACACTGAAGTTCAAAGTATTTTTCATTCACAAATACGATTGAGTTTCTTATTACTATTGAGATATGGATCATTTTCCTATGCAAGTATTCTCATACTTGCAAGTATTTTTTGGTCGTAAAAGGGCGCCGTACTTTAAAGTTAATACCTGGTAGCGTAAATACGTCTCATTGCAATACGAGCGACGTGTCCAGCCGTGGTGTCAAAATTTGAAAATACTTGCATAGGAATTTCACCCGTATTCCATGTTAGCCTACTATGAATAAGGAGAAAAGTCGTATAATTAAAAAAAATACTTTGAAGTTTTAAGTATTTTTCGTTCAAAAATACGATTGAGTTCCTTACTACTATTGAGATATGGATAATTTTCCTATGCAAGTATTTTTATACTTGCAAGTATTTTTTGCTCGTACCAAGGCGCCGTACTTTGAAGTGAATACCTGGTTTTAAAACCTGGTAGCGTAAATACGTCTCATCTTTAGTCTGTGACCACAAAGTACCGGTGACTGTGCTGCTGACTGCTGTGCTGTACCTGTAGTTTTGTGCAAACTGCATTGTGTAAATTTTATTATAAAAATTCTAATAACTTATATTATAAATAATAAGTCATTTATTCGTGTTAATGAAAAATATTTTGCTTGTGAAGTAGGTAGCTGTTAGAATAATAATACATCTTTTGTGACATACGACTATAGCGTGATCGTGAGTACAGTTTTGTGGTAAATAGGAATCCCTGTTTCACTTTTATACGGTAATTCGTGTTTAATCTCTCTGTATCGAATTGGTTTTGTAATAATTTTTCACTTATAATGTCGGGAGTGCGCGCTAGTCGCGTACCTAAACGCCTGCGAGCTCACCGTATGAAGAGTCGATCAGGTAAGCGAAGACCCCATGATGGTGCTTCGCCGCTGCTGTCACAGACAGGGAAATGAACACCGCTTGCAGATTTTCTCTTAGTATAGCTTGCTTGAGTTAATGGTCTCATTCTGAAGGTTCCATTTCATCAAACATCTTAAATACTAATTACCATCAATACTGTCCTTGTCTCCCATGTGTTAGCTGCAATAGAAAATAAGTTAGTTCTACAAAATTACAAACTAATTTAGGAGAATATTGGATTAATGATTATTTTTATTTAAAAGATAATGCTGATACATATCCCATGTATAAAGTGAACATAAAAGAAGTGAAACTCATTTGGTTATTTGAGCAGCACATAATATTATGACATTGTGTTAAATATTTAAAAACAATATTTCATATTTTATTAAATATTATATTAAAATAATTTAAGTAATTATAATTAATATTTCAATAGACTATGTATTGCTTGACTTATTCTCAAGTGTCAAGCAATTCATCTTTTTATTATGAAAAATAACATTGAAAATCATGTTGCTGCTTTAAATATTTGTTATAGTGCACCAAAAAAATTCCACTCAAGTAAACCGTTTTTCATTGAGTAAGTGATCTCATCTTGAGTTGTTATTATGCATGTATAACTCATCAAATAATTTTCACATTCTTAACTTTATTTCAGATTCTTATAATGTTATTATTTTGGTAAAAAAAATATTGAAGTACTATCAAACTTATGTATTCCTTTCAAAAAAATATTCTTGAGTAAATGTGTTAGCATAACATTATTTTCTGTTACTCATTTTGAGGGGCTTGTTCAAGATAATGATGTACACCTATCACACTCTTCTCAATTTGTTTTGTCTGATTACCATGGGTAGTGGATATTCTTACACCACCTCTACATGGTAAAAAAAATAAGTTAAAATAAAATCAAAGAGCTTTATTTTATTTAACTTATACTTTTGGAAAAGAAACAGTTTTTTTTCCCAAAGTCAGGACAAAAACCACTAGCACATGGGTCCCCAATTCCAAGTCCTGGAAACCCTACTTGCATGCCTATTCTAATGATGGCTTTAACATTTTAATTTTAAGAAATAATTAAAAAATTCAAGTACTAAAATTTTGTAACGTTCTTACCAACATAATATTGATATTGTTGGATTTTAGCCAATCACATCTACTGCTGTCAGAGTCATGTGAATGAGCAGAAATGATGAAAGATTTATATTGATTTGAATAATTTTCACCTGGGAAATCAATTATCTTACTTTAATCTTGTATTTTTTTTTCTCTTATATGACTGTTTCGTAGTTTCGAAATATTAATGAGATAATATAATGTGTATAGCCAGCCAAGTTGATTTTCTGCAAACATTGAAGTTTATAGAAAACTAACAATTTATGGGAATACAAATTTATCTGAATGTTAAGTCGTCTGACTGTCATGTGACTCAATATTAAGTTTTAAAATTCATTTAGTTGATTTTAAAAGTTGACTTCGCTAACTCCACTGGAATCATTTGGATGGAGCCTTCATAAATGAGCACTTATCAACTTTCCTTTGAAATTGCTATCTCATTCTAACTTGTGTTGAAATTTGCTAACATAATAACTTGCATTGATCCAGGACATTAAGGTGCATGATGAGACTAGTCTGATGATCACATAACTTCACTTCTAAGGAGCCAAGGTTACCCCATGGCTGAGGATCTTTGGTATGAAATGGTACATAACCAGCATAATATTAAAGTAAATTTTTTTGAGATCACATTACTATATTTATACAGAAAGTATTATTTTATTTCACTTAAAACATTACCACACTCTTATATTTAATAATAGTTATGCTCTTAATATGAGAAACTTAAAGAATTTTTGTTTAGAGATTTTTGTAATTAAAAACCACAAATAGAAATATTTACAAGCTAAAATTACCAATACTAAGCAGTATTGAGAGGTAGTAGCCATATGCAGGTGTTACCTTCTGTCAAAATCTAGTAGTCTTCTATGTGTACAATAAAACTAGTTGCAGCTGTACTGCTCACTAGACTAAATCTAGTTGTGAGGCTGATTTGATATACTACAAAAATGCTGAATCATTCAGTTTTTATTTGCTGCATAAAGTGATCTGCCACATCAAATTTACAAGGAGATGGCATTACCTTTCATATATAAGTAATTTTTAATCACATTGCTATTTACTTCTTTACAATCTTAAAAATTACAATAATAATGGTTGTGTTGTTTCGTATTTGTTTACCAACATAGGCCCTCTTACAATATGCAGATCGGTTGAGCCACTGATCCAAGTCTATCAGAGTTGTTGCTGTCACTAAGCAATACCGTTTTAATGTATATATGTGTGTGAAATTGTTAGTTTATTGTTTTAAATGTTTGTGATTTTCGTAGTGACAGAAGATTGTTTTTGTGTGCGGATATTTCTTCCTGCAAAAAATATCAAACAGTTCTGTATTGGAGAAAAACATTCTAGTTGCTCTATGCTATTCTCACACAATTTCTATAGAAATGTTTGTTTCGATAACATAAGTATTTCAATTGACTAGAGTGTTAAATATCTCTATTGTTTGTGTAGTTGGTAGTGTCCAAACAAAGGTCAGATTTTGGCTAAAGCCATAGACGAAGCCGATTGTTCAGGTTCTTTAACTTTCGTCTGAAGCCGAAGGCAGACGTTCAGTTGTGGCCAATTTTTTAAAAATATTATATTTAAATGTATAGCGCTCTTTATCAAATATAATTTTAAGGCAATTGATTATTTATTTTAAATTGGAACTTAACAGTCACTCAAATTGAAATTTAAATAAACCCTCGATATAAAAAGAGATCTTCAAACAGCTGAAAAGATTTTCTTGAATCATAGCACTCGATCAAGTCACCTTTCAAACAAAACAAAAACTAGTTCATCAGTTTGGGAGCTACCATGCCACAGACACACAGATAATAATAATAATAATAGTTTTATTGTTTCTCAATACATTGTCATGCATTACATAAATTGAGGTAGCTCCAGTAAGTTATAAAATACTTGTGTTGGAACTACCTCGCTGCTTCCCTTAAAGCTACCTTACAGTATTGAGATCAATCCATACAATATAACAGAAAAATTAAATTAAGTAGTGAAAAAGAGAAAATATACACAGGTTAAACATATAACACCCCTCTGTTTGCATCGGGGGATTAAAAAGATATGATATTAGCACTCAACAGGAAATTATCTGAGTATTTTTAAGTCATTTAAGTTATTAAACTTAAAATGAAAAACCTAGTAATCTATTAGTGATGGTGTATACTGCTCAACTCTATATATTATATACTGTATATTATATTGGATTTATAGAAAAGACAAATTAATGCTGAAATCTCCACCTCTTATATGTTTATTCTGTACAACCTATTACTGTTTCATAGTTAAGGTGAAGGTGTAATAAGTAAAGGTAATAAGACAAAGATGAAATTCTCTTTTGTATATTATATATTAAAACATATTATTTATATACATTATAGGGAATCTAATGAGAATTTTAGTATTTTTAAAGCACTGGTGGTATGTTGTTGCATGATATTGAATTGATTATGTATGGTGTTTGTCCTTGGAAATAATTTGCATGAACCTTGAATTTCATTAAAAGTATTACATAGAATTTAATTGGTCAGGTGGGTGTATAAATAAAGTATGAATTACACTCTGGGGTGAATTATTAATTACTCATATTTTGTTATTTTGAACTTTTAGGTTTTTGTTAGCTCTTCTTTACAATTTACCAGTGAAAATAGATTTCTAATACATTTAAACATTTTGTTAGCGCAATTATATTTTTGAGGGTATCAAAAGTTATAACCCTATAAAATATTAAATTTAAATAACATCAATATATGGTGAAAATATAAGAACTAAGCCACACAACAGCATGTGGATTTTGTACTGGTGATTTTTCTTCGACTTTCAGGATTTTATTGAATAAGAGTGACAAACACATTTCATTCAATGGTAAATGGATACTGTGACCCATAGATAACTACATTTATCCTCAATTAAAAATCAAAATGCAGATGTGTTGTCACCTATAAGGACTAAGATTACATGCCTATTTACCAGTAACAAGGGTCTCCAGTTCTCTACACTCATCACACAACACAGCAGCATTGAGCTGCTATTTCACACTGGTATTCTGTGAGAGGTGTGATCCTATCCCGGTCGAGCTCATCTATTCCTGATGGAATAGCTGCAGAGTTGCTTTTTGTGGAGTGGAATTTTCTTGTTTTGCATTGTGTTAAGATTTTTCTGACCCAGAAATCACCCCTGCTTCGCACGGTTGATTTCCGGATCTGGACAACATCACCACCTACCGGGTCGAATTGCAAATCTGAACCATCCCCACACTCCCACCACTCAAACACGCACAAAATATCTCATCAAAATTGTTTGAGCCGTTCTCAAGTGGTGATACTAGCTGGTATCCGGCGCATTGCTGCCGCAGAAGAAATAATTGAGGAAATGTCATCATAAATGTGGAAGAGTTATATTGTTTAATTCGGAATCATAATATAATAATTGAAATTGAATGATCTATAACTTTCAAATAAATTGTCGGTACGTATACGCGCGCCACCTAGTGTAAGTCAATGTACTATGCCTATAACCTTCGTGCAAGTGTAAGCAATAAGTTGACAAAGTTTTACTGCAATCTGATGAACGATATGGCTAGGGTTACCTGATGTCTCGCTGGAAAATCCTGACAAATACCTGATTTCTATAAAAATGTCCTGACATTATTGCCGCATATATAAAAATTTCTCTGTAAATAAAATAAATTAACACATAATGTAACGATTTCTCAAACAACCCCTTTCGGGGGGGGGGGGCATAGGCTGTTCAAAATTGAATGGAGAAAACAATATTTTTATTACGTAGGCATCCAATAACAAAGGATTTTTGAAAATTCAAACTAAGAGGGTAAAATAGGGTGTTACAGTTTGTATGAATCTTTTAATGCTAAAGGGCTGTTGACTCGAAAATTGTTGAAAGTGCTATGTAAATAAAAATGTATTTTGAATAAATGAATATGTATTTTGCGGTTTTAGTATAAAGAAAATTAATTAATGTTTTAATTTAAAAACTGGTTAAAATGCTCTTTAAAATTTTAAAATGTCCATTTTTTTCCCTAAAAATCTTTTAAAACGAGGATGCGAAGTTAGTTATATGCATTTTAAATTGATGCTAAACGAGATAACAAAGATTTTATATGCACAGTGCAATTTAAGCTTATTTTTATGTAGGTAGATTAAGGCGGGACTCACACATCCGGAATGTCTCTCTGAATTCATAATCTAAATTCATATTATTAGTTAAAAAAGCCCGGATTGCATACAATCATAACCTAACCATAACCATGCTCCACACACATTCGGATTTTTTCACGTTATTATTTTCTCAGATCGATCTGTAAGAATGACACTGACGGGCGTTTTGATTTCCGTACCGGAATATTTAAAATTATGATTTCATAACGCGCGTTTTTCTATACATGTGAGCACGCGAACACACGCAGATTATGCATTATTTCATTTGACACTGCGAGCGGTAACGGCTAGACGTGTTGCGACTTGTGAAGTTATAATGTAGAACTGACTTTCTCTTACTCTTTCTTTAGATTTATTAAGAGGATGAATCTAGTGTATTCGTTTGCGTCTGTTTTATAGGGTTCCGTACCCGAAGGGTAACTAATTGGACCCTATTACTAAGCCTCCACTGTCCGTCCGTCTTGTCTGTCAGCGGGCTGTATCTCATGATCCGTAATAAGTACACAGTTGAAATTTTCAAACAATTTGTATTTCTGTTGCCGCATTAACAAAATAAATTAAAAATTAAAGGGGGCTCCCCTACTAGGAACGTGTATTACGATAGTACGGAACCCTTCATGCGCGAGTTCGACTCACTCTTGGCCGGTTATTTTATTATTTAAAGTTAAAAGTAGTGCGATGAGTATTGTTATACAGGTTTATTAAGCTTAATTTTTGAGAAGCTAGGTCTGTAAAAATATCTTCATCCATATTTTTGCAAACCAAAATGAAACTTGATAAAAAATAAAGACCGACCGAAAAATAAAGAACTAAAGTTAATAAAATAATCTTATTCTATAAAAAAATATATTTTATTTGCCTCATGATTGTCAGCTTTTCTGTGAGTATAGGTTTTGAATTGCTTATATTGAAAATGTGTAGACGAGCTATTCTTGACGTCACCCTATTGTAACAGAGTCAAAGAAAATATACAACACTACGCGAAAAGAAACGACACTTAAGCATGTGTGCACGTAAAATCGCATGCGGCTATGTGTGGGTGGCACTACTACGGAGGCGTGGAGCAGAAGTGCGGTGGTCTTGTTGTTCAAGAAAGGCGACAACGCTCTCTTGAAGAACTACAGACCGATTTCCCTTCTGAGCCGCGTCTACGTGCTGTTTTCGAGAGTCATTACGAATCGTCTCGCGCGCAGACTTGACGACTTCCAGCCTCCCGAACAAGCCGGTTTCCGAAAGGGCTTTAGCACCATAGACCACATACATACTCTTCGACAAATTGTACAGAAGTCCGAAGAGTACAATTTGCCACTATGTCTGGCGTATGTGGACTAGGGGTCGCAATACCGGACCTCTTTTCAAAAACCGGTGTTTTCGGTATTATTTTATAATGAATACCGAGATTCCGGTAATTTCGGTATTTTCGTTATTTTTAATATAGTGAGAATAATATTTAAAATATGTAATGGAACCGCAATTTTCGTTACCGGGTTACCGGGAATTGTTACCAGCCAAACAATAAAAGTCTTAAGATAAGAAAATAACATTTATTTAAAAAATCAATAATTTATTTCGAAAAAATGATGCTCTTAATCTCGATCTAGCCTCTTTAATTGCAGCACCTACTGTTGACGATAAAGTCTTGATTCTTAACCACAATGTTCTCAGCCTCTATGATGCTCATGCTCCAGTTCATAAGGTCAGATTGAAGCGTCCGCCTGCTCCATGGATGACGGAGGACGTAAGGTTGGCAATGACTAGACGAAATCGAGCTTTTCTTCGTTTCAAGAGAGATCGTACTGAAGAAAATTGGTTATCTTTTAAAGCAGCCAGGAATAGGTGTAATCAGATGGTACGTGCAGCTAAACGCCGATATTTCCATAATTGTATTAATAACTCTTCACCAGCCGTAGTGTGGAAATTTCTAAGATCTTTTGGTCTTTGCAGGCCAGCTACATTGGATTGTGGTCCTTCTCTATCACTCGATGAAATCAACCAACATTTCGCTTCTGTAAAAGCATTGGACCCTACAATTCGCTCCCAAACTATGACATCCATTGCTTCTATGCAAACTCCTAACATTCCTACCTTTAATTTTTCTCCTGTTTCTCAAGATGATGTCAAAAAGTCTATTTTAGCAATCCAATCCAAGGCGGTGGGTTATGATGAGATTAGTAGACATATGGTAGTATTTATACTAGAGCACCTTCTTCCTGCAATTTCCCATATCATCAATTTTTCCCTTGATTCATGTCAGTACCCTGATCTTTGGAAGAGGGCTTTTATAAAGCCTCTCCCAAAAGTTCCTACTCCCATTCTTCCCAATCATTTTCGCCCGATATCCATTCTACCCTTTCTTTCCAAAATTTTAGAATCCTGTGTTTACAAGCAAATCTCTACTTTTATTTCGAAAAATAACCTACTGAGTATATTTCAGTCTGGGTTTCGCCCTGGTCATAGTACCACTACTGCTTTAATTAATGTTACTGATAATATTAGACAAGGTATGGAAGAAAAAAAGATAACAGTACTGGTACTAGTTGATTTCTCAAATGCTTTCAACACAGTTGATCATGAAATCCTCATTTCCATACTATCTCACCTGAATTTTGGTCCTACTGCTTTGGAATGGTTTGCATCTTATCTTCGCGGTCGACAGCAGTCAGTCTGTGTGGGGCAAATGTCCTCAGCTTGGGCTGATGTGGATGCTGGTGTGCCGCAAGGCGGTATTCTTTCTCCTATAATATTTTCAATTTTCATAAACTTTATTACCTCCATCCTCGACTGCTCGTATCATTTGTACGCCGATGACCTTCAGCTTTATGTGCAAACTGAATTTGAGGATATACATAATGGGATCAAAAAACTTAACGACAACTTATCAGCTATCAAAGATTGGTCTACTCGTTATGGAGTTTTGGTCAATCCTTTGAAATGCCAAGCTATACTAGTGGGTAGCTCAAGAATGCTAGCCAAGATTAATCTGGCAGATTTACCTCCAATTTATTATGATAGTATTATAATTCCGTTCAGTAATTCTGTTAAAAATCTTGGCCTACATATCGACAGCACGTTGAATTGGAGAACCCAGGTTTCAGAAGTGAGTCGTAAAGTCATTGCCACTTTATGCTCTCTGAATCGTCTAAAACATTTTCTTCCCACAAAAACTAAAATCATGCTTGTCCATTCGCTCATATTACCCATAATTGATTATGCAGATGTGTGTTACCCAGATCTGTCCCAAGATCTTCTGAACAAACTGGAACGCCTTCTTAACAACTGTATACGATTTATTTTCGGGCTTCGTAAGTATGACCATATTTCGCAATATAGATCTAAGCTAAATTGGCTTACAATCCGTCAGAGGCGCAATTCCAGAATATTGCTTGTTCTTTTTTCCATTTTAAATGACCCATCTTCGCCTTCTTATCTTAAGAGTAAATTTCACTATCTCTCCTCATCTCATGATAGGGTCCAACGTTCTTCTTCTAACAACAAAATCTGTATTCCTGTTCACTTCACCGAGTTCTATGGCAACTCCTTCACAGTTCAGGCTACACGCCTTTGGAACTCCTTGCCCGATGACATCAGAAAAACATCCAACAAGTATGTTTTTAAAAAATTGGTCCGTAACCATCTATTGAAGACAAAGCATTTTACTTGATTCATCCATTTGATATGTATTGCTAAACAGACGCATATATTCATAGGTATTTGTATGTACTAATTATATATTATGTATTTAAATATGTATATTTGTATGTATATATTTGTATATATGTTTGTATACGTCATATATGTATAGTTTATTTATTAGTAAATTGTATGTATTATGTAGTTAATTATTATTTTGTGTACTGTTATTTTATTCTATATTGTCGCACCTACGTCAAATTCTCACCACTCCATGGGTTGACTGGTAGAGAATGCCTCAAGGCATTAAGTCCGCCCTTTGTATTCTTTTGTTTTAATGAATGCAATAAAGAATAAAATAAATAAATAAATAAATAAAAGTTTAGTAAATGAATTATTTATTAAGATTTAGTAGTAAATGATAGATTTTTTTTTAAAATAAATGTGATTTTCTTATTTCTGTTACTGAGTTATTATAAATATAAGAAATTTCTAGTAATCATCATTTACAAAAACATAAAACACTCCTGCTAAGTAACTTCTTTATAGCTAAACACAAAAACAGAAATCTCAACATTTATTTATCTTATCCTCTGTTTTAACAAAACATAAAATACCCTTTGGCGACTTATCTTATTCCTAAACAAAAACGTAAATATCTCAGTCTTTCTCATGGAAATTGGAAACTATCATTCGCAATTCACATTTAGTCCATAAATTTAAACTTAATTCTTACTATACATTTCTCTTTTAACAGTTTTAAATATGCAAGCTAACATCTAGGAACGAGATCCAGTCAGTCTTTCGTCTAAATAGTGACATCGTAAAAACAATAGTGCAACTAGTGTTTTGTCACTTAATCTTGAGCGCAAATGATTACAAAAGTAACCAGCTGAAGAGAAAGCTCTCTCCTACTCTACACTGGTAGGAGGAATGCTTCTTAAACTATGATATGCTAATACTAAATATTTTCCCCTAGAACCGCCGTTTTCATATAGAACTATTTCTATATTGATCAATGCATCTAGATCTACATCGCCTGGAGTATTTTTAGATGCATTATCTGGAGCCCACGGTTTCTTTTGAACTGCCATTTCTAATTACTTCTTGAGTGGTAGTGTGTCATATTTGTCATTCCTTTGTGTATTCTCCTCGTCTGTAGTAGAAACAGAAAAGTCAATTTGACCAAGCTGATGTAGGTCTGCAATATGTTTTCGCATTTCGTCGCCATTTGGCCTTAGAAAGATGTCGGAGTAGTCATCATCTGATGGATCAAATTATGACTTAGGATCATGCAAAAAATTCAGAGTTGAAGCCTCCAACAACCTGCGCCCTTTAATCCTTCGCTTCAAAGATCGGACAAGTTCACGAGCAACTGGTTCATGATGCATAGTCTCAAATTTTTGAGCATAAACATCAAAGCCGCGTCAGACGTCATTAGGTTGGCATATCTTTTGCAAAGTTCTTTGAATGTCGCTTTTAGGATTTCAAATATGTACATTGCTAAGATCAACTTATCCTCAGATGTTTCCAGGTCCTTATTTAAATCTATCAGCGCCTTGTGAATACGGATTTTGAGTTTGACAAATCTTTCTAACATATCTGCTAAACTATTCCACCGTGCCCTACAATCTAAAATCAAACTGAGCTCATATCCCATTTCTTGTTTTACATATTTCTGCAATTTGGCATCATTTTTAGTAGGCGACTTTCCGAAAAGTTTCGCAACTTTTCGTACTTTTTCGATTAAATTTCGTCATAGTAATCTTCTCCATAACATTCTGAAGCAAATTGTCATCTTCCAGTCCGCTTAGTTGAGTTTGGGAACTGTTTTCTTTATTTATAGAGCATCTTCTTATCTCTCATCTTCGAATATCGCTAGCTGTATACCATGAACAAGGCATTGCTGGTGGAAAAGTGCTGCTTGTCTTCCAAATGCGATCATTACACTGGCACTGTCAGTAGTTATACAGACTATATCCCCATGAAGAAACAATTCGAATGTGGATAACTTCCAGTAACTGCAAACATGTTCTGGCCGGCATGCTACCAAACATTCTTACCAGACCAAGATTGGCAAAATTATTGGTTAACATGAGTCTGTAGATATTAACGTTCATAAATCAACAATTTTTTAAACTCGTCGATTCACCCAGTGTCAAAGACAGTTTCAATCCGTGTGCTTTGTAGTTTAGTAATCAAAGATAATTTCACTGTCTCACTGTGCACCATGTTGTTAATGGAGTTTGATGATGTAGGAATTTTGTATCCACATTGCGCCGTGACGCGCTTTTGGTCTACAGATGTAACAAAATGACTAAATGGAAGGCCATCTAAAGCTGTCATACGAGACTTTGTGTTTGGTAAGTTATAATTTTTTATGGACATATTATTAAGTGGCGAAGCTTGCGAAGTCACTTATTGATTTTATGATGTCTGTCCGTCTGTCCGTCTGTCCCACGATTATCTCGAGAACGGTTTTGAATTTTCAAATTCTGTTTTCAGCAATCGATTACTGGTCACCCAGGCATCTGAACCTCCTATTTTGAAACTGATTGCTCAACGGCAACCGTTAGAAACCGCTACAAAGCTGATTGCTTCGCCACTTTGCTATGCTGTTAGCTTGCTAGGTTTATTTATAATGAAATACCGAATAAAACGTAAATACCGGTTTCCGTTCATTCAATCCCGGTATTTTAAAACTTTCATTTCTGTCCGGTATCCCGGTATTTTCGAGATTCGGGATCCCGGTTTGCGACCCCTAATGTGGACTATGAGAAAGCCCTTGATTCCGTCGAAATTTGGGCGGTGCTGCAGTCCCTTCAGCGGTGCCAAGTTGACTGTCGGTATATCGAAGTGCTGAAGTGTTTGTACAGTAGAGCTACGATGGCTATCAGAGTACAGAAACAGAGTACGAAACCTATCCAATTGCAGAGAGGTGTAAGACAGGGTGATGTTATATCCCCGAAACTCTTCACCGCTGCATTGGAAGATGTTTTCAAGTTTCTGGACTGGAAAGGATATTGTTAGACGTACATCAAAACCTGAAAACGAAATTGTACAACCAGTGCCTGTTGCCAGTGATGACTTACGGACCTGAGACGTGGTCCTTCACTGCTGGCCGTATGAGGAAGCTCAAGGTCGCTCAGCGAGCTATGGAAAGGGCTATGCTCGGGGTTTCTCTGCGTGATAAACTTATAAATGAGGATATCCGCAGTAGAACCAGAGTAACCGACATAGCCCAACGGATTAGTAAGCTGAAGTGGCAGTGGGCCGGCCATATAGCTCGAAGAACCGACAACCGATGGGGAAGAAAGGTTCTCGAGTGGCAGCCTCGTACCGGTAGGCGAAGTGTAGGGCGACCCCCCACGAGATGGAGTGACGACCTGGTAAGACATGCAGGAAGTCGATGGATGCAGGTGGCTCAGGACCGTGCTTTATGGCATTCATTGGGGGAGGCCTATGTTCAGCAGTGGACTTATGAAAGGTTGTAATGATGATGATGGTGATGTGTGGGTGTCTGGATATGCGCGGGGCCTTGAGAGGCGCGCGGGGCGTGGAACGGGCCGTCGCAGTGTTTCCAACCGTACGATTTAAATCGTATTCATACGATCTTTTTGGCCCTGGTACGATGTACGATTATGTATTCGAAATCGTACGTAAAATATACGATCTTTTCAAATCTTTATATTATAGTTTGTGGTATTATACTATTCTGTCAACTCGCCGCCGATTAAGGAATTACCCGCGCAGTTTAACCGCCTTTCTTCGAGTTTGGTTAACGTCATTCTATTCGTCCTAATCCATGCGCTAGCACTTCTTACTGGTTTGTGGTCGTAATCCAAATAATATTTCACTTCGCAGATAATCATATATTACATATTTTTGTTATTTATATTTTTATATTTTTGTAATAGAGGGCAGAGTGGACATAGCCAAGCCTCTTTTTTAATAAAAAAGTCGTAGTAAAGTTTAGTGTCAGATTCTTAAATGTTATATGGTTATACTCTAAATGGAAAATTTTGCTGTGACATTATAATAATACTATTTTTGTATTTTTTACCATTGTTTTATTGAAATATTGATTTTTTTCTTGAGTTCTTAGCAAAGTACGATCTTTTCCAGTTTATGGTACTATCTCTTAAAAAATAAAGTTGGCAACCTTGGGCCGTCGCCGACTGCCTTGGCCGAGGGCTAGTACCTAGTAGTTCGCGTTTCGTCCCTCTAATCTCACGCACCGCACGCAAGCACAGACTGACTGCGATTTATACAAAAATAATCATGCCCGGCGGGCTTTATTGTTGTGTTTATGGTTGTGGAAATAACCAAAAACAGAATAAAGATAAAAGCTTCTTCTCTTTGCCTAGCGAACCAGAAAAGTAAGTGCCTACTTAATATTAATATTCTATTGCCTAGTAGTAGGTACCATCTGTATTACACGTAGTATATAAATCACTGTCGTGCAACAAAAACTAGCGTGTGTAAGGCCGGCGGGTCGGCCACACACATACGGAATCCCGTTTTGCCCGTAAAATGTCGAACGGAAAACGACCGTACGTGTGTGGCGGATCATAGATTTTATATGGACTTGCTGCGTTCGGGATTCCGAATCAGAATATCGAAACGGAATCCCGAAACGGAATTCAGTATGGATGTGGCGAGCCTTATAGTCCGCGCGCTACTAGTTGTACGTGCCTTAGGTAGCGAGGGGTGAGGCGGGGGTTGTTTAATAAATGAAAATTATGACGTACTGAGTAATAACAGCTAGAGCCCCGCTCTCCCGTCCCGCCGCTCACATACCCACGGCGCGGCCAACTAGTTACGCACGGACTATAACATTTACGTAATTTGTAAATTGCTGTATCAATATCAATGTAAATTCACCGAATCGTCTTGGTTTATGTTAACATTCACCGGTGCATGTTCGAATTAAAAAGATTGTTCGTTCTACTACAATATATACGCAAATTTGTTATTTTATAGTCAGTCGCAATTAAAGAATCGAAATATAAAGACATAATGGTTTTCTTTTACACGTGATACAAACAAAAGTGCACCTTAATTACATCAACAAAGATAAATAAATTCGGTTTACACCTTCGAAATTGGTGTACGTGGAGATACACCGGTGCATCTTAACATACACCAATATCGGACATTCACAATAACATGTATATTAATTGGGTAGTATTTAAATGAGCGAAATTAATTCAGAATTTTTTGCTCGCACAGAATTTTGGTCGCTCACTCAGTTTTTTTTTTACTCACCATATTTTATATTTGTTTGTAGATTAGCAGTATGGCTGTCTTTGTTTCGGCGGGAAGACCTACTGGAGGCATCCAAAAGTAGAAAATTAAATCAGCGCGTTTGTTGTGATCATTTCAGTAAAGAACAATTTATATTAACTAAAAAGTTAAAACAAAATGTTATTCCACATTTAAAGTTACCAGTCTCCATCAAAAAAGAATCAGAACCTGACCCATCAACATCAAAGCATGATTCACTATTAGACTCACAAGACTATTCTACTCAAACGAAGAAAGACGTTTCAACACAAACATTAATGTGCGAAATGAGGAACTCATCAAATCAAACGAAATTCAGTGAACTTCGGTTCAATTCAACAACTCAAACAACGCTTTCTTTAACTACCAACACGCCAAGAAAAAGAAAACTAAAAATGGATTTAAAGAATTCAAATAAGAAATTAAAAATATTAGAACAGAACGACGTTATACCTGCTGAGGCACCTGTCACAAAGGAAACCTTTTTAAAATTGTGTGACCAATTTCTGGATGAAAAAATGTCAAATATTGTGAAATGCCATATTTCATTGATTGACAAAGTCAAAGGTAATAGGTACACAATGGAATTTAAATTATTTGCACTTCATATATATTTTTGTAGCCCCCACGCATACCGTCTACAGCAGTTTCTTAATTTACCCTCAATAAGAACACTTCAGAGGATGCAGATCCCAATTTCCATAGGTATTAATAACCATTCCTTAAATGCTTTAAAACAAAAAACGCCACAAATGAATGACAAATAAAAAATATGTACCATATGTGTGGATGCTATGTCGTTGAAAACCAAAGACATTATTTAAGTAGTAGTAATAGACTGGACTAGTGTAGCCCAAATGCAAGAACAAGACGTGACTTAGCCAGTCTTGCTCTTGGTCTTACGCCAATACATCTGGTCTTGGTCTTGGTATTGCACTCCCAGTCTTGTCTTGCAGCAAGAGTCTCGCAAGTCTCGCAATGGAGAAGTTTCATGATGTTGTTAATATTATATTCAACGTATCGGTATTAAAATGTAGACCAAAACTAATCAATCACTGAAAAACTGTTTTGAAATCCATCCAATAAATGACTTAGAAATAGATTATTGTAGTTTACGTATTTTAGTACGGAGCGTCTGTGGTTTCTGATTCGCCTGTGACGTCATTTGGCCTATCCAAGATAGCCGCACCACGAATCATTCAAGTAATTAGTTTTAGAGTCGCGCCTGGGCTCTTGCTTCGTTCGGGTTTATTTACGTACAGTCGTGTTTCTTTTTTATGAGTGTGTAGTTTTTATTTCATTATATTTGCCGTGTAGTGGCGGTTAAGAATATCCACTACCCCATATCTTCCCGTGGGTGTCGTAAAAGGCGACAAAGGGAAACAGGCAGGAGATGGGCAGCAGCATCTTCCTGATAACAGCAAAATTACAATAAAAAAACTGCGGTTGCCAACCCGCTCGCCAAGCGTGGCAACTATGGCAAATACTCCCCTATGATGAGAGTAACAAAGAGACGGCCCCCAGTCCCCAGCGGCCCCGCTATTCCTGGCTACGGTGGCGACCATGGTAACGGCGGGGTAGGGGCTGCTAAGAATCTCCGGTGGAGGTTCGGTTGCCACCTAAGATGATTCGACCTGGCAACATACAACGCACGCACCCTGAGGACTGACGAGAAGATCGTGGAGCTGGAAGAAGAGGTAGATAAGTTACGCTGGCATATTATAGGATTATCTGAGGTCCGAAGAAAGGGGGAGGACACGGTAATCCTCGAATCTGGCAACTTGCTCTATCACCGGGAGGGCGACCATCTGTCCCAAGGAGGTGTCGGATTTATCGTCTAAAAGTCTCTTGTTAACAACGTTGTAAAGATTAAGAGTGTGTCGACGAGGGTTGCGTACCTTATACTCAGAATCACCAAACCGTATTCGCTGAAGGTCATACAGGTTTACGCACCAACCTCGGCCCACCCCGATGAGGAGGTAGAGGAAATGTATGAGGATATCTCTAGAGCCATGCATTCCTCCAAAACCCATTATACGGTGTTAATGGGAGACTTCAATGCAAAACTAGGCACAAGAGAGAACGGTGAGCTAAAAGTAGGTAAATTTGGAATAGAGCAACGGAACCGAAGGGGACACTTCATGGAGAAAGAGGGACTCTTTATGATGAACTCTTTCTTCCAGAAGCGGCCCCACAGGAAGTGGACCTGGTCGTACCCCGACGGTTCGACAAAAAATGAGATTGACTTCATAATGACGACCAGACGACAACTGTTCAGTGATGTCTCCGTGATCGCGAGAATGAAAACTGGTAGCGATCACCGAATGGTTAGAGGCACACTGAACCTAAACGTTAAGTTGGAGAGGTCTCGTCTAATGAAGTCAACGCTCCGTCCCCCTCGTGCTCTGTTCCAAAGTCCCGAAACCTTTCAGCTCGAGTTACAAAACCGTTTTTAGTGCCTAGAAGACTATGAATGACAAGCTCGTGGAAACTGTCCATGCGGTCGGAGCTAAGTTCTGCAAGACCCACCGCAGAAGAACACAAAAACTCTCTGATCACACTCTTAATATCATGGCTGTTAGACGGGAGATGAAGCTACATTCTTCAACAGATTTGACAGCATACAGGCAACTGAACAGACAGATCTCCAAATGGATGCGGCGGGACTTACGCAACTTCGATACAGCTTATATTGAAGAAGCAATCAAGCGGAACCAAGGCTCCAAAGTCTTTGCCAGACATCTGTCACCAGAAAGAGCCAACTATCAAAGCTGAAGACAGAATGTGGCAGCATCGTTTCCGGGACACCTGAGATTTTGAGTGAGATTGAAAGGTTCTATGGGCAGCTGTACACGTAATCGTTGGAGCCACACGCAAGTGTGAGTAACGATCCAAGAGCGAATCTTATCCGACACTATTCCGAAGTTATCTCGGACGTTAGTCTGAGCGAGATTATAATGGCTCTCCAGCACCTTAAAAACGGAAAATCCCCGGGCGAGGATGGAATTACAGCGGAGCTTTTGAAAGCGGGCGGAAAACCGGTACTTGAAGTCTTTTAGAAGCTCTTTAATTCCGTCCTCCGTGGTGGCACTACTCCGGAGGCGTGGAGCAGAAGTGCGGTGGTCTTGTTCTTCAAGAAAGGCGACAACGCTCTCTTGAAGAACTACAGACCGATTTCCCTTCTGAGCCGCGTCTACGTGCTGTTTTCGAGAGTCATTACGAATCGTCTCGCACGCAGACTTGACGACTTCCAGCCTTCCGAACAAGCCGGTTTCCGAAAAGGCTTTAGTACCATAGACCACATACACACCCTTCGACAAATTGTACAGAAGACAGAGGAGTATAATCTGCCACTTTGCCTTGCGTATGTGGACTATGAGAAAACCTTTGAATCCGTCGAAATTTGGGCGGTGCTGCAGTCCCTTCAGCGGTGCCAAGTTGACTGTCGGTATATCGAATTGCTGAAGTGTTTGCACAGTAGAGCTACGATGGCTATCCGAGTACAGAATCAGAGTACGAAACCTATCCAACTGTAGAGAGGTGTAAGACAGGGTGATGTTATATCCCCGAAACTCTTTACCGCTGCATTGGAAGACGTTTTCAAGTTGCTGGACTGGAAAGGATTTTATTAACATCAATGGCGAGTACATCACTCACCTTCGATTTGCCGACGATATAGTCCTTTTGGCAGAATCGCTGGAAGACCTAAGCACTATGCTCAATGACCTCAATAGCAGACACTATTGAGGTCATTGAGCATAGTGCAACGGATAGGTCTTAAGATGAACATGGAGAAAACAAAAATCATGTTTAACGTCTATGTAACACCTATGCCGGTAGTTGTTGGGAGCACTAAGCTCGAAGTTGTTGACGAGTATGTTTACCTGGGACAAATAGTCCGACTAGGTAAGTCCAACTGCGACCGAGAGGTCAATCGACGGATTCAACTCGGCTGGGCAGCGTTCGTTAAACTACGACACATCTTCTCGTTAGACATACCTCAAAACCTTAAAACGAAATTGTACAACCAGTACGTGTTGCCAGTGATGACTTACGGATTTGAGACGAGGTCCTTCACTGCTGGCCGTATGAGGAAGCTCAAGGTCGCTCAGCGAGCTATGGAGAGGGCTATGCTCGGGGTTTCTCTGCGTGATAAACTTAGAAATGCGGATATCCGCAGTAGAACCGGAGTAACCGACATAGCTGAACGGATTAGTAAACTGAAGTGGCTGTGGGCCGGCCATATAGCTCGGAGAACCGACAACCAATGGGGAAGAAAGGTTCTCGAGAGGCAGCCTCGTACGGGTAGGCGAAGCGTAGGGACCCCCCACGAGATGGAGTGACGACCTGGTAAGACATGCAGGAAGTCGATGGATGCAGATGGCTCAAGACCGTGCTTTGTGGCATTCCTTTGGGGTAGGCCTATGTTCAGCAGTGGACTTATGAAAGGCTGTAATGATGATAATGGAAGAAAGCATCGTCTAAGGGCAAAGTGATAATTTGCCTAATATTGTTATATACACACTAATGGATTTTTTTTTTAATTATACTTCTTTTGGCGCGTTTGAAAAAAATGATGAGAGTGAATTTTTTACAACTTCAGTTGTAATTGACTGCCAATTGTTAAGTTTTCGTAAGAACTGATAACTATATTCGAGGTAGTTATTCAAATATATATGAATGTATAAAACGTGTTTTATTGTAGTTATTTCCGTTTTATTACGCTAAAGAAGTGTAACTTCTTACGTGCGTAGATAAGTAACCACACACGTTTTGTCTTATATCAATGTAAACTTAAAAAGTTATAACGCACACAATAAAAATTAATATTGACAGAGTAGTGGGAAATTGGAATATTTTTACTCGTATACCAAATACCTTTGTTTACTGTACAATAATATTGTACAGTAAACAAATGTATGGAGATGGGATGGAGATCCTTGATTCCATATTGTAATCCAATATTATAGTATTTTTAATATTGTTACGCGCCACTATTAATGTCTTGTACATGGCAACACTAGTTACACTAGCGCCCTCTATTGTCGAATAAAAGTAAGTGTTGCGCGCCACTATTAATGTCTTGTACATGGCAACACTAGTTACACTAGCGCCCTCTAGTGTCGAGTAGCAAAACTAGGAGAGTCGAGATCCTGCCAGAAATTTCGGGACCGATATGTACTCGAACATTCTAGATGTCGCTACAGTGGAAGGTTCTGGAAACTGTCTGAGGCCCTATATAAAGCCGGTATGGACCACGACCAGGGCAGTATTGAATTGGCGATACAAGAGAATACTTCGAAGCGAAATAACGGCGAACTGTGTTTTATTATTAGTGTGATTTTAGATTGTAATTAGTGTTGTGTAATTAAAGTGTCAATTTTGGTAATTCAATCGGCAGTTTTTAATTGTCTCGAACCCCAAGCTCGTAACAATTGGTGTCAGAAGTGGGATCAAATATGCCAATTTTACCTAAAGACGACACGGAGGGTATCCGTACCCGAAGTCAACGCCAACAGGAGACGGACCAGAGACGATTTGGTAATGCAACGCCGCAAACGTCAGAGGGCCAGCTGCTAACCACGGAGGCCGGCCCGTCAGCAGCTCCTGCATCTGTAGCACCTGACTTAGGTGCTCTGATGATGATGCTGCAGGATGAGGCTCGCCGACAGGAGGAACAGGCTCGCCGACAGGAGGAACAGGCCCGCCGACAGGAGGAACAGGCCCGCCGACAGGAGGAACAGACCCGTCGGTTGGAAGAGCAGCTGCAGCGCGGTATGGAAGAACAGATGCTCCTCAGGAAGGACCTTCACGCTACCTTCGGGAAAGAGATAAAGGAGGTGAAGGATAGGTTTGCTCAACATGACAACCGCCTGTCGGAAGCTGAAACCCGAATCGACCAAATGAACAATCGGGTTGACAACGTGATGGCTGATGTGGAGATGGAATTACAGCTCCCGTAGTAGCTACAACACCTTCGCTACGTGGATTCAAAGTGCCGCCGTTCGACGGGAGTTCTTCCTGGTCGGCCTACAAAATCCAGTTCGAGGCTGTCATGAAAGCGAACGGCTGGAATAAAAGTCAGGCCATGACTGCTCTCACCCTAGGCCTACGCGACCAGACATTAACTGTTCTGGAAGCTCTCGGTAAGGAAGTGTCTTACGAGCAGCTCCTTGAGGCATTGGAGGCGAGATATGGCGATGCTCACATGGAAGACGTCTTTCGTGCGCAGCTCAAAGATCGCGTGCAACGCAGTAACGAAAACCTGCAGCAGTGGGCCCTTGAGGTGGAGAGGCTGGTTCGAAAAGCGTACCAGTCTGTACCTGCGCTCATTGTAGGGAACCTGGTGCAGACATTCATCGACGGCATCCGCGACCTTGAAGTCAGAGCTGCTGTGAGGCTGGGGCACCACGAGACGCTTAAGGACGCCTTGGCCCATGCACTGGAGGTGGAAGCCGTGCGGCAGGATCATCGTTCCCACCACGTCAGGGAGGTTGCAGCAGCTACAGTTCAGGACCGCAATAAGGGCTACAGCCCTAGGTGCTACGGCTGTGGGGAAAGGGGCCATCTTCGATCCAGCTGCCCTAAACGAACTGTAGAAAGGGAAGGTGATCGATATCGAGAGGGTAGTGTGGCTGACAGCACCGCCCCGCAGCAGCAGGGAAACTGGCGGGTGCTGGCTGATGTTAAAAGAGCCCCAAGGATTTCGATCTCACAAACCCGTGATGGAAACAGCCTGATCATCAAGGGCGAGGTCAACGGAAAGCCGTGTAAACTGACCATAGACACTGGAGCCTCTCGCACGTTTGTCAGTTCCCAACTTATAAATCAGTTTCTTGGGGACTCCGCATACAACCGCGAACGCATTAATTTGGTGACAGCCACCGGTCAGCGCATACGAGAGAAGGAGATTGAGTTGAAGCTAGGCAACATGATCTACCTGCATAATGTTATCGTGGCTGATATAATGGACGACTGCATCCTGGGCCTAGACTTTATGAGGAAGAATTGTTGTGAGATCGACGTTAAGCAAGGTGTTTTGAAATGTGGACAAGAGGAACGTTTCGTGGAAGGGGCGTTACCAGGGAATGTGTACAGCCTTAAGAAGATTGTTCTTCCGCCGAGATCGGAAACGATTGTGCCGGTTAGTCTTCCTCGGAGTCCTGGGCAAGCTCATCGTTGTGTACTCGTGGAAAGGGTAGACAATGACCTTCCATGGAAAGTGGCTCGAACCTTGGTCAGAACCACCGACATCTCAGGAGTACGTGTGTTGAACCTTTGTGATCAGGAACAGATTATAGAAAAAGGCACATTGGTTGGTACTAGTGAGGAAGTGGATTGGTTGCGTCGGTGCGAATATCTATCGACCGGGACCCCAGCAAGGATGGACAAACGAGAGTGACCACACTTTTAGAAGACTGTCGCAGCATTCTTTCCCCGAATGAAATGGTCAAGGCGAAGAAGTTGTTACTCAAGTACGCCAATGTTTTCTCGTCAAACGAAGCTGACATAGGAAAGACTGGCTTAGTTCAACACAAAATAAACACAGGACAAGAATTGCCTATTCGTCAGCGGCCAAGAAGATTGCCTGTAGCACGTGAAAAGGAAGTGGAAACCATGATTGAGGGAATGGTGAAGGATGGTGTTATTGAACCTTCATCTAGTCCATGGTGTTCACCTGTGGTGCTGGTAAAGAAGAAGGACGGCAGCATGCGGTATTGTGTTGACTACCGCCGCCTGAAAGACGTTACAAAGAAGGACAGCTATCCCTTGCCAAGAATTGATGACACGCTGGACATGCTTACAGGCGTAAAGTGGTTTAGTACGCTGGATCTGAAAAGTGGCTACTGGCAGGTTGAAATTGACCCTAAGGACAAGGAGAAAACTGCATTCTCCACAGGAAAGGGTCTGTGGCAATTTAAAGTCATGCCGTTTGGATTGTGCAATGCTCCAGCAACGTTTGAAAGGTTGATGGAGCTTGTACTTACCGGGCTAATTGGAGATGCCTGTCTGGTCTATTTAGATGACATCATCATCGTAGGCCGTACGTTTGAGGAACACCTTCAAAACCTGGAACATGTGCTCACAAAGATCCAGAGTGCCAACCTCAAGTTGAGTCAGAAGAAGTGCTCACTATTCAAACGGCAAGTTAGTTTTTTGGGGTATGTAGTGTCGGAAGAAGGTATCCGCACGGATCCAGAGAAAATTGCCGCTGTCAAGGAGTGGCCGGTTCCAAAAGACAAGACACAGGTTAGAGCATTTTTGGGTTTGTGCTCTCATTATCGGCGATTTGTGAAGAATCTGAAATTATAGCCAAACCTCTGCACAAGCTAACCGAGGAGAAGCGACATTTCTGCTGGGATGAAAGTTGCGATATTGCATTCCAGGAGCTCAAGAACCGTCTGTGCAAAACGCCTATTTTAGGGTACCCTGATGCGGGCAAGGAATTCATAATTGACACAGACGCAAGTGATATAGGACTTGGCGGTGTGTTGTCTCAACGGAATGGTGATCAAGAGATTGTGATAGCGTACTTCAGCAAGTCGTTGCTAAAGCCGGAAAGGAACTATTGTGTCACAAGACGGGAATTGCTTGCTGTGGTAAAGTCCTTGCAGCATTTTAGCAAATATCTCCTGGGGCGGAAATTCTACTTACGAACTGACCATGCTGCACTGAAATGGCTATTGCAGTTCAAAAATCCGGAAGGACAAGTTGCGAGATGGATTGAACTACTGCAGGAATACGACTTTGTGATCGAACATCGCAGCGGGAAATCTCATGGCAATGCAGATGCATTATCAAGAAGACCTTGCCCTGAAGATTGCAAGCATTGTACTAGGCAAGAGGGTAAAGAAGTGGTATCTGCGAGGATATTCAGGACAGACCAGCTCAGCAATGAATGGAAGGACAGCCTAGAACATGCACAGCAGGAAGATTCGGACATTAAGCCGATTCTGGAATGGATGAAGTCCAGTGCTCCTAAGCCCAAGTGGAGCGACGTCTCAGCAATGAGTTCGACCACGAAAAGCTATTGGGCCCAATGGGACAGCTTGCTGATTCAGGATGGAGTCCTGTGCCGTAAATGGGAAAATGGTCGGGGAGACAGGTGTCATTTGCAAATGGTTGTCCCTAACGCTAAAGTGCCGGATGTTCTACAGCTGTACCATAGTGGTTGTTCAGGAGGCCACCTGGGAGTTAAACGAACTCTCCTGAAGATCCGAGAACGGTTTTACTGGGTCCACTGTCGTAACGATGTCGAGGACTGGTGTCGCAAATGTACAAGTTGTGCGGCTGTAAAGGGACCTCAAATTCGTAGTAGAGGCGCATTGAAATTGTACAATGTTGGTGTACCATGGGAGAGGATAGCCATTGACGTTGCGGGGCCGTTTCCAGAAACTGAAAGTGGTAACAAGTATTTCATGGTAGTGATGGATTACTTCACTAAGTGGCCAGAAGTCTTCGCCATTCCAAATCAAGAAGCTTCAACAGTTGCAGATAAACTAGTTCATGAAGTCTTCTGTCATTTTGGAGTACCTTTAGAGATGCACAGCGATCAAGGAAGGAATTTTGAGTCTCAAATATTCCAGGAAACTTGCCGAGTTATGGGTACTCAGAAAACACGAACAACTTCTTACCACCCACAATCTGATGGAATGGTAGAAAGATTTAATCAGACATTGGAGAGGTACCTAGCAAAAGTTGTGGAAAACCGGCAACGAGACTGGGACAGGCACATACAACCGTTTTTGTTGTCATATCGAAGCGCTGTTTACGAAAGTACATCAGTGACACCAGCTTTCGCAAACTTTGGGAGAGAATTGCGGCTGCCTGCAGACCTGATCACCGGAATACCACCTGATACCCCACGCAGTATAACCGATTATGCAAATGACTTGCGGAACAAAATGAATGACATTTATGAGCACGTCAGACAGACGGGCCAGCAAACGTCTGAAAAGATGAAAACACGGTATGACCGCAAAATGAACAACAAGGGGTTTGATGAAGGTTCACTAGTGTGGTTACACAATCCAGTTCGCAGCAAAGGGAAATGTCCTAAGCTTCAAGCTAAATGGGACGGACCGTACCGGATTGTGACAAGGATCAATGACGTAACCTACCGGATACAGAAAGGTGTCAGAGGTACTCCTAAGATTGTCCATGTGGATCGACTGGCGCGTTATTATAGGGCCAATAATGCTCGGGAAGAGCATGTCTTAGGAGGGGGCAGTGTTACGCGCCCCTATTAATGTCTAGTACATGGCAAGACTAGTTACACTAGCGCCCTCTAGTGTCGAGTAAAAGTAAGTGTTGCGCGCCACTATTAATGTCCTGTACATGGCAACACTAGTTACACTAGCGCCCTCTAGTGTCGAGTAGCAAAACTAGGAGAGTCGAGATCCTTCCAGAAATTTCGGGACCGATATGTACTCGAACATTCTAGATATCGCTACAGTGGAAGGTTCTGGAAACTGTCTAAGGCCCTATATAAAGCCGGTATGGACCACGACCAGGGTAGTATTGAATTGGCGATACAAGAGAATACTTCGAAGCGAAATAACGGCGAACTGTGTTTTATTATTAGTGTGATTTTAGATTGTAATTAGTGTTGTGTAATTAAAGTGTCAATTTTGGTAATTCAATCGGCAGTTTTTAATTGTCTCGAACCCCAAGCTCGTAACAATATAAAATAATAATGATTAGTTGAGTAAAGATTAAATAAACTGTTTTTAAAATCAATACTTATTAATTGGTATATAGGAACGTTCTGCACATAATTTCTCACAAATCGTAAGTTATATAAGCAAGCATGTTCGGTCCTACCGGATACCATATTTAATTTTTTTAGTCACATTTTAAATGAAAAATATTATTATTTTCGCAGGTACATTAATTTTGTTCATTTAAAATTCGAAAATTTGACATGATCATGAAACGGTGGATGAAATATGATATCCAGGATTTATTAACTATTATTATTATTGTATATTCATTTTTGAACAAATTAATTTAATAAAATAATTTCTATCGACACCATAGATAAGAGTGTACGATACTATTTCACTGCTTTTTTGACAGTTTGACAGCAGATCTACCTCAAAACTTGGCACTTAACATGGCGGCGTAGTCACGCATGGATTAGCTAATGACGTCACACGAAAGTATTACCAAAATAAGCACTTTACAAACTGTAGATGTCTCTTTTCTATAGCAGCTGCTGCTTTGTTAATAAGAGGCAAAACTGTTTTTGACAAGTGTGTGTCGATATTATAGATATTTGTATAACTATTATTTCTATAGTGGAATATGTCCTCTCCATAGGTATATATCTCTATGTTAATACCTGAAACGGAACTTTTGACATTGACACTAACCAGTAACAGATACTCGACCAAAGAGTATATAATTACTACGTTTATACTCGACTTCGCGACTCGCGTCATATGCGTCATTCCGTTGCTTCCGAGTTTACGTGAATGTGCTCCTTATTGTTATTATCTGCCTCCTGTTTTTGGATGACTTTTCTACCCCTCTGGAGACTGATTGCTTGCTATTTTACGACGTTTTTGGAAATGGTGGAAGTTAACATTTTCTTGTTTTGTTTGGTGCAAAAGCGAGCGAAGCGAGCTCGGGACTTGGGGCACCCCGATTCGGACAGGTTAGGTTAGAAGGGGATGGCGGGGTCGAGTGACCGAGCGAAGCGAGCGATCAGACCCCTCCATCCCCTTCGTTGTTATTTGTTTATAAACTATCCAGAAATAGGAGCCCCGCAATGCGGGGCTCCGTCGACCAAGCTTCCCTCGAATGCGCCACGTTGAGTGGCGTTGGGCTACCCTCCCCCAACTCTGCCCCCACAAATCAGGTTTATATTGTTAAAACATTACGAAAACATAACCTCATAATGAGATTTTTAAAAATTTATAAAAAAACTAAGCACGTCCGACAGGAAATGGAAGTGGGGGGTGACTCTACAACTACCCTCCCCCTCCCTCACCATCTGCCACCCCCAAATTCAGGCGATTTGATTCTAAACCTTACCCTTCACCGCCTTTTGACAGTCATATTTATGGGGACATATGTTGGCTTTCAACTTTAACGTTCCCCCAACTAGTCGATGTTTGATGGAATTTTCTATAAGTATCACGAAAGTAGTCGAATGGCGGATTCGAACCCACGACCTTTCGAGTTCACGGTCCGCACCCTGCCATTAGGCTACTGACGCTTCAAATATAAAGTAAATAACAAATACATTTACAGAAAATATGTAGTTATTTTTACTGAAGTTTTAAGTTATTCCGAACCTACTTACGACTCAATAAGTATATCAACAAGTGGGATGCGAGACGTAAAAACTGTGTAAGAACCTCCGAAGGAGGCGGAGTTATAGCCGAAATAAGAATTTTTATTTTTTTGGTTATTGGCCATTTATACCCTAGGAGTGTAATGAGAACTTTTTGCCCCTATTCAACCATGACCCCCATGTCATTTTCTACCTGATAGGCTATTCAAACTGACTAGGCCTAAAGTTCGAGTCACCCCCAACTCATTACTAAAGTCTTTACTTCCAAATCAGAAATAGGCAGTTTTTATTAATAGTTACATCAAAATGATCTTCACACACATATTTAGTGCTTTTAGGTCCAATTAAATTGCGGTTAATTAGTTTACACCACTTTATCCTTCTTGTTATATTATTTGGTATACGAAAAAAAATTTATTGGGATTTTTAACTGTTATGCGTTGACACATAGGAACAATACAATATTTGTAGTCATTTTATTTTAACTTCTGCCATCGGGTAATGAACAAAATACGTACTCGGCGAATACGTGCTGCGTCGTCTAGGTCAAATGACGCCACACGACAGAGCGCTGCGTGTAACAAAATTATTCTTGTAAGCGCAACTTCAAAGTCCCATAACTTTTTCATTTCTAGAGATATTTTATTGATTCTCTCACATTTTTGTTTTATTTTACTCAAATTTTTTAATTTTTGTCATTAAAAAAAATGGAAACTTCTCCATTAACTATTAAGCCGCGTATGCACCAAAAATGTTGACAACATTTATGTTTCCACTGTTTACAACTCAACAAAAGTTACCAACATTTGTTTCCGATGTTGCCGACAAATGTTACCAACAAACGTCTCCACCGAGGGAACAAATGCTTCCAACAAGCGTATTCCTTTGATGTTGCCGCCGAAAATGGAAACACGGTTTCCGACATTGTTTCAAGTTTTGTTGCCAACACTAGGTAATTACAGAAACATTTGTTACCAACACGTGTTGGCAACACAACAGTTGGTAACAAAACTTTGGTGGAGACGCGGCTTTAGCCTATTGCTATTTATTAAACGTTACTTTAGATCTTAGAACAACTTAACAGAGTAGGTAAATTTTGAGCTTGAATTAACATAGCCATAGTAAAGATCAACCAAATTATTAAATAACTAAATATTTAATGAGAAATTCGAAAAATTAACTGACACTGGGTGGGGTTTGAACCCACGACCTAAGCGACCCGTGTCGATGCTCTAACCAACTGAGCCGGAGACCCATTTTACTGGAAAAGAGGCATTCCATCTTAGTATTCACGGGTGACGACGCATCTGCATTTTGATTCTTTATTGAGGATAAATGTAGATGTCTAAGGGTCACAACAACTACTTACATGTGTGCTCGTTTGTCACACTGTCCTATAAAAAAAAAGAAAAAAAAACTAAAGGTAGATCTACCGTGTCCCACGACGACGGGTCAGTCTGTTACTTATTAAACGTTTACATTTAATAAGCTTACATTTGCTAAAACATGGTTAAACATATATCAAACAAATTAATGACATTAACTTGACTATATTTTAAAGAACATTATCTATCTAGAAAGAGCTTGTTAGACCCTCATCTTATATAAAATGGAATAACAGAGTTATACAATTTATACAATTTACCATTTATTTAAAAAAAATACAATACAAATTAAATTACATAACAGTATACAATAGCTTTGACATTACTGTTACTTTATACTACATTAATTTAATTAAATTTGCCTAGGTGAGCACTGGTGATGCTCTATACACCGGCCGTGCCAATATTTCTCGGGAAAACGTCGCCGAGTACCGGAACAAACTTGTGTTTGAAGTCGATTCTTTGCTGAACAAAGTCTCGGATTGGGAGCGACTAAATCTAGTCCAGTTTAATCCTCAGAAGATACAAGTTTGCGCGTTTACCGCTAAAAAGAACCCCTTTGTCGTATCTCCTAAGTTTCAAGGCACTCCCCTTCTTGCCAAAGCCAGTATCGGTATCCTCGGAGTCGACATATCGAGTGACGTGCAGTTTAGAGGCTGGCGAGGCAGCAGCTTGGAAGAGAAGGCCAAATTGGCCTCTAAAAAGCTCGGCGTGCTCAGCAGAGCGGGACAGTATTTCATGCCGGCACACCGCCTGCAACTTTACAAGGCGCAGGTTCGGCCTCACATGGAATACTGTTCCTATCTCTGGGCAGGGGCTCCCCAGTGCCAGCTCCTTCCACTTGACCGCATCCAGCGCAGAGCGGCTCGAATCGTCGACGACCGAGCCATTTCCGATCGGCTCGATTCATTGGCACTGCGAAGAGATGTTGCATCCCTTTGCATTTTCTTTCGCATCTGCAATGGGGAGTGCTCTGAGGAATTGTTCGGATTAATCCCAGCCGCCAAATTTCACGAACGCACATCGCGGCAGAACTCCCGATACCATCCACACCATCAGGATGATTGGCGGTCCACTACTGTGCAATTTAGAAGATGTTTTCTTCCTCGCACGACTTCCTTGTGGAATCGATTACCATCAGCGATTTTTCCGGACCGATACGACTTAGGGACCTTCAAGAAAAGAGCGTACTCCTTTTTAAAAGGCCGGCAACGCATCTGCAATTCCCTCCCTGGTGTTGCAGTTGTTCATGGGCGGCGGTAGTCACTTACCATCAGGTGAGCCGCATGCTCGTTTGCCCCCTCTCCTATAAAAAAAAAAGATACATTACTTGCTGTATTTATCTACTAACTAACTACTAGAGTATAATTGACGTTAATAAACCGACACTGCTAATCAAATTTTGGAAGTGTGTGATTTTAAAACACAAAATGCGCGAATATGACCACTCGTTCGAAATTCAAAATTTAAATATATTTTATTCAGGTAGGCATTATAAGTACACTTATGAATAGTCATATAATCACGGTTCTCTCCAAACTTTTTCTTTTCCATGTTCAGGGGTGCTGATTTTCATGGAAGAAAGTAAGAAACTCAGTAGTTGATCTTTTCAAAATATTTTTACAATAGTACTATAATTATGTAAAGCGATAAGTCAAACATAAAATATCAAATGTATATGTAGATACCAAATCGGTATAGAAATTTCTAGTTAGTCCTGTGTAGTACGAGAGGTCAGTTCCAAGGATTTTTGTCATTAAGATAATCATTTACAGAATAATATGCTTTTTTGGCTAAACAAGCTTTAATGCGCGACTTAAATTGAAATGGTGAAAGATCTAACATTTCTTTTGGAATCTTGTTATAAAAAGCGTATACCGCTACCCAAGAATGAATTGTATACTTTGTGTAACCGAAAAGTAGGTAATGTAATTTTGATTTTATTTCTACTATTAAAATTGTGCAAATCACTATTCTTTACATGTAAGTGAATGTTTTGTCATAGATACATGATATTTGCAAAAATATATTGTGATGCAACAGTCAAGATATAAATTTCTTTAAACAGTTATCTCAGATCATAAAATTGTTTCTATTTCTCAGATATACTCGGCTCCTAAGCAGTACGTAGATCTTATTGCACGCTTTTTATTTTATATGCACACTTTTTATATTATTCGATTAGCATTGTAGAAAACTTTTACACGTTTCAAGTGTGTTAAAAGTGTCTACAATATTTATCAAATGGGTGACGACATATTCGAGCACTTTGTGTTTTAAAAACACATACTTACAAAAATCGAGAATTGCAGTGAACTTATTGAACATGTTTATCTATTAAATAATAATAATAATAATAATAGTTAGTAATTATTATAAACCCATATAGTTAATATTATAATAATCCTTACTAGAATAAATTATTATGATATCTACCTATCCCTACCACTATCTAATTACAATACTCCTTGCGAGATCAGTTAAGGTATTCGTGTTCATTCTGAGCACCCGGAAACTTTTTTTATTCTTTTGAACATATACCTACTCTGTGGCGGCAATCAAACAGTTTCAAATGTTGTACGTGCGGCGCGGCGATATCAATAGAAGCCGTCATCGAGTGTATCGTGACCTTGTACTGCCAAATAGCTGTAAAATTTCTTTGACAGGTCAGTATCCGACCTTTGATGATGCCGATAACAAGACGCCGCGCACTATTAAAGTGCCGATGGTCAAAACTAGGGATGTACTCTTTTTTCTTTTATTAGATATTTTCATTCCCTAGGTATGTTTATGGTAATGTTCGTAATGCGCATAACTCCAATTTTCCAAATTTTTTAAATATATTTTTTTGCGTCTCATAGAGTCCCTAAGAGTATACGCGAACTCCTATACTCCCTGAAAAGACACTCAGTCCTAACTGCAAGGCTTAACCTTGTTCTCGCTTAAATCTTGCAGTGTCAGTCTTGGTCTTGGTCTTGCTTAAATTAGGCGGTCTTGGTCGTGGTCTTGCAAAATTGCAATAACAAGACCAAGACCGATTTTGGGCAACACTAGACTGGACATCAGCAACAAAATGGTCACGTCTTACTAATGTCCTATAGGATATATAGTGGGATGCCAAGCATCCAAATGATGTGAATGGTAACGTAACTTTTGTCGCGATGTGTGTTGGTGAAATTTTGTGGCTGGAATTAATCCAAACAATTCCTCAGAGCACTCTCCGTCGTAAATACGATAAAAAATACAAAGGGATGCAACATCCCCACACAGTGCCAGTGAATCGAGCCAATCAAAGACAACTCGGTCGTCAACGATTTGAGCCGCTCTGCTCTCTATGCTGTCAAGTGGAAGGAGCTCGCACTGGCGAGCCCTGGCCCAGAGATGAGAACAGTATTCCATGTGAGGTCGAACCTGCGCTTGTAAAGTTGCAAACGATGTCTAGGCATGAAATACTGTCCCGCTCTACGGAGTACGCCAAGCTTTTTAGAAGCCAATTTAGCATTCTCTTCCAAGTGACCATGCTTCTGCAGGCTATTTGATATGTTTACGCCGAAGATTCCGCAACTGGCTGCGACAAAAAGGGAGATACGACTAAGGTGTTTACGTTAAGGTTAAGGTTAAAGTTTATATGACGTTTTTGGTGTGACGGGGGTCATAGTAAATAGATTTATACAATAAAAAAGCATGCATATTCCCTATTATTATATCGTAAAGTATTACAAACTTAGTAACCTTCAACAACATTATCGAAACGGTAACTTTCCTAAAATGGGTTTTTACATTACATTTAGTAGCTTCACCTACTGGGGAATAGCTGAAATGTTTCCCTAATAAATATTCAGCGTAGTTTTGCTATGTTTAGCTAGAGGGCGTCACACACGCGCGAGTTTAAAGTTATTGTATGCATATGTTCCCTATGTCTGCTCTATAGTATACCTATATATTTAAATCTCTTTGTTAAAAACCAATCTTTACATGAAATAGATAATGTGGTGACATTGTTGTAGTTACGGCTCATGGCATTTTTGTAAAATGGAAACAACCAATATTTTACAGCGTTACACAACCGACCAATATTTACAGCGTTACAGGTTATGCTTTGACAGCGGAGTGTAAAAATTATCCAGAATTTCTTTCATTGTTGGATAAAGTCTTTAGGACTTTATTAGAAATTGGATTAGATGTACGGGCTATAGTATCAGATTTAGCTTCAGATTTTTTTAGTGCATCGAAAGCAAGAAATATATCTACAGAAAAAACCTGGTTTAAAATTGATGGCAAAAAGATATACTACATTTGTGATGCTCCACATTTATTTAAATGTGTCAGAAATAATTTAATTTTCTTCGATTTTCACTTTGGTGATAAAATTGCCAAGTGGCAGCACATCGAACAAGCTTACGAGAAGGATAGTGTTGCCGATTTAAAATTAATGCCTAAATTGACAGAAAACATATCAAACTGAACAATTTTGATAAAATGTGGGTCAAATTTGCTACCGAGATATTAGCATACCCGTTTGCTTTAACAATGAGAGTTTACGTGGAAGCCAAATTAATCGATGAAAAAGCCAAAGATACAATCGAATTGATCCTTTTCTTCAACAATCTGTTTGATACTTTCAATTCAGCTTCAGTGCTTAACAGTTATATTTACAAAAGGGCATATCAAGGAAAAGATAAACTATTTTTACTTGACGCTTTACAGTTAATTAAATCTCTTAACTTGAAACATCCGAACAAAACCGCAAAAATATAAATTTCATAAATGGCTTAATTATTACAATAAAATCAATAATGAGTTTATTTGAAGATTTAAAGCAGGATGCTCATAACTTTCATTTAACTAGGAATTTGAATCAAGACTGCCTTGAAAAATGTTTTGGTCAAATACGCAAATAAGGTGGTAACTGTACTGAACCAACAGCTATACAGTTCAATAGAGTGTTCAGGAAATTATTTTTACTGAATATATTGAAACCCACAAAGGCCGGTAATTGTGAAGATGACTTGAATGCTATCTTATTCAAAGTCAATGGTCATGTCAGGATGTCCTACGAGGTGACAATGGAGAAGGAAAGGGAAGTATCCATCCAACCTATATTAAATGTAGGAACTACTGATTATAGGTTTGAATTGCCGCAAAAAATGCTCTAGTATATATAACGGGCTATTTATTACGAAGGTGCATAGCAAAACTTGGGTGTCACAAAACGATTGAGTATTTCAATAAGCAACGAGAACCTTGTAATCTCTCTAGAGACACTTTATTTACATATTATAAAGAATTTAATAAAAACAACGTTTTAAGGCCAACGGTAGGTCTGATAACACCACCAGAGTCGTTCATAAGCTTCATGGAGACACTTGAAAGGAGATTTAAGGATTATTTCATTAGAAATAAAAAGGCCTTATCTCAAAACATAGGGAACAACTTGTTGGCCGCCATGTTCCAGGAAACCTTTGATATGCCATGCCTATGCTTCCCTTTGGATTTTCTAAAAAAATTATACATATGGCTACGAATTTTTGCAATTGTTAGAAATAACAATAAAAATTATAAAAGTAATCGAAAACCCAAAAATATAGGTATATATAGGTAATACTGATTATTGCGTACTGAAATACTAAGTGTTGGTTAATTATTTAAGATTACCATAAACTGTCGTGCATATTTTGTTTTGTTGGAAGTTTTAATATTCCCATCTGTAAAGATATTTATTTAAATTTGATTTAAAATTAAACGTATCTTTCACTACCTAAATACTATATAAGTTTACATTATATAACATATACCTACTGTGTATCTTCTTTGGCACAAGTCTATAATATCCCTAGCGTTACACGCGCGGCTCAAGGTCACCGGCGCTTGAACTCTCACGTACAGAGAGTGTCACCGCTGTGACAGAGTTACTGTCTGATTTGAAAAGAAACTCACGTTAACAATTGGAGATATGCATTAACATCACAATTATTATGGTCGACTGAACAATTACATCCCGCATTCAGCCGATCGCATTCATGTGTCTCGGCTTTGTTTTGTTTTCCTTAACGTTCACCATAGAGGTGCTGTGGGATTGTGTGACTCTGATAGTAATAATTTTCAGGTTAAAATCACCCCTCAACGGTGTTGTTTTTTTAAAATGAAAATATTTTTACGCTAAATAAAGATATTATTATACAAGTGGTAAATTAAAAATTTTGTACAAGCGACATCAATACGAATTATTAAGTATAACTCAAAAACTAATTGATCAGACCTTGACAAATTTATATGGGAGTACACCATGGTGAGAAGCACCAGCTTTCAAAAAAAAAAGTCATTGAAATCGGTTCACCTCGATAAAAGTTATAACCTAACACATTAAAAAAAGTACATTCAATCGAATTGAGTACCTCTTCCTTTTTGATGTCGGTAGAAAATACTTGTGGTAGGTCAATCAGTTTCGCATTTTGAAATCGGTCGGTTTTCGTCATTTGGCATATCCAAGATAACCGCACCACGAATTATTTAAAAATTTTGCATACAAGCGACATCAAAACGAATTATTAAGTATAACTCAAAAACTAATTGATCAGACCTTGACAAATTTATATGGGAGTACATGAGAAGCACCAGCTTTCAAAAAAAAAGTCATCGAAATCGGTTCACCTAGATAAAAGTTATAACCTAACACATTAAAAAAAGTACATTCAGTCGAATTGAGTACCTCTTCCTTTTTGAAGTCGGTAGAAAAACAATGGACTTATAATCGATATCGATACAACATTTACGCAATACATCCAAACCAAACGTCTAACTCAAAACAACGCAGTCGCAAAGAGATTCTCATCGGGAAATGATGCCAGAGTCACACGATCACACTGTTATGATTTCTTATATTTTCACAAATGCTACACATTAAAATCTAACTGCGATAAAATTTTTACGGTTTTGTCGCGTTTAATTTGACTGTTTTCCCGACGTTTCAGGTGTTAAAGTAAGTTTTGTTTTTAGTAAAGGTCTGATTTTGAAACCATCAGATAAATTTATCCATGAAATAAATTATAACCTGACCGAATATAATAGTGAAACAATTTAACTATTTTTTTTCCATAACTTCCCGCTTTGAAAATCAATGATTTTGCGTGTGCGTGCGTGCGTGCGTGTGTGTGTGCGTGTGTGCGTGCTTGCGTGCGTGCGTGCGTGCGCGCTTGCTTGTGTGCGTGCAAGATTTAACGATCAACTCCAAAATTAATCAGCTCTTAAACACAAAAAACGACGTCGATTGCTGCTGCTGTTGTTGTTGTTGTTGCAAACCAGTTCAAAATCGGTTGATGCGTTGAAGAGAAATCGATAATGATTATTTAAAAAAAAAGTGTTTTTCTAAATAGATATAGGTAATGAATATCTCAAAACGCTCGAAAAGTTTCTTTGACCTCAAAACTTCGTGATGGAATATTTGTCGAGGGTTTTGAGATCGTACATAGCGGAAAGTTCCAGGGATGGCCTGCAGGGTCAAAAGATTTTTTATGTGGTATTTTATCTTAAGAATAACTTTTAGCTCATTATTGAAAAATCAGCCTCAAACGTTATATTATGATTACATACAACATACATACATGTAAGTCGTTTACAACGTCGCTTAGAAATAATATATGACGCCATTGTTCTCGTTACTCGTCGCCGCCGTGAACATTATATGTAATAAGGTGCAATGTAAATTATAATTAATCAGTTTTATGATAGAGACGCTATTCAAACTAAAATAGTTCGCAACGCATTTTGTAAGCTACGCCTTCCGCAGCTTAATTTGCGTTGGGTAATTTTTTGGAGCTAGGAATTCTTCCATGTTTTATTTGCGTTCACTGGTGCTGCAGAACAACGTCTGCCTGGTCACCTAGTCGTTATATATAAAAATTGCACACAATGTGTGCAATTTGGTCCAACTTGAGAGAAAGGATAGTTTTATCACGATAAGTGACCCTCAATATTTTTATTGTGAATTTAAGGATTTTTTAAGACATAATATGGTCGTCGGAAAGGGCAGAACAACGTCTGCCTGGTCAGTTAGTTAAAATATATAATATTGCGTTATTAGTTAAAATATTAATTGGTATTACACACATTCACAAGATGTTATGTTGTGGTTTGTAAAATTGGTTGTAAAAGCATACTGTTAACTCTGTGAAGTTTGACTGCCTCGTTGATCTAGTAGTCGTCTGATTGTAAGGTCCTAGGTTCGAGTTCTAGGTCGGGCCATAATACATTATTAGTTTTTCTGTCAAGAAATTCGTAGCAGGCCGGAATTAGAAATTTGGCAGTGTTCCGTGAATGGTGCGTTAGTGGATGTTCCCGTAGGTGTTGTTAAGAGACGACAGATGGAAACTGAAACAGGTGATGAGCAGCAGTATCTTCCTGATAACAACTCAAATTTATAAAAAAAAAAACAACTGCGGTTGTCAACCCGCCTACCAAACGTGTCGTCAACAATAGCAACGTCCCCATATGAGGCGTAGACAAACACGGGCCACAATCCGCCGGTGGCCCATGCTCTATGTTATAACGCAATATTTTTGCATTAGATTCTGTTGAATGCACACTGAAAATTAAAAGTGTCTTTGGTAATTAATATATAATTTTATACATGGTAGAACCTAGAACCATGCTGCGGCTATATTAGTAGTATAGTTGTAGCACGAATGGGTCGGCTCGACCGGGGTACGACCACGCTTTTGCAGAATATCAGTGTAAAATAGGAGCTTAACGCTGCTGTGTTTCCTATGGTGAGTGTAGAGAACCGGAGACCCCTTTTACTGGAAACGAGGCATTCCATCTTAGTCCTCACGGGTGACAACGCATCTGCATTTTGATTCGCAAACGAGGATAGATGTATGTAGATGTCTATGGGCCACAGCAACCACTTACCATCAGGTGGATTGTGTGCTCGTTCGTCACCCTATCCTATAGAAAAAAATATAAAATATATAAGAGCAATAGGCGTTAGGTCACATAAAAAAACTTCGTAGTGAAACTTAATTATTTATATACTGCATTAAGGTTGACCGTGTCAAGGCTAAGCCACTCCATGACGTATAATGGACGTGACCTACAAATAATTACTTATAGATAATGTAGGTAGATATGATAATTGTAAAACCCAATCATTAGAAGTACCTACTAAATGGTCAATTATACTATAATGTTAGTAGGGTGGATGCACCTATTACCAGCTTTTTTTTTAATACTAGTAATGCTATTAAACATTACTAATATTCCTTTAACCACTTCTGGTAAGCTTAAAATGCTTGTGTTAGAAGTGGTTCACGACAATAGTCGAATGGCGGATTCGAACCCACGACCTTTCGAGTTCGCGGTCCGTGCCCTGCCATTAGGCTACTGACGCTTTTAAGCTACTGAAACCTTTTACTGCCATTTTCCACTTCAAAAATTCGTAGGTACTGTTTTAATAAGAGCACAATATTTTTAAAATCTTGTTATATTATTTCAAGAACAATTTCAAAAACGACGATAAACAAAAAAACGCGTAATGGCTCAAATTCCAGCCACCCTGTGCCAAATGTCGGCCTTTCGTGTATCTAATACCAGCCTAGCATAAGGTAATGAGTTTGAGTTTTTGGTAGGTACCTATTTGAACGTAAGTTTTAGATGAACAGCAATAAATATAATTATAAAAAATATTATAACATATATAAAAATTTATAACAAAGACGAATTCCCTAAAAATAAGTTGCCCTAAATGATATTTATTCCAGATTCTGACAGCCCTGATTTGTATTAAGTGGCTGAAATTAGGTACTTCTTATTTGGTACGTCAAACCTAGTAACAGCCTGAGGACTGGCATTATGCACTCCATACATTTCGTACAATTACAGCCCCATTAATTTCTACTACAAGAAAATGAAAAGCTTATAAATTTATTCAAAAATAACTGCATTACTATCTCTATAGTCATATGCATGCAAATACAAAGCCTAAAGACAAGATAATTGAATATATGCCTTATTTTACAAGGACCTTAACTAGTCAAAAATTAGGAAAATGAGCGTTGTCCGTTGCGTATAGGGGTACCATATCTCAGGATTTGTCCTGAGATTTCAGGATTTTTAGACTCTTCTCAGGATTGCGGCTGGATTTTGCAAATCTCATGAAATCTCAGGATTTTTAGAACTTTCAATATAATACAGCTTACATTTTAAAAGATCTCTTAATAAAAAGTTAAACAAACTAAAAATAATTTTCCTTTGGTAATAATTCCACAATTAAAATCAAAACTTATTTATCCAAGTAGGTACTTAAACAGTTTTATCCTATTTAATATGTGAAGATACCTTTTTAAGTAAGGTTTTCTTCTGTAACTGTAAAACAATCTCAGGATTTTTAAATGGAAATCAGGCCTCTTCTCCGGACTTTTAATTTTTTCATCTGGTAACCCTAGTTGCGTAGGCGTTTTGATTTTAAATTTAACACTGATACATTTATAACTGCGTAGTTATAAATGTATCAGTGTAATATTTGAAATATAACTTTCTCTAGTTACGAATAATTTTTTAGTGTACAATATTTGTAGTTAAGACCACTAGAAACCTTAATTTTGAAGTAAAAATGCGATAAGGCTGCTATTAGGGGCAGGGCTGGTATTACTGGGCATCCACCCTATAACATGCGTATATATATTTGTTTTTTTTGCTATATCATCAAAAGAATAATGACCACAACCACAATGCAATGCGAAGTTTAAAGTCGTCCAGTGAATTTTACGGATTGAAAGGCCGGCAAAGCACTTGCAATTCCTCCGGTGTTGCAGATGTTAATGGGCGGCGACGATCACTCACGAACATACAGTTCACCTAAAGTTCGTTTACTTTTATTATATTCAACCACGGCAGGAACATTTAAATACTATAGCAAGATATACTGCAATTATATGCGCAACGTATAAGATGTTATACAGATGTTTTGTAAAATGTCATATCAATGCATTATCTTGCTAACGCAAATCCAATGTAAACGCTTATATAATGATATCGAAGGATGCATTAATCATAAACACGTGCTGTAGGAACATAAAAACTAGTTACATTTCCCAAAAAATTGGGCTGCGATTAGTTTTCACCCGCAGTGACTCTGTAGTATTCAGGTATAACGAAATAATTTTAAAACTTAAAGGACAATGGCAGAAAAATAGTTGACAAAAATTATCGCGTCTAGAAATAAGTTATATATAAAATGAGTTTTATAATTTTTCTATGATTTTTCAAATAAAAATGTAATGTCGTATACACTTTGTAAGATTAGCAACACAACACACAAACACAAAATATTTTTATATTAAGTTATTATTAGTAATAACTATACTATCAGTAATAATAAAAAATAAAAGTGATATAGTTGAAAATAAGTCTCTTACAAAGAACTTCCTACAATAATATATTATCTCAATCATAGTAATATGTAACAATTTCATTTATTGTTATGGCAGCACTAGCTAAAACAAAATGACACTGTTTTTTTACTGGCTTTACAACTTTGGGTTCTAGCCCTTTTGAGAGTGTCACTATATGACACAAAGGCCCTGGAGCCATGCCAGAAATATACATTTATATTATGCAAATATATAATAGAGTTACAATAATCTAAAAACTCTCAATTATGTAGGTAAGTACATTATGTTGAGAATGTATTAAGCTAACATCAAACAACCACAGGACGCATGACTTTTTCCAAGTGACATAAGACAAAAGGTTCAAATCTAAATATTTTTTTTGACGCCTTTTTTTTTATAGCATAAACGAGCACACAGTCCACCTGATGGTAAGTGGTTGCTGCGGCCCATAGACATCTACATCTATCCTCTATTACAAATCAAAATGTACATGCGTTGTCACCCGTGAGGACTAAGATGGAATGCCTCATTTCCAGTAAAAAGGGCCTCCGGCCACCTGCACTCACCAAGCGAAACACAGAGGTAAATCTCTACTTCACGCTGGTTTTCTGTGAGGTCGTGGTACCACCCCGGTTCGGCCCGCCCATCCGCGCGGCAGCAATAGCTGCCGCGTGGCTCTACCACTGTTATAGAATTTTGGCTTTCTCAGGACAAAATTCTTTGAGAGAGTTATTAAGGGACTGACGCTTAACATTTTAAGATATTTTTGATATATAGACGCTACCATTCCTTCTAAACTAATTTTATGTATGAAAGTCTGCCATTGTTCTTTCCTACTTCGTGACAATTTGTAAGTTCGAATTTTTTTAAATGCTGCTGATTCGAATTTAGTTAAAACGTTTGATAAGCGAAAACGCGTCGAGCGAAAATGGTTTTTAATTGACATCAAAGAAAGAGGTTCGATTTTCAATTCGATTGTATGTTTTTTCTGCCGACTTCCAAAAAGTAGCCGGTACTTAATTCGACTGTATGTTTTTTTATGTATATTACGCGGTAATATTCGTCTATTGTGAACCGATTTTAAAGATTATTTTTTCATTGTATATACAAATAATACAGTTCTTTGAAGTCAGCTTTTGATTTTTACCTTACGGAGTAGGAAAAAATTCCACCCCTACTTAAATGTGAAAAATATAAAGAGAAAAATGTAGAGATATAGTTTTAATGTTAGACGATATTTCATCTTTTTACATTCCTTAGTCCACTGAAAAGAGTCAAAAATGAAATCAGTATAACATATAAAAATCAGTCTCGCTAAAACTCGAAAATGCCTCGATTGATTATGATGAAATTTTTTGTGCGTGTTTGAGTGGGTCCCTCGATGGTATAGATTTGCAATTGGACCCTGTAGGTGACGCTGTTGTTGAAATACAGAAATTTTTTATATAAGTTGGAGTGGATAACTAGTTTTTAATAAAAAGTTATACCGACTTTAAAAAAAATACACATAAATTTAGAGAGGTCGATAAAATAGATAAAGAAGAATACTTACTTACATTAATTTTCTGCGCTTAAGAGTAAAGTATCAACCTACACACCCCTCTGCCTCTGCTCTCACGCCCTCTTCCATTAGTGAGAAAGTTTTTAGAGGATTGTCGGGTTGCCCCAAGGCGTATTCGATTTGTTTTTATTTTTGTGGCCCGTACCATCCTTATACGAAGTTTTGTTTCACCGATAAGCGTAGTAAATCAGAACTTAAAATTGGAATCAACAATTTCATGGTGCCGGCGCGGCAGCGGCTTTAGTTATTTTAATTAATTATTCAATAATATGTCCTTACCGTTTTAGTTACTTGTAACAACAAATGGTATTTTCAACGTCAGCACACTAATTCTACAATGTATCAAACGCATACAACATAGGTTACAACATATATTTGAAAATGTAAGTATGAAACACAAGTAAAAGAGGAACTTTCACTTGTGAAACCACTAGCTTACAATTTTTTTAGAAGCCTTTTATTGAAACTAAGAATATGTATGTATATTCGGACTATTTTCTTATTAAAGTTAGATAGAGTTGGTAGTTAGTTACTATCGAGTATTTAGTATTTACAGAAACTAGTGATGTTTTAAAATTACAAATTACTCCTGGTCGCCACGAACTCAAAAACCATTGGTCAGACCTTGATCAAATTTATATAGGACCACATGAGAAGCACCAGCTTTCAAATAAAAAAAAGAATCATCGAAATCGATTCATCCAGTAAAAAGTTATGAGGTAACACATAAAAAACATATAGTCGAACTGAGTACCTCCTCCTTTTTGAAGCCGGATAGTTACAACCTAAATACGTCCCACTTCTGGGCACAGGCCTTCTCTCGTTTCTGCGAGGGATATGGAGCAATTTCTCTACCTCGCTGCTCACAATTCTCACGATGTCTTACTTCACCGCCGAGCACGTGGGGTACCTAAATCAGCGCTTAAATGTTTTTTTATAGAATAGGGTGACAAACGAGCACACAGTCCACCTGATGGTAAGTGGTTGCTGTAGCCCATAGACATCTATATTTATCCTCAATAAAGAATCAAAATGCATCTATTCTATTCTATTCCCGTGAAGACTAAGATGGAGTGCCTCTTTTCCAATAAAATGTCTCCGGTTCTCTACACTCACCATACAAAACACAGCAGTGTTAAGCTGCTATTTTACGCTGGTATTCTGTGAGAGCGTGGTCCTTCCCCGGTCGAGCCGATCCATTCGTGCTATAACTATACTACTGATATAGCTGCAGCATGGCTCTACCACGTATAAAATTGCAATTAACAATTTCATTGGTGCCGGTGGGGATCGAACCCGAGTTGCTCGCGAACTAACACTTACAGCGACCGTTTCGCCTCTGTGCGACCACAGCTCTTCGATAACACAATGAAGTTATAACTATTGCGATGGAATAATTTACAAAGTACAAAACACAGCCGTGACGAGTGAGCTAGTGATTAAAGACGTGCGAGACGTCGCGTCGTCGTGAATATAATTTGACTTTCTATTTCTTCTGTATCGTTACTAGTTACTTCAATTTTCGCTTTTTAATTGTTATATATTGTTGAGAGTAACTTAATTTGCTATAACTTTCGTTATATTAAAAAAAATAGTTTAACGTGAGAGTGAAATTTCGGCAGAGTGAAAACTCCTTTATTTGAGATATGAAGCAACTGGTTGTGAACGTACGACTTCTATTTTAAACAAGTTCAAAAAACTATTAGGTTCTATACTTAACGCGTATATTTATTATGGTGAGTTCATCAATTTCTGGGAAACAGCTGAACCGATTTAAATGATTTTAATGTGTTAATTTTAATACTACCTTCAGTGATGAAAAAAAATCTATCCCTAAGGATGGTACAATTTAAATTGAAAATTTAAAAACCCCCCCGAAATAAAAAGAGCTGATCTTCAAACGGTTGAACAGATTTTCTTTAAACTGACTTGATTAAGACACCTTTCAAACGCATAAAACTTAATCGAAATCGGTTCATTTGTTCAGGAGCTACGATGCCACAGACAGACACACATATACACAGATACACACTACAAACACACAACACCATTCTGTTTTCGTCCTGGGTTAACAATAGGTGATAAATATCACTATTTAGACCACATTCAGTTGTTTGTTACCTTTTGAAGTCGTTTGTACTATTTATTAAAAAAAAATGAAACTTAAAAGAAAGATAAGCAATCCCCAAATTGAAAATAAATATACAACACAAACTCAAATTTACGTACCGGAACCTCAGACCAACAAACAAACAATGTTAGAAAGAAGGACCGCCGCGTACATTTCATGTGACGTTAAAACTAAGCCAATACCATTCTCAACTTATTGTAACAACTTGCCCTCACGTACACATGCGTCTAAAATCATTTGCAACCACATAACAACACAGTATTAGGTGCATATATGTGTGCGTCTAGCAGTGAACTTCTACAGGTCGATAAAGGAAAAAAGAAAGATGTGTGGGTGAGTGCGTGTCAGTCAAGTTGATCAAGATTTTAGAGTTGCTTGAAATGTACGTGGCGCTCCGTATACCTTTCTTTGTTGGTCTGAGACCGGAACGTTCAAGTAAATATGAGTATTTAACTATTAAGCACTTAACACATGATGGAACCATGCTGCAGGGTATTATGGTTTCACCACGAATGGTTCGGCTCGATCGGCGAAGGACCTCGCTCGCACCGATCACAGACGTCATATAGGAACATAATGCTGCCGTGTTTCGTATGATAAGTTACAAGACAGAGACCCTTCAACTGGTATTCACACTTAGCATTAGATGGACTTTGTGGTTTGTTACGCTATACATATATATAAAATAAGCCTAAGTTCAGGTGCCATATATTTTTACGGTTTATTGTGTTTTCGTTTATAAATGTTTTTAAACATCAAATTGGAATTATTGTATTGTATTATATTTCATAAGTCCATTGCTAAACATTGGCCTCCCCCAAGGAATGCCACAAAGCACGGTCCTGAGCCACTTACATCCATCGACTTCCTGAATAATATTTAATTATAATATTAAATCATAAATAAATAAAACCTTTTTAATAATTTAAAAAGAAATTAACTATGTCACTTGTATCTAATGGCGCGAAGAGTAAACGCTGACATAAATTAATAATTTATTATCATAGATATCTACTATAGATAAATAGCTTGTTCAACAACGCATAATGAACATGATAAGATTGTTCCCGTCAATACAAGAACTGTTGTGATTATAATGGGTTATTAACGACTCACGTTTCGCATTTCAGTGCTGAGAATGATGGCAATAATGCAGGACAGGAATAGTGAGGAGGTGCCCCGCGAGTTCCTCGAGACTGGACGGACAGGGCGGCGGAACGCTATGCCTGATATCCTCCACCCACAAGGCGCAGAAGTGACAACGGCAGATCTGCCTTCAAGGTTGCAACAGCTGGTCACTACTGGTAAAGTCATTCTTTTATTTATAAAATGTTTCGTAGAAAAGTATTTTTTTGATTATTCCATTATAAAATCATTAGCTTAGATATATAATAATTATAGTAATTTTTCGCAGCAAGTTTGTCGCGTATTTGTTAAAGATTTTTTTAATAAATTTGTAAAAGAAATCAAGTGATTATTCTGGGTGTTCCCGTACATTCCGGTGTAGTTTTGGCGGTGTTTACACAGCGTAATGTTGCAACTTAATATATTTAGTTGCTATAACATTCATAATTGTTTGTTAAGAATTTTACTCTTAAACCGCATCGTAACCGTGCTGTAAATAAGGCAGCAAAGCGAAAAATTAATATCACTTTTGGTTCTAATTTTTAGTCTGGAATAAAGTTATTCATATAACAAAATACAACCACAAGCAAATTTAAAAATTACTGAGGACTAGATGGAATGTGTTTCCAGTAAAGAAAGGTTTCCGGTTACACTCACCATACGAGACACTGCAGCATTAAGGTGCTATTTTACTGGTATTCTGTAAGACGCCCTCCTCCGGTCGGGCCGACCCATTCGTGCTACAACTTTTATATAGCTGCACCGTGACTTTATCCGAGAATTGAAAAATCGACTCTTAGACGTACTGTTTGACGCATAATATGTAACGTTTATAATAATGTAGTAATTGAAATCCATTAATATTTTTTATAATTCTTTTTTTTTTAAACGTTACTTCCACACTAGGATTTTCTCCTGCATCATGGAAGCAGTTTACAAACATAAATTGCACAAGAACAAACATACAGACCCGGAACAATTATTTGCAGGCCATACAAATACTTGTTCCGTGCGGGATACGAACCCGCGGCTCCCAGCGCAGGAACTCATTGCTAAGCCACTGCGCCACGGAGCCGTCAATGTTTTTGAATGTTGATGATCTTTCTGGCATTTTCCATAGTCGCTTCTTAAGTCATCCACGGGACGATATGGGGAGATGGAAATCACGATCAGAAATTCTAAATAGAGTAATGTGTGTTAATTAGCTTGTTAATTAACTCCGTTGACGCGTCGAGCTGTTTGCGCTGGCATTAGTTCTACGATATCTGAAAAGTAAACAGTTGAATGTTTCCTTATCTTTATATAAAGGAAACACAAAGAACTGTCGAAACTGTCAACAAACCTGTTGCTTGAGTAAATCTGAAAAAACACGTGTTATAATTATCAAGCTATTATAGCTATTATTCTATCAAGCTATAACCAAGCCAGAAACCTATGCACTACATTTCAATATTCTCATAAGTGAACGTTTGTAACTATAAATACATTATTTGCGTCATGGAACGTAAGCAGATAAACAGAGACGAAGTCTTTGTTAATCGAAACATAAAATTATTTAAACACAGTAGTATGTTACTATGTCGGTTTACTCTGGTTCTACTGCTGATAACCCCATTTCTAAGTTTATTATGCACGGAAACCCCGAGCATAGCCTCTCCATAGTTCGCTAAGCGACCTTGAGCTTCCTCATACGGCCAGCAGCTCGGTTCCATAAGTCATCACTGGCAACACGCACTGGTGGTACAATCTTGTTTTCTAGTTTTGAGATACACCTGACGAGATGTGTCGTAATCTACCAAACGCTGACCAGACGATTAGCTATCTATCCCAACGGATTTGTAAGCTGAAGTCGCAATGGGCCGGCCATATATGAACTGACACTGTAACTGTAGAAGAAGAAAGATTCTCGAGTGACGACTTCGTACCGGAAGGCGAAGTGTAGGGTGGCTCCCCACTAGATGGATTGACATGCAGGAAGTCGATGGATGCAGGTAGCTCAGGACGGTGCTTTTTGTGGCATTCCTTGGGGGAGGCCTGTGTTCAGCAGTGGACTTGTTGAAAGGCTGTAATGATAATGATGTTATTCTATAGCCGTGGTAGCTCATAGGCTAAGCGCTAGCTGTAAATGTTACAGTACGTGAGCAACTCGGGTCCGATCCCCGCCGGTACCTATGAAATTGTTAATTGCAATTTTAAGTGCTGATTTACCACGTGCTCGGCGGTGAAGGAAAACGTGTCTAAAAATTATTTCGAAGACACGTAAAGTTTAAGACACGAGTTTACTCGTTTTTAAAACGCCGGCAACACACCTGCAATTCCCCTGATGTTGCAGTCTTGCAGATGTTCGTGGGTTCGCGTTTTTTTTTTTTTTTTTTTTAATCTGATTATTTTACCCTTTTGAGTGAACTAAGGAATACCACAAGGTCTAGGTCTAAGACTAAAATCTTGGCTAAATTATAAATTTCCACTTTTTCCACTATAAGGGGTTATTAAAAAACCCGCTGATGTGTAATCTTTTTCGGTTTATAATGGAATAATAGCATAGCAGCAAATTAACGTAGCGTGCGTGTTTTTGTTGCATGTTATAAAATTTATTAGATACACACATTGATAGAGGTAATATTGAAGCCGCTTCATCGAACCACAAACCACTAAGCGGCTTGACAAGGTGATCCTAATTTCCGAGAATTAATCAGGTCAATAGTTCCAGTGGGTCAAGGTTCACTGATACCATTAGTCCCCTATCTATGAAGGGGCATATAAACGGATATTTTTCTGTAGGGTGCAGAAATATTGTTATGTTTGATATCATTGGTAGTATGACTTGAATAAAACTTCATTAGTTACTAGACCTATCGATATTTGAATGAATTAAAATGATAATATTTAGCTACTATAGACCACCTATATTACACGCTCTACCTACATAAAATATTAACAATGATTTAACGGCTCCGTGGCGCAGTGGCTTAACAATGAGATGCGGTGCTGAGCTGCTGTTTCGAATCCCCCACGCAACAAGTATCTACTTGTATGGCCTACAAATAATTGTTCCGGGTCTGGATGTTTGTCCTAGTGAAATATAAGTGAACTGCCTCCACGATACATGAGAAATATCTTGTGTAACGGTTTAATAAATATGATTTTAAAATATAGGTACGTAATAACAAAATGACAAAAATATAAACGTCAATGTGCCTTTTACAATAATTATAAAATCTGATTTGCACGTAAATATGTTCATACATTTAGTAGGTACTACAGGTAGTACCACTACTATAAAATATGCGGAAAAGCACTTAATTTAATGTGTTTTTTAAATAACATTTTTTTTATATAGGATCGGGTGACAAACGAGCACACAGTCCACCTCCTGGTAAGTGGTTACTGTGACCCATAGACATCTACGAGTACATCTATCCTCAATAAAGACTCAAGATGCAGATGCGTTGTCACCCGTGAGGACTAAGATGGAATGCCTCTTTGCCAGTAAAATGGGTCTCCGGTTCTCTACACTCACCATACGAAACACAGCAGCGTTAAGCTGCTATTTTACGCTGGTTTTCTGTGAGAGCGTGGTCCTTCCCCGTTCGAGCCGACCCATTCGTGCTACAACCATAATATAGCTGCAGCATGGCTCTACCACGTAGAAATATTGCGTAAACATACATAATATTGTGTAAAAATATTTATTTTAATTAAAATTATTTGCATGAAATATCTATCAATCCATTACAGCCTATATAAGTCCACTGATGTACATAGGCCTCCCTTATAAGATTGCATTGATCATGGGGAGATTTTGCCATAGATGCCACGTTTGGCAAGCGTGTTGTCAATCGAAGTTATTTATTATTTTGAGTTGTTTTCAGTAAGATGCTGCTGCTCATCTCCTGTTTCATTTTCCCTCTGTCGCCTCTTAGACTCAATTCACATTGCGGCGGAATGAAATGCTCAAATTACAATTTAAAAAAGAAATCGTGCGATTTCTTTAATCATATTTAGTTTGCACGTTACACAATTAACATAAAATTCATTTTACTATGTACAATTTCGTTACAAAAATTTGCTTCCACTCCGTTCCGCGGCAATGTAAATTGAGCCTTACGTCACCCTTGGGATGATATGGGGTAGTGGGTATTACACCGCCACTACACGCTTAATATGTAAATGTAATGGTTAATATGTATAATGTATTAAGTAACATAATATGTAGTTCAATAATGTATTTCAATACCCATTGTTGTCCCGACATTACTAGTGTTCATCAATAAGGTTTGTACTAACTACAATTTATTTCGTATGATAATCGCTGGCCACGTCTACATGTTATTAGCTTTGTAGATGTTTTGTAAATTGTTTTGATGGTTTTATTACATAAAGGAAAGCCTCCAGCGCTAAATCGATAAACCAAATGTGAGGTGGTTTGGAGCTAAATCACGAACGCTTCACCGTATGTTATATGCATAGGTACTATGAAATTATTCTTTGCGTTTTATTTCGTTCTCAGTCACTTGGCACATTTTCAATAACTGCGCATATATAGGTAACGTTTGTGTGTAATTTGAATACGACAAACGAGCCAACACTCCACATGATAGTAAAACATTAAATAAGTCTACAGATGTGTTGTCATCCCGGTGGACTATCATGAAATGCTTTACAGGATGTAATTGCAGTAGCCACTTACCATCAGGTAGATTGTAAGTTTTTTGTCTTCTGTTTGAATAGCCAAAATATAGAAAATACCTACTCATAATGAATGAATAAAGTTATCCATGTGTTTTAGATATACTGTACAGTGTTAGAGTTACTTCCTGCACGGCTAGCAAGCATGGCTGCGGACAAAAATTTTATCCCCCGATTATATCCACTGACAAGAGATAAAATTATCTTGTACCTATGCCACAGCACGGCAACGGGGAGAAGTATATCCCCGTTTGACATAACGAGTAGACATATATCCCCCGTCCGTAGCATGGAGCCAAATGAAAAATAAAAAGTTATGCTTTTTTGACATTTGAAAGGGACAATTCTATCCTAGTTCATTGGACGTGGTTTTAAGTTTATATTCATACAAAAAATCTATCTAAGTCTAAGTCTATCTCCCATTTTATCTACTGTGGATATTATATTCACTGGTGTGCCCATGTTCGAAAGGTGGATAAAACTTTTTTTTTATAATAAAAAAAATTTTTAATCGAGGATATAAATTTTCTCCTTTCCACGGGTATAAAATTGTCTCCTGCCCATGCTAGCCCTGCTAAGATACAGGTGATAAACTAGTTCAGGAGACAGAGCTCCTTTTATTTAGACTTATTTTTTATTTGGACATATTTGGTTGCTAAAGAAATTGTCGCATAAGTCGTTTTCAGTTTTTGTGTTTACATAAATCTTATTTTCTTGTTTCATTTATTATATGTTAGTTCTAACATGCTCCCAGGTTTTACATGCTTTAAAAGCAGACAAGTGCTTCCGAATAGAAACAGTCGCGGTAATAGTTTATATTTATAGTGAGAAACGTCGCCAAAACTACATTTGATTATCAACTCGTAACAACGTAAAACGTACGTAATAGCTACAATAACTGATACGGAGTTATTTTGCGTCACATCGACTGTAACTGTGACCATCTCGTTGGCCCTGCGTCATAATGATTTCACACTAATCTTCGTTACTTATCGCTTATCGGTCCACGACTCTGACGCAAATTACTTGCTTGCAGTTGTTGGTCCTTAATGAATGGTTTAAGGAAGCAGGTCGTTCTAGAAAAGAATAGAAAGATTTTTTATTCAATATTGATTATTACGTAATACTTATTGAAAGTAATTTACATATTTTAACAGTGGTAGAGCCACGCGGCAGCTTTTGCTGTCGCACGGATGGGCCGGCTCGAACCGGGGTAGTACCAAGACCTCACAGAAAACCAGCGTGAAGTAGAGGTTTACCTTTGCGTTTCGCTTGGTGAGTGCAGGTGGCCGGAGGCCCTTTTTACTGGAAATGAGGCATTCCATCTTGGTCCTCACGGGTGACAACGCATCTACATTTTGATTTGTAACAGAGGATAGATGTAGGTGTATATGCGCCGCAGCGGCCACTTACCATCAGGTGGACTGTGTGCTCATTTGTCACCCTTATCCTATAAAAAAAAAAGTAATTTTTATTTACCACTGTATGAAGTGTTCTGTGTGAAATATATAGGTTCTAAAGTGATTATAATGATTGTGATAATGATGTTATTATAATGACCGTGATACTAAAGTGATTATAAATGTGAGATTTAATTCCCACATTAGATGATATAAAGGTTGCTATGATATTTTTATACGTGGTAGAGCCATGCTGTAGCTATATTAGTAGTATAGTTGTAGAACGAATCGGTCGGCTTGACAAGGGTACCTTTCGCTGGTCTTTTTACCGAGCTCTATAAATACTCAATTTATCATTAGTATGTTTCACAATCATGTCAATCATATTTTCACTAAATAATAAATTCCACAAATCCTCAAAAGATGTAAATGTAATAGGACTGGCTTGACGTGGCATATTTATTATATTATGCTGTCGCACCCGAGATGATCGTGATGGTTACTGTGATGACCACTTATATCTATTCTTCCCATAATAGTAGCGCAAACGCTCAGGTATCGGCTCTGTAACTGACGCCTGTTCATTATTTAGCAACTCCTCAGCAACTCGTTCTTCTCTAACCTGTTCATAGCTGGATCCTCTTTCTTCATTTTGTTCGTTATTTCCTTGATCTCGATGAGTGTCTTCAGTTATAAAATTCCGTTCAATTTCCTGATGACTACTGATTACTCGGTCAACCTCATGTCCTTGTGAAAAAATGTCTTGTTGGTCCTCCACTTCAGATTGTTCTGAGTCTGAATTGTGATCGCTATCCAACATAAAGTCTCTCCCACATCATCGTCGAAAACACTGCAATCATTATCACTTCCGCACACGAGATGTTCAACTGTATCTTGTTCATATAATTAATAGAATCAGACGTTACTTTGCGGAAATCCATTATATAAAAAAGTGAAAGTTAGTCACTTAGCAGTTAGCCACCGTAGAGTCTATATCACCTGAGGATGCCTCGTGTAGAGGCGAAACACGTGTCGTATTGTCGTCAGTGGTGTGTCTTGCCTAGTGTAGTGGTGTTGGGAGTAGCGGTGCTGGGATTGGTGGTGACGGGGATAGTGCACGCAATTGAGGGAGGGCGGGAGGTGCTCTTCATACTAGGTAAGACACATCATTTTATTTTATAACGCGGATGTTTGCGAAGTAATTTTTTTTAAAAGCTTTTATATCTTGTTCAGTCAAGTTACGTTTATGTGAAGTTGAAAGTTGTGTTATACCCATATCTTCATCAGCAGATGTTTTCCGCTTTCTACCCAAAAAAAATCTACCCCCAGGCATTCTGTAAAAAAGTACTACACTTGTAACGATGTCACGTCCATGAGACACTGTAGCCTTACTTAATTACTGCGGTTACGACCAGGAGACGTCATAAGTTTTTTACATAAACAACGTACTTACGTCTGTGAGACGGCAATGGCTCCTCGACGGACACGTGAGCACTCGCCGCGTACGATGGAGGGGTACCACTTAGCGGGCGATGTGTAATGTGTTTTAATATTAATATAATTGTTATTATAAAAGTTACGCCGTCTGTAAAACGTATAGGTCGTTAGTTAAAGGTTAAAGGACATGAAAAAGAAGCGGGGTTTTTAAACGTAATAGAGCCATGCTGCAGCTATATTAGTAGTATAGTTGTAGCACGAATGGGCCGGCTCGACCGGAGAAGGATCACGCTCTCACAGAATACCAGCGTAAAATAGCAGCTTAACACTGCTGTGTTTCGAATGGTGAGTGTAGAGAACCGGAGACCCATTTTCTGGAAAAGACCCGAGTCCGCCTTCGTTAACAGGGGTGGCAACGCATCTGCATTTTGATTCTTAATCTATACAAATAAATAAAATTGAAGTGTCTGTTTGTAATGTCAAAATTACAGCTTTTTACTAAATGCATATGAAAGTATATACGGTACTAATAACAAAAGTACAATTTTTAAAATTTTTGTCTGTCTGTCTGTTTGTTCCGGCTAATTTCCGAAACGGCCGGACCGATTTTGACGGGATTTTTATTGGCAGATAGCTGATGTCACAAGGAGTAACTTAGGCTACTTTTATTTTAGAAAAAGAATTAGGATTCCGCAAAAAAAAATTAAAACCCCAAATAACACGCGGACGAAGTCGCGGGGAACAGCTAATCGAGGATAAATGTTGATGTCTATGGGCCACAGCATCCACTTACCATCAGGTGGACTATGTGCTCGTTTGAACGAGTTTTTTTTTTAATAGTACAAGGGTAACCTTAGACTATTAAAAAAAACTCGTTAACGCCAGGTTTAAAACACAAACAACATATTATATGGATTGTATGCCTCACTAAATGAAATAAATTTAATAAAATAAATAATTAATTTAATAAATTATGTTTCAGATCCAGAGAATCCGCAGCCAAGCACTTCAAAAACTGATCTCGAGTCTGTTAAAGACGACGACGAATCAAGTAAAAAGGATAGCTGCAGTTGAGCTGTCTCTCTCGAAAGAGGTCCTAAGGACCAAGCTGGACTTGCCCAAAGCTAAAGTAATCTCAAAAACGTAAATAGAATTACTAAGGACTGAGTAAAGCGTCACCGTCAGCGTACTTAGGGAGTATGGTATACAATAGTAGCTTTAATGTAATGAATATATTGAGGTAGATTTTGCAGTGTTTAGATATAGAAAAGGCTATATATGTGATTTTCTTAGGTTAACATTTATTTTGTGTAAGTTTTTTAAAGACATATTCGAAAAAATCTTAAATAATTACATTGAAGTAATATATACTATGTACTAGAAGAGACGCCGAAACTTGGTTGTTTGAAACACGCGTTAGAATCCATGGCCTTAAATTTACTAACGTACTCGTATTTGCCATAAAAATGTATTATGTGCCTCCTTTCACTCGCACTGCCGCCCAGATTTTGTTCGCGGTGTCTGTTCTAATACGTGGAATAAAAACAATTTATTTTAACACAGAATAATATGTCAAGATAACAGCTGTACTACTTACTGCATTATAAAATTATTTGTTGTTGTTATGCCAATAGTTTTACAATATTTTGGTTTTATAAAACCCAGTGAAAAATGCACATTGCAAGTAATATAACAAAACGATTGCACTGATTACTGATTAAATGTAACTTGTGACATCCCAGCCGGGGATGAAGATAAAAGCAACAAAAACTATTTTCAAAATTCATCAATTGTTTTAGCTACAGCACACAAAAACACGAAAAACTTAAGGACAGAACGTTTTCTAGGCCAGTTGTGTAAATAATACTGTTCTAAAATTTTTTATTCGAAGCATTCTTTTGGTTATGGGGCCATTCATTAATTACGTAAGGATGATTTTGGCGATTTTTGAACTCCCCCCCCCCCCCCTACCTCTATGTAAGACTACATAAGATTTCTTGATTGTATTATTCTGAAAAAAGATTTTTAATGTTAGCTTTCAAAATTTTACGTAAGAATTGGTTTTACCCCCCTCTCCACAAGATAAAGGCATGTAGAGGTTTTTTTAAACCTCCCTCTCCTCGGGACTCTTACGCAATTAAATAATGGCTCCATAGACGTTAAAGAGTGCGCTAGTCTGTCATTTTTCCATACTAACGTAGGAAGGAGGATGATTACTCCGGTAGTGTTTTGGACGTACACCATCAATCATGAACGTCCAGAACTATATATCATGCTTGATATTAACTTATCTTGTCGTTATCTAAGCTTGTACGTAGTAGAAGAGTAAAATAAGTATTTATTTGATAATAAGAGGCCTAGATTCATCTGTATTTTAAACCTTAATTTAACGCAAATTTGTGCATAAATAAATAACATAAGATGTATAAAACCTCTAAAAATAATTTACTTACAGGATTAGTTTATACTTCCCAAAAGAAATTCATGGTGTGTAAAATTTTCCACGCTCGTTTTTAGTACAAATCTTCATGAAATACACTAAAATAAAGCATACAATGTGTGTGCGTGCGTATTAGCTCCTTACTACTCTTTACTTAGTCTGTTCCTTTCTCACATGACGCTAGGTGAGATAGATAACATTTAGCCACGCTCAGGGCCGTTCACCGTTCACATTTTGATATTGTATGAAAAAATACAATAAATATATATTATCATTTTCTTTATTAATTTTTAAGAATTCCTTATTCATTGTCAACGTTTTGGATTGCTACTAAATTATATACTAAAAACACTACATTTAAATTGCCTGCAAATTTCTATTTAATTTTTTAATATATTTCTAAAATTTTAAATATACAATTGGTTGTTGGTCTATACTGCCATTTGTAAGTAGTAATTGTTTAATGTATAATGCCAAAATGATTATCTTGAAAATAAACTTCATACATTTGTAGATAAATTCTATATGCAAGTGTTTTTTAGAAGTGTCGATATTGATCGAGTGTCAAATCGTAAACGATAAATACAATGTAAACCATCGAATATATGTATATATGTGTGACTTTGGTTGTGAATATGTGCACTACTGCTAAAATGATGTCTATTGTCGAGTGATTTTATCGCGACTGCCTTTAACAAAATATTGATACATCGAATGTTTACGATTTTTCACTGATTTTCAACGTTATTTTTCACGTGTTTTTGGCCTTTAAAGAGAACGCTTGTCACTGTATTTAATGAGTGGTTAGACTCAATAACAGTCTTAAAGGTTTATTTATGTTACATATTAACCTTAGGAACAATTATTTCTCACGCCAGTATAATTTGATTTTCATATTAGTTAATAATAAAATATCTCTATAAAATGTATGCATATATTTAAAGAATTAATTATCATACCACTTATAGAGAAGGTACCATATGAGTCTCTTTTTACTACTGACTGACAAGCTGCGCCCTGCGGATTCGCCAGCGTAAAAAACTATTCTCAGTCTACCAGTCTACGTAACTTTTGCAATTACGTTATTCACTCACGTCGGTGCAATAATTACTGTAGTGTTTTTGTAAATATGTAATTAGATTTATCAATATGTTATGTTTATCTATGGGCCCGGAACCCCGACCCTGAAACGTAGAAATATTTACCACACTAATATTATAAAGGTAAAAGTATGGATGTGGTGAGGTATATTCGTTACCACTCAACACTGGAACTACTGAACGAATTGTGATGAAACTATACTAGTGTTAAACACTCGCTGCCCGCAGTGTCATTAACCGTTGGTTATAGAAAACAAGTGGTAAAATGAAAAAAATTGTATAAACGACTTCAATATAAATAAAATAAGAACATCATCAATGTATTCAAAGTCACTTAAATATGTATTATTAAGGATAACTCAAAAACTACTGGTCAGATCTTAATAAAATTTATATGGGAACAAGAGCGTTTAAATAATAAAAAAGAATCATCAAAATCGGTGCATCTAGAAAAAAGTTCTGAGGTTCTTACACACAAAAAATACAGTCGAATTGACTATCTTTTTTTTTGAAGTCGGTTAAAAATATCTGCAATGATAGAGGCTACTTTTTGGCACAAATACTGCATTGTTTGCGAAGTCGTGTGCATAAGCTAGTGCCTTGTATTTCGTCGTAGTTTAGACCGTATATAATATTCTACCATTTAATCAGCGCACGCCGATAAGTCAGCCAAGCAGCGCTTTTTTCAATTAAGTATATTAAAAATATTGAGATTTCAAAATGAAAATTTATTAATAGCAAAACAAAATATAATCTACGTTACTTACAGGTAATGTAGCTTTCTATTAGTGATAGCATTTCGAGATCAGTTCAGTAGTTCCAGAGATTACCACTCCTACATACAAAAATAAAATTTACCTATTTATAATATCAGTGTTGATGGATATAAACGTAGGTATAGTTTTATTTTGTTCTTTTAAAACTACGTGAACTAAAACGAAACTACTACGCTCATTCTGTTTGTACAAGCAATTAGTAATTTGTTGTTTAAAATAAATTGTTATTTACATTATTAATAATTTTAGTCTGCATTGATGTTCCTTGTTTGTAAGTTGTTTATCACTGCGCTAAGCAGTGATTTTTGATTTCAATAATAATAATAACGAATTTATGTGTAACTGTTATAGTTAATCATTCAGATAAATTATACTAAGAGATAGTTTCATAATAATTATTTGAATTTAATTGCTTATAAGTGAAGTGCAGTTTGATTGCCAGCCTTCATAATATTGTATATAAAGTAAGTAGTATCACTCAGGCTATGAACGTAAAGTATATACTAGATGTGACGCCTGGCATTGCCTGGCTAGGTATATAATATGATCTTATGTGGACAGGGGTGGGAAAGGATAACAAAAGTGTGTTACAGAATATGTTTTGGTTAGAACTTTCTAACAAAAAGTGAGCCTTGTAATCGTTTGCTTTTAACAACCTTTCTCTAGCTTTATTGATTAAAAATTGAAGGTTTCCAGATAATTTAGTCTTCGTCTTCATTTTTTTCCTGACCCTTGGTCTCTTTGTATTTTTCGAACATTGAAATCTGCCTTTTTCCAAAGTGTTCATTTGGTTTCTGATATTCAGATTTGTCCTTGCAATATTACCACAATCGGCTTTTGAAGTTTCATTTTGCTCTTAATCCCCAAATTAGCGTAACAAAGTTCTATCAAATAGCCCACATTGGGTGGCTGGAATATATAAGTTAAGTTTGGTACTGAGCAATTATATTTTGTATTATTTTCTCAGAGCTTCTCAGAACTTCAATGTTATTACAAGTTGGGTGCACAAGATGTGGTATAGATACTTTTATTCCATTTTTCTTTGAATCTGAGATTGATTTGAGTTTATTTAACTGCTCTTGGTGACTGTACTGTGCGAGGATGATGATGATTTGATGAAGGATTTGGATTTGAAGATGAAGTAGGATTATGGTTAAGTCCTTCCCTGGTACTCTAATCTTGTATATACATAAGTCGTACAATTATATACGTAGTTAAAATAATGTAATAAATGGTGCATTTAATATGATTTTACATTACGTTAACATAAAATTAAATTCAAAACACCAATTATATTATTGTACTACATAATAATTACATTTTAAAAATAATAATTACATAGGTGCAGAAGGTACGTACTGCTAAATAAAGTAATAATATGTTTATATATGTTTTTTCAAGTATATATGTGCACAAAAATACTGTAGTTTTTTATATAGGTACCAATTTTATGTTATCTATTATATTTAAAAAAAAACGTTTAATGTAAACTGCGCAGGTGTCAACTTCCGATAGTAAACGGAGGTTTACAATAGGAGGACGTTGCCTTTTTCATTATCGTTCTTTAATAAATCATCACTATTAAGTTTCTTTGTATTATAATATGCAAAATGTAACAAAACTCTCACCGATCTGTGAGGGTATTAATTATGCAATGTTAAAAGTGAATGGCTGATAAAACATATAGTAGAAGCAAAGTTACTAATGTTATAGAAATCATAGAGTTGTTTAAAGCACAATTTAGTTTCAAGTAGTTATTTACTACAATCACTAATAAATGAGTTTGTTCTAACAGTTAGTACTAACTTCAATCTAGTACATTAGATAAAAACTTGTAACACAAGAACTATTTTTAAGTTAAAGGAACTATTATTTCGTCTTTTTAAGACAAGAAGTTATTGATTTACAGTCCCATTTTAACTTTCAATCCTTAGTTATTTTTCGTATAGGGGTGATATAAGAGAGTCCACTAGCTCATATCATCATGTGGGTGTAGAAGTGGCGAGGAAGGAAAATAAAACGGGAGATGGGCAGCAGCATCTTCCCTGAAATCAACCCAAAATAATTGCAAATGCCAAACTGCTTTTCAATATATCTACCTTATAAGGCAATTTAGAAAGGACGCCTATGTTGAGCAGTGGACGGCTGAAATGTATAATAATAAATGAATGAGTCTCTTTAAGAGTATAAGTATAAGAAGCGGGATTCCCAGGTAATGAACCCATAGACTCGCTTAGTGATTAATTAACAATGTAGAAATTAATAAAATGTATCGAATAAAATTTTCACTCTCTGGAAGACTATTTGATGTGTCAGTGTCTTATAGTAATTGAATATCTATTAGTTCTTAAAAAATATTCACAAAAATGTCTTAATGTGTAATTTAGGCACTGTAAATATTTTATCATTATTATATTTCATAATAAGTATTATTTTCTTCTAAACTATCGCATCTCATGCGTGGTAAAACGCTTAAAACAACGTAAAACCCTCAATTTAAACCAAAACATATATGTTCAGTAGCCTTGTTGCTATAAGTATGTCAAGAAATCAGACTGAACTTGTTGATTGCATAGGCAGGATAAAAAAAAAGTGTAAATTGAACTAAAACATGTTAAAGCCAAAAAATCAAATAATTTGATTTGATTTAAAAAAAAGCCTTTAAACATCTCTGTATAAAAACTTTAAACAATTAATGCAGTATTGTGTTTAAATGCTTAGAAAATTTCATTCTCACGTTTCATTATTTAGAAATCGAATTACATAGTCAAGTAGACCATGTAATTCGATTGCTTTAATTTAAATCAATTAAATTCTGCATTTTACATTAATGGGAAGATAATTGGAATTTCAAGTTAAATCTTGAAAGTAAAATTAGAACTGATTAAAGACGATATTACGTAATTAAGAATAGTGCATAGATTATATAAGTGCTAAGTAATAAGTGCTTAGATTTTCCGCTATGTAGCACTTTGGAGTGTAGTTTCTACATAATAAAAACCTAAAAAATAAGAGTAAAAGTACAGATTAAAATGTCATAAACTTTTGTACATTTTTATATTACGGATGTGAAATAATCTGATTTGTTGAATATGAATGTACTCATCTAATTGAGTTAGTGTGTGAAAATTTATAAACTACTAAATAACTAACTAGAACGGTAATTCCCAACCAGTGGTCCGCGGACCGCCAGTGGCCCGCAATAGCTTAAATATGGTCCGCGAAAGATTTAAATATTTTACCTACCTAATCGTTTTAAATAACATTTATTATTTTCTCGTCACGCGGGCAGTGCAACATCGCGCATCACCTTAGTGGGTACCTATTAGCTTTCACAATAAATACACAAATAATACTGTTAATAAATGCTTCTATTCAGAAATTGTGATTATAATTTATTGTTAGATTAACACAGTTTTTTCATTTACCTTGTGGTCCCTGCTAACTACAAAAAAAATCACAGTGGTTCCTGGTCAAAAAAAGGTTGGGAAACCCTGCTCTAGAGTATACTGTTTGCTAAATCAGTTTATTTTAAATTCATCAATAACTTGTAACCATGTAATGCCTTAATATATTGCTTCCTAAGCTTTGGTATCAGGATCGCGATATTAGACACACTATTATAAAAATAAACAAACACTTTCATACCATTGTATCATCAACACAGTTCATGGAACACTCGTTTAGAATTTAAAGGATGTGTAAAAACAAAGGAAAATTGAAAAAAAAAATCCTTGGTTTTATCGCGTTCGAAATCTAAGATTTTTAATCACATATAGTTTGAGAAACATAAGGCATCGGCCTTAGTCCAGTGTTTCCCAATTAGTAGTATATGTACCCCCAGTGGTACGCGAGGTTGCCTGAAGTGGTACACTCTTGACTAAAGTAAGGCAAAGGCAATTTCTTGACTAAGGTAAAACTACAAAAATTACATTCTCCAATCAAAAATCAACATTAAGATGACTTAAGCTCACAGTAAAAAACCAGAATTTTCCTGAGTTGTGGAAAGAGAAATGCACCTTTGTCCCATTGGACTATAATCAGTGTGATTTATTATAAAAATTGTTGAGAAGGTAATAAATGACGTAGAGTAGTAGTATTAATTTATTGTATGATTTTGGTTATAAGGTTTACGCGAGATTGACCTCTATCTCAAAGTGGTACACAGAAAAAATTAATAAGAGACCACTGCCTTAGTCAATTAGATGATACCTACCTAACTTAGGGTTTGCATTTTATCAAAATGTACCAAATATCGATTTTGATGATAATAAAATAATTTAAGTATACCTAAGTCAGACGAACTAAGAAAAAAGAAAAGACGGAGCTCTCCGTATATTTCAAGTGATGGAAAAACCAAGCCAAAACCTTGTTCAACTTCATCAAGAACACGTGAGTGCGTGTAAAGAAATTGAGCATGGTTCGCGCATAACTTGAGATGTATGCAGCATTTCATCTATCCTTATTCGTTGGTCTGATTTATAAGTTAACATTGGACTTAACCGATTAATGTTTTGTATTGTCAGATCTCGTCCTGCATTGTTATGAAAATATTTTTTGTTGTGAATTATAGATAGAATAGTATTTTGTTTTACTGGCTGTGTAAATATTTAGTTAACTTAAGTTACTGTGTATTTTTTTTTTTTCATAAATTAGTGGGAGTCAATATAAGAAAATTTTGCAATATTGCAACTTCTTTTTCTTAAATCCATGAAGCAGTGGTAAAATGTAAATGGACTTTTACAGGAACTGCTTGAAAAAATTAAACAATACTTTTTGTTAATTTTCAATAAAACTTTTTTTGATATTATACCCACAAAACACCATTCAAATGTGTAAAAGAATCGCATTTTTGTATATATGAAATACGACATTGTAAAAGAAATAGCAATTACAGATGTAAGTTCATATTCCTTAATTAAAACTGCTATGCATAAAAATAAATAACATTTTATAAATTACTATTTTAATTCAGTCACTTATAGATTTTTGTGCAAAGAGAACTAGCGTATAATTTGAGTCAAACAGCAATACCTACTAGCATAAGATTTAATAAAATTACATGATGTATATACATAGACGGAGCATAGAGAGAGCTTTAAATGCTTTGTTTTGTACTTATTTTAAATTAAATGTTAGTTTACCGTTCCGCCACAGCGGTTCTCTTTTCAAACAGACTAATGAAGACCAGACTTAGAATTTTGCGAATAAGGCTGCCATACCCAAAATAGAGAAACCGGACCACACAAACCATTATAACTTAGCGGACATTTTATTCTAAAAGCAGGACTAACAGCTTTGCTAAAATTTAGATTTATTTTCTAGATTGCATCTTCGTGGATTGCATGAATGGTAGTGAATCAGTGACACTAAAGAAATGTTTGTTTATGCAACACTATTCGTAAAGGCTTATGCTGGTGAAATGGAAATATTTTAAGTGATTATTTTAAAAAATTTTGATAATTTCGCATTTTAAAAAAAAACTGAAAATAAAGGAAAAGCCCAAAGATGCTCAACTCATTTTAACACTAACGACTTGCACTCTAATAGATAAATAGAAGCGTATCGTAATAGCACAAATATGTAAAATATTAAGTAAAATGTACAAAAAAATTTAGCTCATGTCATTTATCAAGGGAATATACATTTTCAAGACTAAATATTCTCAATTTGCAGCTAACATAAATTGTAAATGGTTTTGTATTTGGTTTGATACAAATATATAAATAAAATAAACAGGTGGATGTTTTATTTATATTTTGATTTTTTTTAAATTAAAAATAGATTAAATTAAAATAGATGTTGTTAACATAATAAATTTAATCGTTCTGTAGGTGTGATAAGAGGCGGATACGGGAATTGCCAGAAAAGAACTAATGGCTTCTGAAAGTTGTTCTGAAAGTGAAAGTTAACTCTGGATATTTTTAGTTACGATGGATTCTTTTTCACTGCCACCACCCACCACACCGCATAATTTTACGTAAATTACTAAAACTATTGTATTGCCTACTATATGAAATTTTACCCAAAATAAGCAATAAAAAGGAGCTTTTTTTTAATCTGCAGTTATTTATTTTTATTTTAAATATGTATCTTTGCTTATCCGATGAATAGAAATATAACTAATGAAATGAAAGATATATTTTTTTCGAAGTATCTTTTATTGTACTTACTAAAAGTACAATCAAATAAAAGAATAAATCAAGTAAAAAAATCAATTTGCATTTCTTAATCAAGAAGATCTAAGTTTTAAATATGAGCAATTGTGAAAGCATCGGCAAGTCTTTAGTCTCCTAAATTTGTTCTCATGACATTAGCTACAAAAACTGTAGTTATAAATAAATTTTTAAGATAATACTAAATGGTGTTAATCTGTAGTACTAATACGCTTAAATAAACACGGTCGCCATCGCTTTTTGGCCCTAGTTTGTCTTTATCCTCGAAGTGCATAGAACAAATGAGAGTAGATTTCAAAGGCACCCAGTGAGTCTCCTTTCTCAGCAATCGTATTATTTCCACCCACTTCTAACGGTGTGCTGCATCTTTAGGTACCCGTATAATGTGGGAAAATTGCAAAGGTAGAAAAGTGGCAACATTGAACCTAAGTTGTAATATTCGATATTTTATTTATTTTATTTTTTTTACGTTAATATGAAAACATAAACTAAAACTTACACGTGGAAAGTGATTCCGCTTGATTAATTATGTTTTTGTGACCTTGAATCACATTCTTTCACTACGCATTTACCCTTTTTCGTCGTGAATCGTTCGGCTCAACTCGGTCGGCGTCACATAGAACACTGAACCGACGTTAGCTGGGCATATGGCTGTAGCCATATGTGAAGTGGCAACGCTTTAGCGCAGCAATTACTTATCTAGTGTAACATATAAATGAATGGTCGTAACCGACAGTTCACTATAGTATGAATGAACCCTGTGGAAACTTGCACAATATTTGTCTTTCTCTAGATCTTACCCTTCTGGCCAGGATGTTATAAATGGTAATAGTATTGAAAGTGTTTTTATCAACAACAAATATAATGACGATTATTCCTGCAAATTTGATGAATTTGATTTTGTCTATTCACTTCTCAATAGATGACTATTGTAAGCGAAATACGAGTATTAGTTACCTACCGCGTAAACTGTAGCCACTTCTTCCTCTTTTCAACTGTGAGGAATCATAAAACTACAAAACACTTTTGAAACCATTGATTAAAATATATTGGGAAGATACTGAACTTAGTTGTAACAAGTGGACCAAGAAATCTACGTCCAAAAAGTATAGTAACTGTCCTATACAGGAAGCTACGTCTGACGGACGAATTATCATGTTGTTATTGTTGTTGGGTTGCGGTCGGCGCGCGTTTCGACGTCGTACAGACATCTCGTCTGCACTATAGCCTGAGAGTATATTTCATTTTTGTTTTCTTATTTTGTATAAGTATGTATTCGTAGTCCTCGCAGTTATAATAAGTAAAAAACATCTTGTCTGACACGAAATGGTCACTAGATACCGCAATAATATTACCAAAACACCATAATTTTTTATTTTTGAAATGTTTGTAAGATACACATTTTTAGAACAATGCTTGAAATTCAGCAAATTTTAATATTTGGCAACACCGTCGTAGGCTACGATATTGCCAGATTTTAAAAACAACGCAGACACGGAAAAGGCAATATATATATATATTACTAAGCCCTGTTTCTTGAGCAAATGTAAGGATTGAACACGTTTAAACTACAAAGGTAAAGATTTACAAAGTCTTACTCCAAGAACACGAAAAGATTTATAAATAATTAAATGTAGAGGGGTGCACAGGATATTGTAGAGAAAGGGTTTCCTTTGACTGTTAAGAGAACTTAAGAGAGGAGCTGAAAATTTTAATTTTTTTTAATGTTTCGGCTTGTTATATTTAATAAGAAGCAGTGTAGTAGATGCATTATATGTAAATATGTTCAGCAGTGCACTTTAATAGGTTGTAACGGTAACGGTAACGGTTGTAGAGACAATATCTATGACTAAACGTTCCCTATAAATAATATTATTCGTTATCAGTTCACTTTTGTAAGCCGTCCTCATACTTTTAACTTTACTTTTTAACATTAAGGTGACTTTTCTCCTTCTTACAAATAAACAAACAATTTTACATTAAGCCAGTGAAGTAGTCTTTATACTACATTACTCACTTTATTATATTTTAACATTTACAATTTATGTCTGAAAATCTACGAAATATAATCCAGAAAAAATAATTATCATGGTTATTCCCTAACAAATAATATAAGTTCTAAATATGAACTATTAAGAGCGCAGAATGGGGCCAAAAATGGAGCCCTGAATAACACCAATAGATACCAACTACCGGAAAAATCTACTGCAATTGATAAAAATAATTGTTTGTATACTATTACTTAAATATAAGATAAAAGTTTAAGAACTATGTTCTTCACACAATTCATCTGGATTAATTTCTTTGAACAATAAACGCAGTCGAAGGCCTTAGAAATGTCACAAAGCATTTTCTGAAGTCTTCCATGCATAAAGAATATTATGTATAAATAACTCCACATTTGCGTCAGCTGTCGAGCAGTCCCTTACAAAACAAAACTGCTTTTTAAGGGTCAGTTCACACCGTGCAGCGACGCGACGCGACCATGCATGAAGAGGCCAGTGGTTTCGCACCGCGCAGCCCGCCACTGCGAGACGCATCGCGACTTGGCGAGGCGCATCGTGAAGCCGCTCGCAGCGCACCGCTCTTGCACACTGCGCTTACCGACGAAGTATCGCTGCGTCGTGATGCACCGTGCTACACCACGATTCATCTCAAGGCGTAGCGCGGTGTAGCGTGAAGCCACGGGCATTATAGAAATATCTCAATAAAATGTGTATCTTTTTGTGTAGTAAATAAACTTATATTTTATAACACTATCTTAAAAAGTGCACGTCGCGAAGCGTCATATCTCAGTGTGAACTGACCGTAAGAAGAAATTTATTTAAATACATTGAATAAACTTAACATTTTTGATCTTAAGTATTTTTAATCAGTACATAAATAGGTCTAAAATTAGCGGGGTCCAATTTGCTACCAAATTTAAGTAAAGGTATCACTTCTTATTTACTATGTTTTTTCATAAAATCATGAAACATCAAATTCGATACAAGAATTAAAAACCAAGAGCAAGATAAAGTTCTGTGGTGTGTTATAGGCTCAGAACTTCAGAATTTTACTTATTTATTTTTATAAAAAGCTTTATCCCCACATTAGAATTTACAAACATAAATTGCACAAGGACAAATATCCGGACCCGGACCAATTATTTGTAGGCCATACAAATACTTGTTCCGTGCAGCATTCAAGCCCGCAGCCCCAAACGCTGCAACTCTTTGCAACTGCTCCATGGAGGCGTCAATATTAACTAAAGCAATAGGTGATAATTATCTTGGCAAGGTTGGTTGAAAAACGTCGTGATTATACACTCTTTGGTTAGAGGAGAACTGACAACTAACATAACGATTTTTTTTTCTTAAATAATGGACTGGACTCATACGGTTAAGATGTGGGAACCACCGACTACATTTTTGTAACCACCCTAAATTATTATTTTGTACACTCTATGATCCTCACCCTCCTGACATCCTTCGTCCTATCCAGTTGAATGGTCTAAGGAATTCATTAATACCAATAACATAAAACTTTTGTTTGTTAATACTAACATACTAATATAGCTATAACAACTTATTTGTCATTTAACAACAACATTCAACAGTAGAATGAATAAAAATAGTACAATAAAGATATTTGGATGGCAGCTTGAGCCAGCAGTCAGTCGATAACGATAGTATCTCAAGGCACCTAAGCAGTCACAATAACTTGAGGTTCACATAACCATCGGAGAACTTGTTCTTGTTCTTGTAGTTCACATACGTAGACATTACACAAAATTCAACAAAATTGCACAACTTTTATATATAATAGTCTATTTGAAACATTAATACAGAAGCAGCAATGCGTCAGCGGTCAAGTTCTCGCCAAAACTACGACACTACATTTATTAACATAATCTTGCCTAGAGCGCTTTTTCATTTGCAGACGTAATATCGAAATATCGTTGTCGTTACGGGCTCACCGATATCAAGGCACTGTAGTATATGGAGCGATTTATGATGCTTTTTCCTTAAATTTTATCACACGTGAACATCGAAAATTCTCTATAATAAATAATCTTTTTTTTAAAGTCAGCTTACGTTTGGGTAAATGAAACGTAGTGTACTCTGTTAACCAAAGAGTATTATATACTCTTTGGTTAACAGATTAGGATTTTTGACAAGTGACATTTATATATACAATTCTTGTTCTGGTTCTGGCAACACTTGTTTGATGATTGAATGTGATTGATGTTTCACGTACGGATGTAGAGAAAGTAAAACAAGAATTTTTAAGTTTTCTTCGTTTAATCGTAAAATGCATGTTTCTCCGTCGTGAGAAATGCTCTCTTTGTTATATAAAGTTAATTGCGAGTGCCAAATAAACAGTGTCATTACAATAAAATGTTGGGAGACCGCTAAGACTCATCCTCTTCACTGTGACTACTTATAGTGTTTTTATGAGTGTGTTTAAAGTCAAGAGGAAGGATGCCGAGGGGAGAACACAGGCCGAGCATCCTGTTATCTCGGGATGAAAACGAACAGGTGTTCAGTCTCATTGGACCTAAATGTCAGGTTGGTTAACATTTACACACGCATCGCGTCCTTCCTCGTGATCTGGGTTTTAGATTACATATTATCTTTACCAGTATCAGCGGATTATCATTGATAAAGCTCTTTCCATATTTTAAAATTTTATCTTCCCAAAAAAAAGCACTTGAGTTTTGTTTAATTTTTATCATGTAAGAATTTATACAACTTCTTTACTAAATAAATAGTTATCTGGAAATACTGAAGGTTAAAATACATTTTAGCATTCATTCGCGTTTCTTTTTCTCCTTATTTAGGACAACAAACAATTATACTACCAGCTTATTTTAATATAACATGTTGGAGTAAAATATATTGTTATATTTAAAGATAGATTTTGCCACACTTGACAAATGGGATGGTCACCACAGTTATTAGGCAATCTATGGGGAGGCCTGTGTTCATTGTTAAGCAGTGGACTATAGATTGGCTGTAATAAATAAATGGTGAATGAAATTAGGTTTATTACTATATTAACTTAGAAACATTAATTAAGATCCTTGAAATGATATTTACTTTACATTGAATTAAAATTTATGAAAATAATCTAATTTGCCTTATACATACATGTACCATATTATATGAATTCCAATTACATTATCTAATTATCAGTGTCAGGTATTAAATGATTATTATGAAATGTCCTCTGCAAGTGTTAAGATAAACTCCTTAACTATGTGATTATTATCAAATTATAAATACCTCATACCACCAATAAGTGTTAAATGTATGTCTTTGTAGTTATTAAATATATAAATATTTACAAATAAAAATGTTTAATTTATTTTTAAAGTGAAAACTTCTTTAGAATTATTGATTTGTAACTCGATAAAAAGAAAAAATTAACACTAAAAAAAGACAAATATATACATCTATAGGATTTAGTCCTCGAGTGACTGAGATAAAATACGGTATATAGTGTTTCCTATTATCTCGGTCTCAATAAATAAATACATAATAAAAAATGAAATAATTATTAATAAAAATAAATAAGGTTTCGGTTCTACCACATGTGATTTGCGTACATTTTATTTTATAAACTATTGATGATTTCATAATTGTAGTATAAAAAAAATAAAGCACGGTTCTCCAAACCTATTAGCTTAGAGGCCACGCCGACTTCTCAACTAAGTTCCAAGGACCAAGACTATCTACCTTGGCTAGAATGCCACAAAGCATGGTCCTGAACCACCTGCATCCATCGACTTCATGCATGTCTTACAATGTTGTCACTCTATCTAGTGGGAGCTGCCCTACACCCTAGCTAAATTGAATCTGTCAATTGACCTCTTGGTTGAAGTTGGCCTTACCTAGTCGGACTATTTGTCCCAAGCAAACATACTCGTCAACAACTTAGAGCTTAGTGCTCCCAACAACTACCGGCATAAGTTTGACAGGATGTTACACAAACCTTAGGTACAAATACAAAAACTTTGACAAACATTACATGAGTTAAATTGTAAAAAGTGAAATAGAAACAGAAATGAAGAAAAAAAATTATAGTAATTTACACAGAGAGCTGTATGCAGTGAAAGTGATAATAAATTCCTGTTGTGGAACCACTTTATCTATCTAGTATGACAACATTTTGCTTTTAAGTTATAAAAGATGGTAAGATAGTGTTGGCCATGTTAATGTTATATAAATGTGTAAACTGATAGGATAAGAGAAAGTTGCAACATAGGGAATGTTATGAGGGCGGCACTGAAAATTTCGGGAATCAAGGAAGTGACACAACATTACTATTTAAAAATGTATTTATTGCTTTTCGAAGTATTCTCCGCGAAATTTGACACATTTTTCCATACGATGGAACCAATCATTGAAGCAACCATTCCATTCGGAAGTTGGGGTCTCCAAAATGGCCATTTTGTAGGCGTCCACAGCTTCTTCAGGTGATGAAAATCTCTGTCCACGCAATTTATTCTTTATTTTAGGGAAAGTATAGAAATCATTAGGGCTTAGGTCGGGGCTGTACGACGGATGGTCTAATAATTCTATGTTTTCTTGCTCTAAAAACTCTTTTGTTCTGTGTGCGGTGTGAGAACTCGCATTGCCATGATGGAGGATGATGCGGCGGTTGCAGTTCTCTTTACGGAGTTCAGAAACGACCTGTAGCAAACAAATGCTAGCATACCATTCTGCATTAACCGTTCTTTGTCCCTCAAGAGGAATAGTCGTAACATGGCCGGTTTTGAAGACAAACGTGGCCACCATTTTTTTTGCAACACTCCGTGAACGAACAATTTTCCTTGGCTTTAACTCATTTTCGAACACCCAAACTCATGACTGGTTTATTTGTTTCGGGTTCGTACGCGTATATCCAGGATTCGTCACCTGATACGATGTTGTATACAGCATTTGAGGATACTGCGTGGAATCTTTCGAGAGTTCTGACGCACCAAGTAACGCGAGCCGCTTTTTGCTCTTCACAGAGCGAATGCGGTATCCATCGGGAAAACAACTTTTTTACACCTAATTGTTAATGCAAGATTATTTGTATTTGACTCATGCCAATGTCTAAAGTTGCCTGAATTTCGCGGTATGTTACATGTCGATCTTCCTCAATCAGCTTACGCACAGCATCAACATTTTCTTGGGTGACTGCAGATTTTGGACGACCTTGACGGGGATCATCACTGAGCTTGACACGTCCATGTTGAAATTCAGCAAACCAGCAATAAATTGTGGTTTTGGATGGGGCTTCATCACTAAATGCAGAAATCATCCGGTCAACACTTTTATTCTCTGTAGTTCTTAGAAGTTGGCTTTTACTTTTTATTACGCACCTAATTTTGTAAAGACAATGTGATTTCAGTTAGCAAAAGATACTGCAGACATTTTGAGCAATGCTGGCTTTTTATAGAAACATTAATTAATCACTAGCGATCCGCCCAGGATTCGCACGGTTGATTTCTGGATCTTGACAACAATACCACCTACCAAGTCAATTGTGAATCTAAACATTTCATCCAAATAGGTCCAATCATTTAGGAAGTGTTCAGTCACATACACACAGACAGAAGAATTATATAATATATAATATGCATCTATTATACATATAAACCTTCCGTTTCAGTCAGTCTGTCTATTGATGAAAACCACATCAAAATCTGTTGCATAGTTTAATAGATTTAAGCGTACAGACGGTGGGAAGTGACTTTGTTTTATATTATGTAGAGATTCATTCATTCATAACAGCTTATCATAGCCTGCTGCACTGTTGAACATAGGCCTCGCTATCATAAGGAGAATATTTGTCATAGTTGCCAATTTTGGCAGGCAGACATGTTAGCAACTGCAATTTTTTATTTTCATGTTGCCATTAGGAAGAGGCTGCTGTCCTTGGTTTGTTTCACTTTGTCGCTTCTTACAACACAGGCTGGTATGAGGTAGTGGATATATTCTTATACCACCCCTGAAACAGCGTTGTGTTAGTGTTGTAAAAACCAAATATGGGAAATGACAAAGATTGTATAGCCTCCAAAAGATAATTGTGTAACCATCTTGTTTATACCAGATGTAAATTATAGACAGCGACAAGCACCATTACTGGGGTGAGATAGCTGGTACCACTACACAATCCACCTGCCAAGTGTGACAATTAGGAATATCCTCCCATCCATGGCCGCTACTAGTATTACTTTCAGGGAGGTGCATCTGCATCTACACATTATACTATTTAACTTATATAAATAATAGAATTATAAATTTATTTATTTTTTTATAGGAGAGGGGGCAAACGAGCATGTGGCTCATCTGATGGTAAGCGACTACCGCCGCCCATGAACAACTGCAACACCAGGGGAATTGCAGATGCATTGCCGGGCTTTTAAAAAGGAGTAGGTTTTTTTCTTGAAGGTCCTTAAGTCGTATCGGTCCAGAAAAATCGCAAGTGGTAATCGATTCCACAAGGAAGTTGTATGAGGAAGAAAACTTCTTCTAAATCACAGTGTTGGATCGCCAATCATACAGATGGTATGAATAGTATCGTGAGTTGTATATACATGTATATGCGTGCATGTATATACATGTATATTATGTAGATAAATGTAATGTCGAATTTAAATCGCGCGGGTATTTCATTGAATATATTTCGCTCATCAAAAACATACTTAATCTCTGTAGTCAAGTTAGTTATTTCTCTGAGAATGCCCGCTGCCGCGTGACATGCTCAGTGTTCACAGGTAAAGAGTAGAAGAGGATCGTGAATTTATTGACAAGGTGATGAATAAATTAAAAGGGTGGGGCTCAAAAAAATGTACCTTTTGAAAAAAAATCGCGGCCATCTGTTTACCCCTAAATTTTAGTATATTTTTAAGGGTTACTGCATTAAAATGAAGACATCAAAAAAAGATAGTTGCAAATGGAATCCATAAATCTTCAATTTACGCAATATTTTAGTTTATAGAACTTTGTATCTTTTTTTCTTATTTTTCTAAAATTTCTTTGAATTTGCGGCTATAAACACAAGAATCGTCTCGCGTGTTCATTCGGGAATCGGGTGTGTTATGTTGTGTTATATACATGGTGTTTTACGTAACACACTGGATAGCATTAAGCTTAGTTTACATTGCCTTTAATCGACTGCGGTAGAGCCCAAAAGCGGGTATAAAATTTTTACTTGAATGTGAATAAACCTGCATATTATGTCATTATAATCGTGTCTTCTCTGCTGTTGCCACAGAAGCACTCAAAATAAATCTTAACATGCTCTAAAAAAGTACAAAGATCTATAAAGATAAACAAACAATTACTTGATTTAATACAACAAAAAATTTTTTTATAGAATAGTTACCACTGAAACCAATTTATAATAAGGGTACTCCATGCACCATCCACCATGTTTAGCAAATTTTCTTCTTTATACAGTCCATGTTTATAGAAGAAAATTTGCTAAATATTTTCCTCTGGGAACCCTTGAAAACTAATAAAAATGTTGAAAAAAAAAGTACTCAAAAATATAGTTTCTAGTGATGTCACCAAAAAAAAAGAAACCTTAATCTTAATGGAGAAATACGTCATATTCCCTATTTTGATGTTAACTTTAAAAATTCTAACATTAATATGGAAACAAAGTTCCTCCTCTTTAGGTTTAATAAAACATTACAATTTGAGTGATGTTTATTTCCATTTGTGTATGAGTCAGAACAAAAACAACTAAGAATTAATGCCAATATTTATAATAATATTATTTGGACTCGTAAATATGGTAAGATTTTTAATAAGTTCTGGTACAATACATATACCTAACTTTACAGAGTTCTAGAATGTTACATAACTTCCACTTTCAAGCAATATGCTTATGATTTTGTGTGTTACTCTTTCTAGAGTGTTATGGTACAAATTTTTTGAGCCCCACTCAGACAGCAATCTAGCAACGACTTCAGTTCTTCTATGTATTTTCTTTCCTGGAAAGGGGGTGCAACTGAACCCCTTGCACCCTACTGCCGGCGCCCATACTCCCATCCATAGAAAAGGCTTATGTATATCAGTACACTGGTACAGGATGGTGATGCTGATACAGCATTGATTTCATCTGATAAGTAGTTTGTTGATTACCAGTGTGATTATCAGAAGCTCAGTTAATTAACAATGGGGCCTGCCCCAGTTACATCCAACCACAAAAAACGATAATTCTGTTATAATTGAATATTGTTCCACTGGCTGCAAGAGAAGAATTTTTTTATGTGAAATATTTCTTAGTCAAATAATTTTTTTATTTCCTCTAGAGCCTGGCAACAGCTGTGGTGCAACTCTTCACAACAGAGGGTCCGGCTCATTCGGAATGGAAGAAAAAAGACACTGGTGTCCTCTGCCTCATCAAAGACAACAGCAGGCGATCTTACTTCTTCCGTATTTACTGCCTCTACAGAAAGTCTTTGATTTGGGAACATGAAGTCTATCTTCAGATTGAGTACAAAAGTCCGAGGCCCTACTTACACACCTTTGAAGCTGAGGTAAGCTTAACTAAATACTTACTTTTAGAATTTTTATGGGGAGTAATTTTTTAAAGAATGTTTTATTGGAATTGCGCCGAACTATTAAATTATTGAGACAAAGAATAACGATGTTACATCTGTTTTATCCATCATCGTCATTTTGGACCTTCCAAATTTACTGCTGAATATTTGCCTCCCCAAGGACTGCGACAAAACACAGTCCTAAGTCACTTGCATTCATCGACCTCTAGCATGTTTTACTAATGTTGACACCCGAGTACCAGTGTACTCTGGTGTCAACCAGTTACTACATCTATATATACTATATGCGCTATATTGAAGTTTGATTTACAAGTAACAAGAAGAATATAATATATGTTCTTCCGGTGTATTTGGTTCAAGGCAACAACTTCTAAATCTATTGGACTACGCCAGGGCTTAAAATATGTCCGGCGCAATAACAACAAGTTTGCACGTAAACACAGAGACATTACCTATTCGTTCTTGAAACTTGTCGTTTCCGATTATAGGGAGAAAGTTCGAAGGTATGTTAGAATTTTTAATCAGAGATACATAGATCACAACATAATCAGACCCAAAACTAACAAGTTTTTTCAAAGAATTTTAGTTACCGACTCGGATACAAATCCAGGACCTTAATTAGGTACTTACTCTAACGTAATGTTCAAGTTGACATCGATACAAAATATTGCCACTCATGTGTAGCCAACTCCAAACAATTTTTACCCCTAAAAGTTAAGTCAAAAACCCCTAAAATCAACTTATTAAGTTGGAAATCCCCTAAAAATAAGTACAATGCTTTGCAATATTCTTTACATATAAATTATTAGATATTTCAAAAAATCATCCATTTGGATATTAAATAAATATATGGTTTAGTTAATGGATTTAATGTTATAAATGTTGTGCTATTTCGTTGAAATGTGAATCAGATTATCATCACACATATTTCAATAGATAACGAAAAATTGCAACCGTGACAACATACAGCCCAAAATTTGAGATATTTTCAAAAGGTTTACAGACAGCTGCGAAGCAATCATCAATAACTTCTGAACAAAAATTTGCTAAAGTGAACAAAATATAAAAGTTCCTAAAAATACCTTTAAAAATATAAAGACCCTAAAAAAATTCCATCCCTCTTATTTACCCCCCAAATTTAGAGAGAAAACCCCTAAGTTGGGAACCATGTAATGATCTTGAAGGTTTCTATCAAGTCTCCTGGTCCTCTTCGCCTTCAAAGTGGTGAGTTTTAGCGCTCTCAGGCTTTTTTCGTATGGACGCCTATTAAGTTGTCTTGTTCTTGGACAGTAAACACACACCGACCGCCAGTCCGGGCACAAAACAAGAGCGTGTATTGTATAAACATTACGTGCCAAGCTTCACGATTGAAGAGCGTGCACTCAGTTTCTTTCCTAAGTCTGAAGTCCTATTTGCTCCTGTCGAATTTCTAAGGGCGACCTTTAATTGGTTAAGGCCGCGTTCATTAAAAAGTCGCGCAATTTCGTTTACCGATTCGCAATGGCCGAATCGGTAAACTAAAATAAAAAAAATCATTGAATCTTGTGCAGCGCTAACAATTTGTTATTTATTTCGGACCAGTTAGAACCTAATTAAGTATAGTTTTTCTATAGCTTGATTCCGCCTTTCACGTCAGCACTAGTAGTGCAGAAGTAAGGTGATCTTGTTCTTTAAGAAAGGTAATTACGTCCTCTTTGAAGAATTACAATTTAATTTATCTTCCGAGTCATATCTATATTATGCTGTTCGAAAGACATTACGAATCTTCTTGCACATAAAACGACTTCCAGTTCCTCCGAACAAGCCAGTTTTCTATAATGATTTAGGTAGAATCAGCGTGTCGGACATATTCTGGTTCTACTATCTGACGAATCAGTCTAAAAATGGCAATTTTACCGGTCTTATAACTCAAAATGTAATAGATAAAATGATGACCTAATGAAAACGTAAGAAGTCACAGTATGCAGTATAAAATCGATATTTTTAGGGTTCCGTACCTCAAAAGGAAATAACGGAACCCTTATAGGATCACTTTGTTGTCCGTCTGTACTGATATACCTACGGATTTATTCGGCACCCTCGGTGCGCGAGTCCAACTCGCACTTGGCCGGTATTTTTATTCAATATAGATTACAAGTAATTATAAAAAGGAAGTAATTTTTTAACTTTCTGTCTCCTTTTAAGTCTTTAATGATAATGATGAATCTATTATTATAGTAGCTACACATTTACTAATATATCAACACAATGACGAATGACTGCATATATCAAACGATTATCCAATACGTTAGTCAGTAGTCACAGTATAATTAATTCTCATCACAAATCGCGGCACGTAAGTCTAGCGCTAAACGATATGGGGAAGGGACGTGCACGAATTGAATTGCACGAATGCGACTGAAGAGCCAATCAGCGCTTGCGAACGATACGCACGAGCCAATCAGCGTGACTTATTCGCAATAAGCCAATCAGCGTGACTTATGCGCAATAACGGTCACCGCTAGACTTTCGTGCCGCTACTTATACCTATGTTCGTTTTCGTTTCAGGTTTGTTTTGATCAATTTATACTATAATATAAAAGATCTAACGATTTTAGTACCTATCTTACTTTTACGAGAGCAGGTAAGTTGTATCTTATAAACCATAGCCCTTTAAGTTGGCGCACGTTTATGACGCGTAACATACCAGAGCAATCTTTTGATGATTTGATCTATGCGAGCGCAACTGCAATTGTTAACGAATTTGGTAGCTTTAGACAAGTTATCAAACGTATGCAAACAATTTATTAAGGTATATTGAACGTAGTAATGTTGCTCACGACGATGAAGGTACTAAACATCTTCAATATCAACTATTTTTCTGCCGACTTCCAAAAAGGAGACGGTACTCAATTCGACTGTATGTTTTTTTATGTGTGTTACCTCATAACTTTTACTGGGTGAATCGATTTCGATGATTATTTTTTTTATTTGAAAGCTGGCACTTCTCGTGTGGTCCCATATGAATTTGATCAAGGTCAGACCAATAGTTTTTGAGTTATTCTTAATAACTTATATTGAAGTCGGCTGTACAAAATTTTTAATTTTAAATTATTTTAAATTGAAAGCTATTTGCTTAATTTTCTTAATTTTATTAACACATTATGTCACAAAATACTGTATTAATTACGTTGCTGTAATAATAAAGTACGGCGTGTCCTAACTATCTAAGTTCAACCAACCATTTAGTTAAATGCTTAACGATTAATAAAACGGTGTCATTAGCTCATTAGTTAAACACGTTCATAAACACTTTTCTTAGGAAAGTTAGCAAATACAAGAAATTACTACCTACATTATCACTTTTCTGGGATATGATATGGTAAATAATGGGTCACACAACATATTTTTTTTTACATTTTCTATTCCAAAGATGAATGATTCTGCGTGCGTGCGTACGTAGGTGCGTGCGCGTGTATGTGTGTGTCGTATACTTAATCACATAAAGAATACTTGAGTACCTGATTTGCTTTTCATTAAAAACAAATTTTGAATTTACAATTCGAAGCCGAATCGCATCCAACGCCCACATTTTGAATTTGGAATAAGATTAGCTCCACATTGTGGTTTCTATTATATTATAAACTATATTATTATCACATGCTACTGAATTGCGTAACCGTGAGAAAGTGGCGATGATAGTGTCTTCCGCCTCGAATTTTTAGAGTATACTTTGTAAGTATTCTTAACAGGTCAACTGGAATAATAACACTTAAATGTGTATATATTAAATTCACCTACTCATATTTCCATATCTAATATTTAATATAATAATCGGTCTTATTACAAAACATGGTTTATTGGCGATCCCGGGTTTAAAAACTCTGCCATATAAGAGGTCCTTTAGACAAGGCCAGGCCAGTCTTCGCGAAATTTGACAAAGTTCATACTTTACATTTTTGTTTGCATATTTTCGCGGGACTTCTTTTGCAAATCAGATTCTATATTAAACTTTAGAGTCTTAAAATTAAAGTAATCGGTTCTTCTCATCACATATTTTGTTCTATTCCTAAATAATACTTAATTGACCTCACTGTAATTATTTAACAAGCAAAAATAAATAATCTCGCGGAATCTTGGTGACTTTTCCACGGAACTCAAAAGTTCCGCGGAACCTACTTAGAGGAATCTCTGCTTTAGGCTACATAATTAAAAACTACTTTTTGTAATATGCAAGTTTGTTCGGAATCATGTGAGACATTTCGATTCTAGACAAGATATTGTTTTTAAATTTTTGTGTTTTATTTGTTTTTTCCTAGATTTCACTTTTTTCTGTGTCTATTAAAAGCCACATTATCTTGAAGTGACTAAAGATGAGTGCGTTGTACGTTCCATCGTGTTCGGACCAGGTTTTGTAGCCGGTAATTGTTCAGGTTTTATATAACAGACCAATGAACTTTGTATGTATTGTCTTTTCTAACATTACTATAAATTTCATGGCTCCCGGAGATCTATCGTACTTTCATTATTTTTGATGATTTGAACATACTTAAATCAAGTATGTATTTCAATTGTTTTGTGTAAACATTTTAAACATGAGTTAGGAATATGAATAAGTATATAAATGAACTAAAATTAATGAAATGGTCGTTTTTGTTTGATCAACTTTCTTCCCTGTGAATTATTACAATAAAAAGTAACACGTTCCTAACTACGTAATCACATTAAATAAATGAATTCTGGCGTTGCATTGTTTGTTCTCGACTTTAAAGCAGTTAAACGTAATGCCAAAGTAAGCTTTCTAATTTCTTCGTCGCCTCGTCCGAGGGACAAGCGCGACGCTTACGTCACTCTTCCACCATTATATAAATTCAATTTGGTGTGGCAACTTGAACAATGTAAAAATATTCTTGTCGCGTATGATTAAGATTTCTTTTGTTTGTTATAAATATGTAACGACTTAGCCCATGCAACTTATCTAGCATGCAGTCTTTATAGTAAATAACTAGTGATGCAACGAATACCTACTACTTTTACGAATACGAATATCCAACCTACTATTCGGCGAATACGAATACGAATATTTCGCCATGGTAATAAAAACTATTTGATGATTTTCTATTGTGCTAACAATTAAAATTTACAATAGGCAATTTTTTATTTACAAAACATAAAATTTGTAGATTTTTTTCTGTAAGGTGGGTTCTGGATATAACATTATGTCTGTAAAAAGAGGGCGTTTTAGAAAAATAACTGCCGCACTAACATTTAACATTCCACGCGCGAATTTAGAGTTCCCACTAAATAAGTAAAGTAAAAAAAAAAAACTAACAAGCTGAAAAGCCGACCTGGTACTGGCACAGTTTTCGATGTCCTAAAAATGTCAATGATGTGAGGTTTTTGAATAAATACCCCATAAATACTAAACCGTTTTATAGAGGGAGAATAAAACGTCTATGAGGTGGATCATGCCTAATCGAAATCTTGCATCACTGTTCTTTGGAGTAGACGGTAAAACCTATTATATTCCCCCTATAGAAAATGTGATCAGACGTTCAAAAGTTAGTGCCTAGAGAGAGGGTTATTTACTATCTTAAGTACGACGCAACTTTGCCCAAATCTCGCCATAATACTTATAGCCCTTAACCTGAATACGACGCGACTATTGCAATCAGCTGATATCACTGCATTTCGGCCCACCATAAAGATATGTGGCGTAAACCTGTCTTCGAATGACGGACAAATAATTTGACAAAAAGGTTACTAAAAGAGATGCGAGCCTATATTAGCAAGATTTTTACCGTATTGAAATAAATAAAACATAAACACTCACGCCTGTCACCCAGAGGGGTAGGCAGAGATTATGGACTTCCATTTGGCACGATCCTGACACACCTCTCTCGCTTCGTCCACATCCATATACCTACGCATACACGCTCGTCGGTTAAAGGTACTCTTGATTTGGCCCATTTTTAATATATCGCCAATTTGGTCGATAAACTTTCGCCTAGGGCGACCCTTCCCGACTATGCCGTACACCTCTGCAACATAAATTTGCTTTGTCACTCTTTCCTCATTCATTCTTTCTACATGGCCAAACCACCGAAGCATTCCTTTCTTAATCCTGGTCACAACATCATCTTGCAAACCACACTCTTCTCTTATTAAACAATTTCTCACTCTGTCATTCAGATTCATCCCTAACATACTCCTTAATGACCGCATTTCTACAGCATTTATTCTACTCTCGTGCTTCTTCTGCCACACCCAATTTTCACTACCATACATTAAAGTAGGTACTAACACAGCATTGTGAATTGCCATACGTGCCTTTTTGGACACATTCTGACTGAAAAAAAATGAAATAAAAAATAAAATAAAATAAAATAAAAAATAATATAAAATAAACTTGAAATAAATCTACATTATGAAATGGTTTTGAGACATGTGGGTTGTGCCCATTTAGTCCAAACAAAGTGGATTAAACAAAGTGTCCGGTGCCCTCGAAATCACAGCAAGCCATTTTAGATGATCACCGTTCCTTGCCATTACGCCGAATTACCTAATATTTTTAGAATAACGATGACTGAATCAGAAATAACTTTATCAAATTTGCCTTGTATCCTTTCACTTAATAATGGTTTATCAGTACCAGAGCGTATACAACCTGCAGAGATTATTGTTGAGTATCAGAAAGAAAACTAACCCTCATGTTTTTCATCAACTAGGCAGCAAATTTAGAATTTGTTGGAGGTGAATGGGTGATTGTGGATGTCGAAATAAACTAAAATCTTTTAGAAAGCCCTAAAAATATTTATAGAGTTTTTTCCGTTGCCAAATACGTATCAAAAAGCAAAAAGCAGGTAAACAACACCGTTATTTTGTGCTAACAAATGGAAATTTGGAAGCACCGGAGCTAAAAAATAATGGAAAAATGGAGCACAAATGGAAAATGCAGAATTGAATTAGTCAGCCAAATATAGAAACAAACTGACAAACAAAACAAGAAGAACGAAGCCAAAAACTCTGACATTATAATACTCTCTAAATGTTTAATCTAAAATACCGAAATAAAGTTCTATTTCTACAAAATATCGAGAAAATACGAAAGGATTTATTAAAAAAGTCACATCAAAAATGTTTACGAAGAAAGAAAAAAAACATGGTAGACAAACGAAACCGCTTTCAGATGAAGGTCTAAGGAGAATTTTTGAAGAAGATTTGTTCAAAATTAGTGTTATAACAATAAGATGGAGCTTAGAAAGATCTGGGTATAACTTTTATATAATTTACAGCGCCATTCACTATGCTAAAGTGCCAATGATTGTAACATTCTCTAGAAAAAAGTTTAATTAGATTTTTAACTTTGATTTTTTGATTTTTTTTTAAACGTAATGTGTTATTTTATTTATGGTTATCTAAACTAAAATCCAACAAAACAATAAAGAATATAACAAATTTGTTTATTTACGAGAATAACACTTCACTTACAAGTAGAAATCCGCTTAAAGTGTCAATCATTATACTGCTTACCCTACTAAGCATATCTGCAATAAGTATTCGGTCATTAACATCGTAATACACTCAATGTAGATCCTCTGATTGATACCGAGGTGATATCATAAGTTAAGTTTTCCTGGATTTGGCACGGAACCCTAAAAACATTTAAGAGAGAAAGAGGACTTTTAGGACGAATTGATCTACCATTTGAGCTGGTTATAACGCTGGCCTCCCCTAAAAGATTAGTCATATGTAGTATGATTCGTATGGCGACCTACTTTCCGGGCATTATAATATTCTTTACGGATGCCGCCGTCCATCATTGTTGCCTAATTTTTGTAAAAGGTCAACGTTTTTTTAGTCACCAATGAAACAATTGGATAAATCTGTGTTGAATATGTCCATTGTCCATGTTCAATTAAAAATGGAAGGCTAATCTTTTACGCTGTGTTAGTTGTTACCTTTGTTTGATGGCTCTGTGGCTTAGCAATGAGTCGCGAGTTCGAATTCCGCACGGAACTAGTATTTGTATGATCTACAAATAATTGTTGTTGTACAATTTATGCTAGTAAATTGTCACGTTACTAAAATCGTGGAGAGTAAAGATTTTTTAAGAAGAGACTAAAAGAAGCCTTCCGGACCGTTATTCTTCTTTGTTATTTTTCGATAAGATAAGAATTAAAAACGTTACACTCTGTTAGTAATGATTTTCTACCGACTCCAAAAAGGAGGAGGTACTTCATTCGACTGTATGTTTTTTTATGTGTGTTACCTTATAACTTTGTTCTACGTGAATCGATTTCGATGATTCTATCTTTATTTGAAAGCTGGTGCTTCTCATGTCGTCCCATATAAATTTGATCAAGGTGTGACCAATACTTTTTTTTTCTATAAAATTTTGTTATAAAAGTTTTTGAGTTATCCTCAATAATATATATTGAAGTTTTTTACGTGGTAGAGCCGTGCAGCAGCTATATTAGTAGTATAGTTGTAGCACGAATGGGTCGGCTCGACCAAGGAAGAAACACGCTCTCACAGAATACCAGCGTAAAATAGCAGCTTAACACTGCTGTGTTTCGTATGGTGAGTGTAGAGAACCGGAGACCCTTTTTACTGGAAAAGAGGCATTCCATCTTAGTCCTCATGGGTGACAACGCATCTGCATTTTGATTCGCAGACGAGAATAGATGTAGATGTCTATGGGCCACAGCAACCACTTACCATCAGGTGGACTGTGTGCTCGTTTGTCACCCTATCCTATAAAAAAAGTCGGTTGCACAAAATTTTTAATTATCTAGTCTAATTTTATAGTGCTATCTCTTTCACCTTTCTCCATAACGTATCGTTTGTTGTCTCCTTCATCTGATTCAATTAAGGTTTTGCGAGTCTTATACTGAGCCTTGTCTTGTAAACTAAGGTATTTTTCTACTAAGGCGCTAGATATCCTAAGAGAATCCACGGTATTAATTCACCTCGTAATTTTCTATGAACAAGGCAGTGGCAGTGTGTCTAGAAGTGTGACTTCTGCTTTAATAACATATACGTAGCTTATTATTTACGCACCTTCTTTACTAGGTAGTAGTGTGTGTTACCTCATAACTTTTTTCAGAGTGAACCGATTTCGATGATTCTTTTTTTATTTGAAAGTTGTTGTTCCTTCCCATATAAATTTGATCAAGGTTTGACCAATCGTTTTTGAGTTATTCTTGATAATTTATAATTAAATAATTGAAGCCGGTTGTACAAAATTTTTAATTTAAAGAAACACTCCGAAAAATTAAATCTGGACGTAAAATCGATAACACCTACGTGTGCCAAACCACCGAAGTTGTGTGGGTTACCAAAAATACACAAATCGATTCACCAACTTACAGATTGGCTTAACACTTAGCGAAAATATTCTCACCGTTCAGGGGACATACAAATGCACACACATTTCTAAAAAAAATCCTACCATTTTTTCAGCGATATTAAAGACCTACATCTGGCACACAATGAAACTATGGTCAGTTTTGATGTGCAGTCTCTGTTCACATGCTTACCTGTTGAGGACTGCATCTCGATTGTTACTAGAAGACTGGAGGAAAACAACATGCCCGTAGAATATGCTGTGTTACTCAGACACTGCCTTTACATCTGGCTACCTATTAGTCGAAGATCTGTCCATCAGTTGACTACCGCTGTAGATCCCCGAGAACTTGCCGTTCCAATATACATGATTCATTTTGTCTTTTATTTAGATGTTTTACAATATACAATATTCTTGCAGGATTACATGACGGCATTTAACTTCGCTAACGAAGATGAAGCTAAAGTACTTAAGGACACACTCATTGAAAAGATCGAACTACGGAAGCAGAGACGGGAAGGTGAGTGTTAAGAGGACTGGTATATATTTATCTACATGTATGTAATTTCTATGGATGACGACAAACAAACAAATTGGATTTTACTATTAAATTTTCACTCCTCTCATTTCATTCCTGTCCGGTTGTAAGAACTATTTTCCTTAATGATTTCATATATTTACCCGAACACTACATATCAAATAAAACAATTTTTACGGATTTTATCGCGTTTAATTTTCGTCACGGGAGACAAGTGATTGTCCCGACGTTATAGTTAACCCGGAATACCTTCGGTTTTTTAATTATCTATTTGTCCGATCTACGCAGAATGTTTTGGTATATCTTGGGATTTTGCAGTGGTATGCTTGAGTTTAGTTTTAATTTACGTTTAATAATTTTATTACGGGACGTCAATCACAATCATTTTCTACGTGGTATAGCCATGCTACAGCTATATTAGTAGTATAGTTTTAGCACGAATGGGTCGGCTCGACCGGGGAAGGACCACACTCTCACAGAATACCAGCGTAAAATAGCAGTTTAACACTGCTGTGTTTCGTATGGTGAGTGTAGAGAACCGGAGATCCTTTTTACTGGAAAAGAGGCATTCCATCTTAGTCCTCACGGGTGACAACGCATCTGCATTTTGATTCGCAAACGTGGATAGATGTAGATGTCTATGGGCCACAGTAACCACTTACCTTCAGGTCGACTGTGTGCTCGTTTGTCACCCTGTCTTATAAAAAAAAAAACGTTACCATGGGTGCTGCAAAGCACCCGAAACGTCGGGTATTAAAAATAGATAAAATTAAACGCGATAAAATCCGTAATAAGACTTTTATTCAAATAATTTGTCTTAATTGTTATCGCCTAGTTCACCTTTGACACTGTACAAAAAACTATGTAGAAGTTGATTAAGCATAATTTATTTAACGATTTGGGAAACTAAGACATGTAGTTCAGCAAAACACTAACTCAACACTCCCTAGACGTAATAAATATAGAAACTAATTATCAAAACGTGTTGGCTAGAGAATTGACGACGTCTACGAATGATTTATATCTTGGTCGAAGAAATGTATAGTAGCTTGAACCAATACGAACTGAATAATTTATAGTCAAAAATATAGACAAATTAAAAATATTTTAATCTTTCGCTAGTTGGAAAAATAAAATTTCATCATATATATTTTAATAACGAGCTTTTGAAAATAATAAAATTTACAACATAACTCGAGAAATCATTTCATTGGGTACTTAGCTTAGCTTTTTTACCGACTTCAAAAAGGAGGAGGTACTCAATTCAACTGTATGTTTTTACGTGTGTTACCTCGTAACTTTTTTCTATGTGAACCGATTTCGATGATTCTTTTTTTTTTTCATTTGAAAGCTGGCGCTTCTCATGTAGTCCCATATAACTTTGATCAAGGTCTGACCACATTATCCTAAATTATTTATATTGAAGTCGGTTGTACAAAATTTTTTATTTTACCATTTGTTGATTACCGTTTCCAATAAAGATCTGCTATATGCAAAGAGGATTGTAAAAGTAGATGAGATGATATTGTGTGAATAAGTTAGGAAATCATCGGGTTATCTATGTTCTAGAAGAAATGGAAGGTGTTGTTAGCTGGGGAAACCAGGGTCATGTAATTTCATTATCATCACTACAGCCTATCAAAGCCCACTGCTTAGCACATGTCTTCCCATAGATTTGAAAGGCAGGTTGGCAGCCGTGTTTCTTTTTATTTTCTAGATATTATTAGAAAGACGCCGCTATTCATTTCCTGGTTTGTTTCCGTCTTACGACATCCACTATGTCATTTATTTTGTAACCATTATATAGTAAATAAGTATCTATTGAGAAAGGTAATTTTTTTTAGTATTTAAACAAATGGCATATTGTTATCTAATTAGAGATTTATAACTTATTTTACAAATCTATAACTAGGTTCGTAATATATTATTTTCTTTCCATTAACTAACGATGTAGTTGCGGTGTAGAATATCCACTACGTTACATCGTCCCGTAGGTTTCGTAAGAGGCAACGGAAATAAATTTAAAAATTAGACATAGGCTCAAAATTATAAAATACTGCGTTTGCCAAGCCACGTGCCAGTCGTGGTAACTATGACAAATATATCCCCAATGAGGTAATCTATGTGGTAGGTCTATGTTCAGCAGTGAACTTTTTTAGGCTTTATTAGATTATTTCCTTTGCCTCATTAATATTCAGTTGTAATAATTTGCGAACACTTACATAGTTATTTGGCACTCGCATTGTGAGCGTGAATTTTATAACACTATGATTTCATCTGTCCTTGTTTAATAAGCGAATTTGCACGCCGCGATTGTGGTCATTGACATAATAATACGGATCTGTTTACTAACAAATATTTCATACATAAACACGCATGTTACAGTGCTAGGTTTTCGGATGAATGATTTCACAAGTATGCCTGTGATCTTTTGGTATGAATTATGATTAATTAAACAAACTACCGGTATCATTTCTTTAGAAGGTACATACAGGCTTTTTGTTTTAGACAGGGTGGTTATTTAAAAAAAAAGACGTTTAGTTGATGATATACCGCCATAATATTACAGCGCGACTTAGCGGGCTCCGAATATTTTTGTTTTGATTCCTTTTAATTTAATTCATAACTGCAGAGTAAGAGTAAGAGAGCGAACAAACAAGACGCGTTTTTACAGTATATTTTTTGTAGTGATAGCTTGTAACATACAGATGGGAATGCCTTGTATCATTTAATTATACTGGCGTAAATCGGAAAACAACAGCAGTTTCAGCAGTTGAAAGGAGAATACACGTACCGAAACCGACTTCCAGGCAAAAAAGAGCCTTAACTACCTAACTAAAGGAACCTTAGCACGTTAAAATACGGTACCAGTAAAGGCAATTATATAAAAACATTGGAATCTTAATTTTTAGGCGATAGTAGAACATACCTTGCGCTTTGCGCTTAAGGCATGCAATATGTTATGGCAAATATCCCTCCTACCAGACTATTTATGGGGGAGGTTTATGTTCAACACTAGATTTTATATAGGATGTAACGAATTCATGAAGGAAGGACGATTACGGCAAATTCTTCCTACAGTTGGAGATATCTATATTCAGCAATAGACTGATATAGGCTGATGAAGATGAATCTAAAATGCTTCAATAAGTATACACAGCGCAATGATTTATAAATAAAATTTTATCTACTTTCTTCTTACCGCCCCGTAAAAGATCACTACCTCCGAGCCTCGCCTTTGGCAATTTTAGGCTGAAATTATGTCACGGATGGGACAGGTACAGCTCTTCGTATAGTCCCGTTTTTTTGGATATTTCTCGACGGTGCGATGAACTGAACTGGCCGTTTATCACTAAGTTTCATAATTATTGTTTGCATTACAATATTAAAAAAAGTCCTTAGTATTTTAGTTTTTTTTTTAATCATGTCGCGCTTTTATTGAATGATTCCCGATTTTTTACTTAAAAGGTTTCAAAATGCGACTTTGCCTGTAACAAAATCTGGCAGCGCTATTTACTAGTTACTCATTAAAGAAAATTACGTAGGAGTTGCTACAATTAATAAATAAAAATATCAGTCTGATGATAAAAACTGTATAAAGGTCAGATATGAGTGTGACTCAGTAACCTTTTGTTTTACTATATTTTTTATTCATAACTAGTTTTAAATATTTTTTACAACAGTTTTACAAATTGATAAAAGTAAATGTTTATTGATGACCCAATGTTCAAGTGTGACCAGAGTAGCTGATTCACGACGCCGTGAAATCGAAGATCGAAGCTCAACTTAGCTGAAACTTCCATTCGAATCCCAGTTCTATTTCCTCTAATTTTTAACGTTCTCGTTCGAAAAATGTTCTCAATTCAACTATATGTTCTTTATTTTATATATATGTTACGCAATATCTGTGTCCGCTTTTATTTTCATTAAAAGTTTAGTTTTTAATTTATCAGTCCATTCCCTGTAACCATTAGGCTACTGTCATTGTGACACTATAATATAACCTACTCAGTTAATGAATTCCAATAAGAGAATTTTCAAATATTTTATATATCAAATGTACTACTTTTTATCATCATCAGGCCTTCACAAGTCTACTGCTGAACATAGGCCTTCGCGAAGGAATGCCACAAAGCACAGTTCTGACCCACCCGCATCCATCAACGTGTGACCTTTTACGATTATTATCGGTATATAAAACTATAAAAAATAATGTGAATGACATTTATAAATGTTAAGTCGCATAATAGTCACGTCACTTAGCGTTGATTTCATACATTTTTATAGTTTTCTATAGCGTTAACGATCGTAGAATGTCTTTTCAGCTAACCCCGCAGGTTGTCACTACATCCAAAATTTAAAATCATTCACTTCAAAGCTTTACCTTTAGTGTCATTCATAGACGATTCTTTTTTTATGGTGGGTTTGGAACTGTGAAGCCTTGTTATACGGCTGCGATCCACCTCTACGACAATACTCCTCTTATTATCGTCTAGATGGATCGTTATCTTTTTTTTTATAGAATAAGGGTGACAAGCGAGCACACAACCCACCTGATCGTAAGTGGATGCTGTGCCCCATAGACATCTACATCTATCCTCGATTAAGAATCAGAATGCAGATGCGTTGTCACCCCTGAGGAATAAGATAGAATCCAGTAAAAGAGATCTCCGTTTCTCCACACTCACCATACGAAACAGTAGCATTGAGCTGCTATTTTACGCGGGTTTTCTGTGAGAGCGTGGTCCTTCCCAGGGCGAGCCAACCTATTGGTGCTACAACCATAACAGAACTGCAACATCGTTCTACCACGATAATAATATAAATGATAAAAATAGTAATTATTATGTCAATTAAGTTGAGTTTATATTTTGTAATGGGCTTGCGCAGCCCATTATATGTTTTGATTAATAACTAAACCATATGATACACATAGAAATGTATATACGAAAACCTGACTATTGTTAATGATTTTAATTTACAAATTTTCCTCTTTATCATATGATGTTTATTACGTGGTAGAGTCCTGCTGCAGCCAAATTATGGTTGTAACACGAATGGGTCGGTTCGACCTGGGAAGGACCACGCTCTCACAGGATACCAGCGTAAAATAGCAGCACAGTGCTGCTGTGTTTCGTATGGTGAGTGTGGAGACCCGGAGACCCTTTTTAGTAAAACAAGGCATTACATCTTAGTCCTCAGGGGTGACATGGTATATGTATTTTGATACTTAATCGAGGATCGATGTAGATGTCTATGGGCCACAGGTGGTACCATCAGGTGAACTGTGTGCTCATTTGTCTGCCTTATACTATAAAAAAATGTAAGTGATTTGAATAAGTTTCTTTTTACAGAGCGACGGCAAAGGTCGATGCTGGCGCAAAGAGCTAACAGTTCAGCATCCCAGAATTCCGTGCGACAAAACGGAGTGGCGCCGCCTCCAATACCTACTCAGACTCTGCCAACCCCACAACCAACCAAGGCTGTCAACTTATCTGGTAAGTATATTTTCTTATAATCATCGGTCCTATTATTAAACGTTTTTTTTTTTATAATTGGAAGTAAGAATGATAGACTAGCAGACATATCTCTTGATGGTAAGTGGAGGTGTGGCCTATACATAACTACATCTATCCTTGATGAAGATTCAAAATGCAGATGTATTGACACCTATAAGAACTATGATGCTATTATAATAAATAAATAAATTCTTTATTTCAGATAATTAAAATCCATATGTGGGTTAGTAATACAATAATAATAATAAAATAATAACAAGGGTTAGTAAAACAATGGTTTGCTTAAAATCTAGTGAAATAAAGTAATACCTTTTATACGTGGTAGAGTCATGCTGCAGCTATACTATAGTTGTAGCACGAATGGGTCGGCTCGACCGGGGAAGGACCACGCTCTCACAGAATACCAGCGTAAAATAGCAGCTTAACGCTGCTGTGTTTCTTACGGTGAGTGTAGAGAACCGGAGACCCTTTTTACTGGAAACGAGGCATTCCATCTTAGTCCTCACGGGTGACAACGCATCTGCATTTTGATTCTTAATCGAAGATAGATGTGGATGTCTATGGGCCACAGCAACCACTTACCATCAGGTGGACTGTGCGCTCGCTTGTCACCCTTATCCTATATTAAAAAAAAAACCCTGTGCCGAGACAGACGAGACGAGGGGTGGATAGGGCCCAGTGATCAGTCTCTGCACAAGACATTTCCACAACGGCGATGTATATCTGTCCGCTATGGTCCTCAGAATGCTGTTGTGACTGGCACGTACCCTGCTAATAAGGGACGCGGTTTTTTGCGTATGATGGCATTAAAACCATCTGTTTGGTATGCCGCAAACATCCTTGATACACTACAAAAACGAGGCAGCCCCAACAGCATAATATATTATTATATTATGTAGTGTATTTGATCCACAGGCTCCCCGTGTATACGCTCTGGCAGTATGCTTTAAAAAGCGTAATCTTAACTTGTTTTGTACAACGGGAAAACCTGCGAGCCAACATATTACCTCTAACCGCTAGAGCCCTGCGCTCCCTTTCAATATCAGCATCATCTTTGATGTTACCAGTAATAATATTCCTCCTATATTTAAATTTAGTGACTCGTTTCACGTTCATGCCATTAAGGGTAACCTTATTTGCAATATTGTGACATTTACCAGCGGCCTCAAAGACCATGTACTCTGTTTTCTTGACATTGTATGTGAGCCCATGCTCAGTAGCATACATCTCACATACCCTTAACATTTCTCTTAGGCCTCCCACCGTTGGGCTGAGCAGCACCATATCGTTAGCGTAACTTATATTATTAATGCTAACGCCATCTATGCGACATCCGACGCGCATGCTGCTCAACTCCACTATAATGTCATTCACATACATGTTCAAGAGCTTGGGAGACGTCAAACCCCCTGTCTCACCCTGCACTCCAACACGTATCCTTCCGACAGAGAATCAGCCCACTTTACAAAGTTGGTTTGGTTGGAATACCAAAACCTAAACATTTCCATCAACTCAGCCGGTACACGCCTTTCCGCCAACTTTCTACAAAGTATCTCATAGGACACAAGGTCAAAGGCCTTGGAGAGGTCAAGAAAACAGGCGTACACCGGCGTCTTGCGATCTGTGTAGTATTGGACAGTGTGCTTTAGGCTCAGGATTGCGCTATCAGTAGAAAGTCCAGGTCGGAACCCGAACTGGGCGTCATGTATGTTTGCATACTTATCTAATTCCGAGTCAAACACACTGTCCAACACCTTACCAATTGTTGTTGCAAGTGATATAGTGCGGTTGTTCCCCCTGCTCGAGATGTCACCAGTCCTGTCCTTAACAATGGGCACTACGATGGTCTTTATAAAGTCACGTGGTAAATAAGAGTGATTTATGCACATTGAGAAGAACAGGGCTAGCACTCTCGGCAGATGAGGCCCCGCATGCCTCAGATGTTCTACACTAATACCGTCATGACCGGGGGACTTGCCACCGGTCATTCTTCTTAGCGCCTCTCTAATCTGCTTTGCAGTAACACGCATCAGTGGCACGTCCCCCTCACATCCGGCCTTAGTAGTATTCACAGATACTAAGGGCCTCAGTGGGAAATGCACTTTGAAATATTGAGCAAAAATATTGGCAATATGTACCGACTCGCTATTCCCATCCACATTCACCGGGAGGCCAGGCCTAACATCACATCTCTTGGTAGCCTTCCAAAACTGTTTAAAGTTTTTGTCCACCCTATGCTGTGCTAGGATGTCCATTTTCAATTGTTCTTGGTTTCGTTGACACCATTTTAACCGACTTTTGAATATTTTGCGGAATTCGTTAATTTGATCACAGATCCTTCCAGATGATGGCCTATTATACGACAACCATATCCTGAAGTTAAGCCTGGCAATCCGATGCGCCTCTTGAACATGTTTGTTCTAGCCACAGAGGTGTCTGTTCTTACTTGGCTTGTTATAAAGCTTTTCTTAGTTTTGCTAGCCGCGTCACTCAAGGCACGTACAATTCTGTCATACATCCGGCCTAACACCCGCCTGTGTTCATCCAAACCGCATAGCCCGCAACTGAAATGCCTCGTTAGAAGCATTATGCTTCTATTTCATGCTGTCCAAGTCCTAGTGGACAGGTGGGACTTACGTCTCCTGAAACAATGGATATGCTCTGCATTCGGGATGTCATCTAGGAGTCACCTTCAATATATGCTCAATTAAAGCAACGTCGACCTACACAATAATATTTATACCTACTGCCACAATAGAGATACGAGTAGAGAAAATGATACAACAGACGGAGTGTACAAGAACGTCAGGTTAGGTTAAGATTATTGTTTAAAAAATGTATGAATAAAACAAAGTATAGATGCTTTCGTTGATATACTATGTTATTTAAAAATAACCTATGTAAGCTTGGAAACGAGGGCTTTCTTAGATAACTTCGATATTAAAAAGCGGAAGTTAACACATTTTTTTATATATTAGCAAATTTAAATTAATGTTATCCATGCTTAAACGACACTACAATACGACAGGCTGTGCAGAAAGCTTTGCGTCAAAAAGCTTTTATTTAATAAACTGAACTGTTAATTTACTTTAAAAATAGGTAAACGTGAAGAGCATTAACAAAGGTCATCCTAGCATAGGAAAAAAACTTTTTAATATTTAATCAAATCAACCTGTTGAAAATTTTTTCTTGTGTTATTTTTTGAGTTAATAAATTGTATTTATTTTGTTTTCTTTACAGGTGGGTACACATTGAAAGGCAAAAAACCGAAGACACGTAAGCTTACAAAAGCTGACATTGGTTTCCCTGAGAACTTCCAACACATATCACATGTAGGATGGGATGCTGACAAAGGTAATTTAAATTAAAAATACAAAATCGTATTAATATGTCTCTAAAAGCTGAAAACTTTAATTTAAATCGGCTTATCATAAAAAAGCTTTGGGCATTTTGCGTACAATTCCCGCCAAATTAAATAATCAAGTTTATACGAAACTTGATACTTGAAGTAAGATTTACACATGCTGCTATAATTTTAATTCGTGATTGTGCCCTTGAATAATTAAAATTCCAAAAAAAATCCTTCTACTTATACCGATAAGTACACAATCTATTCGTAGATTGCAACTATTAAAACTTTGACTTTTAATAAATATCATGTAAACGTTGGTCCTTCGAGCCAAGCTACTATTACTAATTTAATGGTGGAAAGTAGTAGGATTTTGATGAGGAGGAAGACTTCAATAGATTGTATACAACATTCATCACAATTTCACCTTTTTTCGAAGGTTTCGACGTCGACAACCTGCCAGAGAAGGAGATGCGATCGTTCTTGTCGAAGGCGGGCATCTCGGAGAAGCAACTACAGGACCGAGATACGCGGCAGTTCATCTACAACTTTATCAACACTCATGGGGGGCTCGACGCCGTCAAGGACGACTTGCACGAGACGCCAAGGCCAGACAAAAGTAAGTTTTTTCACTTGTTATTAGAAGCAATTTGTTTGGTGCGAATGTATGGTAACTTGACAACAAGACACAATCAGGTGGACTGTTAGTTGTCTGTTGTCACTCGAATATGTGAAAGACAATAAGTGTTGTGTGCCTGCAGACGCGTCCGGGTCCGGTGCGCCGGCCGCGCCGCCTGCGCCCCCCGCCCCGCCCGCGCCCCCCGCGCCTCCCGCACCCCCCGCGCCCCCGGTGCCCTCACGGACGCCTGCGCACTTGCATCCCCCTGCACCGCGTGAGTACCTCTATTGTTTTGCATGCCATCTGACAACGAGCTTAAAGGAAACTTACTGTCAATCCACATTCATCAGTGAAACAGCAGGGTCGTGCTAAGCCGGTGCAGGACACTGAAGCTCTGTGCTGTCACTGACGTGTGCGAGCAAGTTCATATATCGATATATTTTTGAGTCCCTTATGGAATACGGTCCCGATATTGTGTTGATGAACATGGATCGACATTTATTCGAACAAACTTGGGTAGTTTTCACGTCAGTCGTAAGCTCGTAAGCCTTATTTAAAATAGATAATAAAAAATAATAATTTTACCGTTTCGACTTAGCAATGTATATTTCTTACAATTATAAATTTTATTTTTGAAATTTTTGGTTAGACCTTTCACTTTGAGAATTGGGCAGGTGTTTCCACCACATATTGCTCTAGATAAGCGTGTTTACACTTCTAATTTCACATTCAATTAAAACTACTTAAAAACGTATCTCAAATATTAGATATAAACTCAAATATATAAATATATAGATAACTGCAATCGACCTTAAGATACATGTGATAAGGTTTAATTTTGCTCGCAGCGTCTCGCGCCCCGCCCCCACCACCATCGCGCGCGGTCCCACCTCCGCCGCCATCTTCGCTCTCCGCGCCCAGAAACCCACCACCGCGGCCACCACAACGTAAGTAACTGAAACTAAAAAAGTATTAACTTTTTTAACTATTAGTAACTTTAACCTTGTTTTTGTTTCCTTTATCTAACCACTCAATACTTAATGTTAAACGACTTCAAAAAAGAAGGTCCTCAATTTGCGTGCATGTCTTTTTTGTATGTATTTTACGTGATATCTTCGTCAATTGTGAACCGATTTATGATTCTCTTTTTTATTAAATAGAGTATATTTCAGAGGTGCTCACATAAATTTTTAGAAGCTTCTTTTTCTCGCAACGATTTACTGCTAACTAGTAGCAAGTTCGCCAGATGTGTAAAAACCGTAGGTATACGTGGAACATTGAACCTTTGAGCGGATAAAAAAGTCAAGTTTCAGTGGGATCTTTTCCCATGTCTTGGAGGCATTTTACAAAATATTCGTCTTTTACATATATATTACATTGCACATGAGTAAATTTTATTTTGCTTACACAATAGTAAAAATTTTAAAATTATTTTTCGTAATATTTGTCATTTGTGTCAAGACCTTGAGATCTATCGAACTCAATATTGATCTTAAACCTCAAGACCTAATACGATTATTGTTATAAACAACACTATATTATTGCGAATTAATTTTGCCTAACACCACCTATGTTTTTCAACAAAAAAAATACAATACATAGATAAGATTATTTTTACTGACCTCAGAGGTGACAATGCATCTGCATTTTGATTCTTAATCGAAAGTAGATGTACGTGTCTATGGGCTACAGTATTATTTACCATATCACTTAAAGTTGTTAAAACAGATTGAGAACATGGTAATTATGCAGGGAAACTTTTTTATTTTAAACTTGCACACGTTACAACTTAATAAATTTGGATTAAAAGCAACTTTATAACGACATAATTATCCGTCATTCGTTGTTCACCGTCTACCAAAGAGAGAAAATATTTATTTTATTTATTTATTTATTCTTTATTGCATTCCTTAAAACAAAACAATACAAAGACCGGACTTAATGCCTTGAGGCATTCTCTACCAGTCAACCCATTCTTTTTTTACCACAGACACTCAACCATAATCAATCTTACATTACTCAACCATAGCCAATCATAAATCACACTTTGGTTACACTCCATTCCTACATAAAAATGTGACAAAAGAAAAATATTAATGAAACGCCATGGTATCCTCTGTATCGATGCAAATTTTTAAGACAAGCAAAGAAAATATAAGACTGGTCGAATGTTGTTTTCACACATGAAACTTGGCTCAATGCGAATCATACTATGTCACAAGCTTGGACTGACGATTGCTGCCTCCACTTCCGCAGTGCCAATAGGCAAAGGTGGGTGCCTCACCATTTGCCATGCGGGAACAGAAAGAGGATTTGTGTCAGACGCTCTGTTAGGTTTCAAATCCCATATGAGACGTGAATGAAAAGTGGTTCATAGAAATGTTTACATCATTCGAAGCGTCATCGATAATATTTATTGACTAGCTGTTCCCTGAGTGGAATTTATTACGAACGAAGCTCCAAGAAAGTTCGAGGGGTTACATTGAGCAAAAATAAAATTGTGAGAAAAGGACTGAAATCGATCGGAATAAATTTACATTTGCCTGGCAGAGGCCCCTTTCTTGCCACATACCATCGAGTATTTAACTTGGTGTCAAGTTCTATTCACAGTTGAGACCAGATTTTGCGTGAAGTCAGATGATGGAAAAATTAAAGTGTGGAAACGTCCGGGAGAAAGGTACGCTCAGTGCGACATCATTGGAAAAGAGGCATATGGTGGAGGGTCAGTGATGGGAGGTATTTGTATGGGGCCACGTACGGAACTCCACGTCATTGAGAATGGGTCACTAACAGTGACACGATATGTAACTGAGGTGTTGAAAGAAATAGACGTGTTATTTGCCCCTTTTATAGGAGCTAGATTTGTTTTATACATGATAATGCACGGCCCTATATTGCAGCCATAGTTGCCGAATACCTTCGAGACGTTCTAAATCAATGCTATGGGGTGGCCAAAGCATGTATGTGATGAGTTTCGAAGACAAATTAAGAAAATAAATCCTGTCTCTGATAATTTGAGAGATCTTAAAAATGCATTACGGGAAGAATGAAACGCAATTTATTAAGATTTTGTTGAAACAGAAACTTTCTTATTCAATATAGATTATAAATAACACTTATTGAAAATCACTCTTGTTGAATTACCACTCTACTACTACACTATTGAAAAAACCTCTGTTCTGGGAAGAACCAGCAATAAGCCCAGCGGAACTTAAAAAAAAAACAGCTTATAACCATGTATATTACACAATTAATAACACAAAACAAGTTAGAAATAGCTTAGTAGCAATCACCTCATTCCCAGGGGTTATTATCATTCTGGAATCTGGATTCTTGATTATTGATAACTTGATTACAGTGGCGGATTATCTCTAAGGCAAACTAGGCAGATGCCTAGGGGCGCGCGCGGAAGTTTTTAAACGAAAATAAATTCGTCAATTTCATTTACTCCATAACCGCCATCACTCTCTTATCATATTTTTCATTCACGCCAAAGACATTTAAGTAGTAGTAGTAATAGACCAGACATCAGCAGCAAAATTGTCGTCTGTAACTTATGTCCTATAGGATATATCTCTGATTTTTGTCATTTAGTCTCAGTGACATCGTCAAAAAGTCAAGACGCATTAGTTTCATATATTTAAAAAAATATTTTTGAAGAAAATATGCCCGGTTGTGCATTAAGATATTGTAAGTCACGATATGGAACAAACAATGAACGTGATTTCGGTTTATTATCGTAAATATAACATATATTTACCGAAAAATCTTTAAATTTTATTATTTCTAGTAGATTGTTCTACAACATTTATTTTTATTGTAATAAGCGCCCCCTGTTATCCAGTAAACGTCACTACTTAGTTACCAATGTTAAAGTTAGTGATTGACGACGTTTATCGATTGGGGTTATCGATAAAAAAATATACAGGATGCCGATTTAATCCTTTACAATATTTAAGGAGGTAAAACAGTCAACGATACTGTACCCGTACCAACAAAATGAATAGTATATACCAACTATGCTAAGTAGCCTACTTTATGTGGAGCAAGGGTGGGAAATTTTTTTGAGGCATGCTGATGAAATTTTCTGTGTTGCTTATGAGCATGCTGAGAATACTTGCTATGTTGATGTTTAGCAATACAGCAAGTCTTCTCTTTTACATACAAGGCTTCGTAGTCTGGTGGTTTTAAACCGGGCTTCATTGTCTGTTGTTTTTCAAGGACAAAGCTTTTACAGATCCTGGCTTACAGTGATAGGAGATGGCTATAGGTTTGTTACATTAAAAAGAATTTGTACTGTTAAAGATATTAGATGCAAGAAGTTGTAAAATAAAAACCTGAGTTAGAAAATAAGATAAAAACTTAAAATAACAATTTTTATTGACGTGGGTAGTATCTTTAAGTACTGCAGCCGATGAAACGTGAAAAATCGTGAAACGGCTTTTAAGTTCAGTGTTTTCCTAAAATATTTTAGATTTGAAGGGTATTTTTGTAAAAGAAACTAATTTAAAAATATAGATGCGCTCTCTTATTGGATTTGGCGTTTCTCGATGTGTCTTTAACGCCGACCGATAAATCATATGCTATTATTATAGCAGCTAATAGACCACGTGACATCATCCAAGATGCCAACAAGGTGGCAACCAAAGTGACTGCTGTTTGAATTGATTCTTAGTTATTGGAAATTAAATATTTTATTTCATGACACTAACGGGGCGTAAAAAGTTAATATGATTTTTTTCGTGTGATGGAAGTCATGATAAATAGATTTATACAATAAAACAATCATGTAAATTCCCTATTATTATATCGAAAAGCATTTCAAACTTATTAACCTTCAACAACATTATCGATGCTTTGATATCGAAACGGTAGCATTCCTAAAACGACGTTATATTTATTAGCGTTACCTACTGAAGAATAGCTAAAATGTAGTCTTAATAAATGCTTAGCGTTGTTTTGCTATTTTTGGCTAGAGGGTGCCACACGCGCACTAGTTCAAAAGTTTTTGTATATAAATGTTCCCAATGGCCGCTCTATAGTATATATATTTTTTAAATCTCTTTGATTCACGCCCACCTGTTAAAGGTACTCGAGACCTTATTATTTTGCAACTATTAATTTACTATTAAACTATATTACAAATTATAATATACACTCATGGACAAATTTAGACGAACGCAAAAAAGTTTAATTATTTTAATTTTAGTTTAAGTAATTATTTTTTTTATTGCATTTTAGTATTGCAAACGTTAATTTTAGTATTGCAAACGTCGAAAGAACAAACGATGAAATGAAAAAAATAACCAAATCAAGTAAATAGAAAAATTTCGCAGGAAAGAGACTTTATTGAACTTAATATTTTATGCATTTTTTTTATAAATAATTAGGTTAGGCTATAACGTAGGCTATAGTCAGTAGTATTTAAACTGCTTTCCAGTCTTCTTAGCATACCTACTAATCAAGTAATCAATAAAATCTTGAGAGATTGCGTTTTATTCTTCCAGTAATGCTTTTAAGCTGTTTTTAATTTGTCTTTCAAGATTATCCCATACATGCTCTATGGGGTTTTATCCTAGATTCATAAACATATATAGGAGTAACACTATTAATAAACATTAATCTCACAAACAAACATATTCAGGTATGGTTGTTTATAATTTTGTTAATGAAAGAAAGAAATAAATAATTATATTGTTTAACTTCTTTATTGACCTATTTCAAACTTATGGAATAAAACAAAAATATATTCTAAACATTCCAGACACATCAGGCCACGGTGATCCATACACATGAATGTTGTACAGTGGTTATATTGGAACCTCGTTAATCAACGCATTTTGTAATCACAGAAGCTACAAATCTTTATTTAGGTAACACTTGGATAAGGCGTATCGCTGGTAGGCATTTCATTCAAAACTTCTGCTATCTTCCTTTTTAGGCATCGCCTCAAAGTTGACATTTCGCGACGCTTACGTAACCACGGGTCTGTCATTTTCTCTGAAACATCTTTCATGAAACATCATCTGCTTGCTCTGTTTTACAATATTATGTATGTAAACAACATACGAGTTTACGATTGCCATATTGAGTGCCATAGAAGTAGCACAGTCGCCATCTTTGCATCTTTCTGTTACAAGACATACCTCTATACATTTGATCGAAGGTATCCACCTTTAGTCGAATTATAGAACTCAATGATGTCTGGTTTACCAGAAGGTACAACAGTACCACAGATTGTTGAACAACAGTTGTTTCTATAATCTGTGAACATAGAATTTCTATTTTTAATTATTATTATATCTAATTTCTACCTATTCTATTCATTGCATGAATAGAATAGTTAGAAAGCAAGATAACGTTCTTGTTATATTTAGGCGTATAAGATACCATTGTGCTTTGTCTACGAGGGCGGCACTGAAAATTTCGGGAATCAAGGAAGTGACACAACATTACTATTTAAAAATGTATTTATTGCTTTTCGAAGTATTCTCCGCGAAATTTGACATTTTTCCATACTATGGAACCAATCATTGAAGCAACCATTCCATTCGGAAGTTGGGTCTCCAAAATGGCCGTTTTGTAGGCGTCCACAGCTTCTTCAGGTGATGAAAATCTCTGTCCACGCAATTTATTCTTTATTTTAGGAAAAGTATAGAAATCATTAGGGCTTAGGTCGGGGCTGTACGGCGGATGGTCTAATAATTCTTTTTTCTTGCTCTAAAAACTCTTTTGTTCTGTGTGCGGTGTGAGAACTCGCATTGTCGTGATGGAGGATGATGCGGCAGTTGCAGTTCTCTTTACGGGGTTCAGAAACGACCTGTGGCAAACAAATGCTAGCAAACCATTCTGCATTAACCGTTCTTTGTCCCTCAAGAGGAATAGTCGTAACATGGCCGGTTTTGGAGACAAACGTGGCCACCATTTTTTTTTTGCAACACCGTGAACGAACAATTTTTGTTGGCTTTAACTCATTTTCGAACACCCAAACTCGTGACTGGTTTTTTGTTTCGGGTTCGTACGCATATATTCAGGATTCGTCACCTGATACGATGTTGTATACAGCATTTTAGGATCCTGCGTGGAATCTTTCGAGAGTTCTGACGCACCAAGTAACGCGAGCCGCATTTTGCTCTTCACAGAGCGAATGCGGTATCCATCGGGAAAACAACTTTTTTACACCTAATTGTTCATGCAATATTATTTGTATTTGACTCATGCCAATGTCTAAAGTTGCCTGAATTTCGCGGTATGTCACATGTCGATCTTCCTCAATCAGCTTACGCACACGTTTTTGCGTTTTCTTGGGTGACTGCAGTTTTTGGACGACCTTGACGGGGATCATCACTGAGCTTGACACGTCCACGTTGAAATTCAGCAAACCAGCGATAAATTATGGTTTTGGATGGGGCTTCATCACCAAATTCAGAAATCATCCGGTCAACACACTGATTTTGTGTTAAACCACTTCGAAAGTCATAATAAATCATCGCTCTTGAATTTTCTCGAGTCAATTCCATTTTCTCAACGACTAAACAAGTTTGACAAAACCTTGTGACAAGGTTTCGAGAATCTTTTTTTAAATAAATAAATGGTATTCGATTTTTAAAACCAAGGAGTTTTCAATTAAAAAAAATTTAATATGACAGGAACAGTGGAAATATTCCATTCCCGATACTTTTAGTGCAGCCTATGTATCATAACAGACTGTCGTTATAAACCGATCGGTTGTCCGTCATCTTGAGTTTCTATGCGGTCGGAATCTCTCTTCTTCAATATCGACGTGATCCTCGATGTCGCTTAAGCCCGCGTCTCCTCACTGAGTCGAGATACAATCGTCATAATTCGATTCAAATTATAATACTTTGTTTGCCGATCTTGTGCGCCGATTTCTAAAATGAAATAAAATGATTTGAAGAATAAATGCGGATGTTTACATGTAAAGACACGATGTTACTAAATAAATTGTGCTTGAATAATTATGACTAATTAAAAATATTCACTGCTGGCCGGATGAGAAAGCCCAAGGTCGCTCGCCATAAGCTATGGAGAGAGCTATGCTCTGAGTTTCTCTGCGTGACACACTTAGAAATGAGGATATCCGCATTAGAACCACAGTGACCGACATAGCCCAACGGATTAGTAAGCTGAAGTGGCAATGGGCCGGCCATATACCTCGAGGAACCGACAACCGATGGGGAAAAAAGGTTCTCGAGTGGCGGCCTCGTACCGGCGGACGAAGTGTAGGGCGTCCCCCCACTAGATGGAGTGACGATGGATGCAGGTGGCTCAAGGGTAAGGTTTAGAATCTGTTAATAATAATGTTTGCGGTGGTTTAGAAAATGTTAATTTCCACCATTTCCAAAAACGTGGTAAAATAGCAAGCAATCGGTCTCCAGAGGGGTAGAGAATTCGTCCAAAAACAGGAGGCAAATAATAACAATAAGGAGCACATTCACGTAAACTCGAAGCAACGGAATGACGCGAGTCGCGAAGTCGAGTATAAACGTAGTGATTATATACTCTTTGGTCGAGTATATCTGTTACTGGTTACTGTCAATTTCAAAAGTTCCGTTTCAGGTATTAATTAGTGATGTATGAATATTTATAAGAAAATTATATTAAATATTTCGACGCTGCTCTGGCAGCTAAAATTGCATTGGGGCACTTGAGATAAGCCCCCTTGCACCCCCCCATAGTGACAGACTCCTCAAATTCAGGCGACTTGATTCTAAATCCAACCCTGGCTCAAGACCATGCTTTGTGGCATTCCTTGGGGGAGGCTTATGTTCAGCAGTGGACTTGTGAAAGGCTGTAATGATGATGACGAATGATGAATTAAAATATTACCACAAACTTACCGTTAACTTCGTCAATTTAGAAATAGTCAAAAATCGTGATTCATAAATTGCAACCGTAATCATCATCAATCGTGTATGTAAATCTCAAAAACATTCGTCCCTCACACGAATAAAACTCTCCAACCGCTCAAGGACACGTCACTGCAAGTAAATTGCACTCGCTATACTAATGGCCGTATGACTTAGGAAGGCACTTGAGAGGTCTGCTTTCTATCTCTATCACTCTAAAAATGGCACTACAATTTCTTCTAAAATTTCAGTTACGTGTGGTCCGCTGTTAGTGACCCATTTTTTATGACGCGGAATTCCGTTTTTCGATTTCATTTCCAACCCCCTTCATTTTCCAATGATATTGTTCTGATGGTATCTCTCTCTCTCTCTCTCTCTCTCTCTCTCTCTCTCTGGCGTCTCTACACTTTAATCTTTCCATCTCGGGTTTTAGGCAAAATCTGGACTTATTGAATAGAACGGACTCCAAGCTTCGTCATTCCAATTTTCGTGAATGCGAGCAAGATTAACTCAAGCTACTCGATGGCATGTGGCGAGAATGGGCCTCTGGCAGGCGAGTATGAATTTACGCCGGCCGATTTCAGTCTTTTTCTCACAGTTTTTGTGCTTACTGTAACCCCTCAAACTTCTTGTAGTTTCGTTCTTACCTCAGAAGAAGTTCAGGTCCCGTTTTCAAGCACGCTAGTAACAATAAACTGGTCTTAACTAGCCACCGTTTTCCATTTAGATCCCTGTTCTACGTGTCTCGAATGGACAGTATTAGAGACACGTAGAACAGGGATGTAAATGGAAAACGGTGGCTAGTTATGACCGATACATCGTTACTAGCGTGGTTTACCGATACCTCTTGACAACTCGGTGTACCACAGATTTTGATACTCGTAATGTTTGGGCCACATGTTTCTAGGTGTGCCCAGTTGTAATTAAAGTAACAGCCCTAGCAACATGCGTGCCGTTTTGACCTGGCATTCTCAGTTTATTTGCATTAACAATTCACACTTAACACGATAAACAAGGCAGTCAAGGCAAACATTTAAACCAGTGATGCACAGACTTATTTAAACTAGGGGCCACTCGAGCAAATTATGAACTGATGGCGGGCCGCCAGAAGTATAGGTAATTAAATACAATAAAAAAATTGATAATAATGCATTAAAATTGAAAAAGAATTTATTAATTTGAAGCGTGGCACTGCATAGTGCTTACAATCTTGCAAGCAAAAATAAAAAAGCCAAATATAAAATTGGCTCAATTTTACTTGTAGCAACACGTAAAACTGCTTCCAAACTTTCATTTGCAAGGCGGTTTCGATTTTTGTTTTATTATTATTTAGTATTGAAAAGGTTTGTTCACATATATAGGTAGAACCAAATAAGCTGGCACATTTCAGAGCGTTTATGCGCAACTCTTTGTACGTATTTTTATCAATGCAGCGGTAAAAGTTCAGCAAATCTCCATCGTTGAATTTGTTGCGTAAATCTTGGTCATTTTGAATGTCGATAATTTCTAACTGCATTGACTCTAGCGTATTTTCAACTGAAATCGTGAAAGGATTGCTGAATATGTCCAACAGAGGTTTCACTTTTTTAAACTCCGAAAATCTGTCTTGAAAAGATTGAATCAAAATATCTAGCTTTTCTACATAACTGAAATTAATCGCAGTTTTGTTGAATTTTTCAGCCATTTTCTTATAATTCGGAAAATGATTGTAATTTCCAGAATTCAATTGCGATCTGAAAAGTGTCAGCTTGCATTGAAAGGATGATACATGAGCGTAGAGCTGAGATATCAGTTGTTTTTTTGTCTTGAAGCCGTGTGTTCAAGACATTCAAATGATTTGTAATATCAACTAAAAAAGGCAAATCACACAACCAATCAGGATTTTTAAGTTCCGGGACATCCCTTTGCTTTTCCGCCAGAAATATTCCAATTTCTTCTATTAAATTTAGAAATCGTTCCAGTGTCAATCCACGACTTAGCCACCTTACTTCTGTATAGTACAGTAAATCTCCATATTCATATATCATCAAAGAATTGTTTGAATTGCCTGTGATTGAGTCCTCGTGATTTTATGAAATTTACAGTCGAAACTACCACTTTCATGACATTTTGAAATTCAATTTTTTTAGAACAGAGGGCTTCTTGGTGTATAATGCAGTGAAACTGCATGAGATCTTCAGCGTTTATGTTTTTTTCTTGCAGATGCTTTTTCAGCACAGTAACTAGCCCAGAATTGACACCAATCATCGAAGGAGCACTGTCAGTCGCAACTCCCGATAATTTTGATAAGTCCAAATCAGTTTTTGAACACTCATTCAAAAGTACATAGAGTATATCAACTTCTCTGGTTTGACCTTTCAATGAACACATTCCTAATAACTCTTCTAAGATTTCAAAATCTTGAGTAACACCTCGTATGAATATCAGAAGTTGAGCTGTGGAACTAATATCAGTGGATTCGTCGAGTGCTAATGAAAAACATACAATGATCTTAGTTTTTTCATTTAATTGTTGACATAATTCGTCTTTGGATAGTCATACGATTCAGTTGAATTTTCTCAAACTTTTTTGCTGCTTCTGGACACATTTTCTTAGCGGCAATTTCACAATATTACACAATAATTACATAAAAACAAATAAAATCCGAAAAACCTCATTTTTGCGTTCCTCGAAATTTGACCATGAGTGTAGTTTATTTGCAATATGTTATAATTTACAATATATGGCCGCTAGAGGGGTGGGTCAATTTAAAATCGGTGGCAGAAAATGTGACTGTAAATTTAGAAAACAAAAGAAAATAAAATTCTGTTTAACTTAGTTGTATAGGTATTTATGCCTATTATATTTATATGTATTATATTTATTTTTAACTTAGTTAAAAATTCTGTTTAACTTAGTTGTTAAAAATTTAAAATAAAAAGTCAATTTAAAAATTTAACAATGATATTGCATTTATCATTGTTAAATGCAATATCGTGGTTGGGCGCGATGTCTTGCCACTATTTTTAGATTTTCAAGTAATTTACTAGTGCAGGGTAAAAAAAATTACAGCTCTGTTACCATCACATATTTATTCATAGTTAAACAACAAACAATTATTTTTAGAAACATTCTTTCTTATGAACATTAATTAAGTCTTTACTCTCACGCTCAACATGCATAATTACAATAGTTCTTCTTAAGTAGGAACAGTAATGGAAGTTAAATGTACTCGGTTACTTCCTTTGTTTTAATAATCAAATTTTCACTGTAAACTATGTTAATTGAATTAAATTATTAAAATATAATGATGATGTTGTGTATAAATGAGAATATCAAATAATTAATAAACAATGTATAGAGTCAGGTGGCAGCTTTTCATAAAATTCGAGACATTACTATTATATATTTAGGGACACAAAAGTAACAAAGTTGTAGGAACAATAACATAGTTGTACTATTCGCAACAAATTTATGAACTACTATCACAAAAAACAATATTTTTGGCTACGAAATGTTTTAACAAGTTTAGGAACTTAACTAGATTATAAAACTTAAGGGGGAAAAGCTAAAAACTCTTATTGAGATCAAATCAAACCTAAGCTGATAACTTAATTTTCAAATATCTCTAGTGGAGTATGGAACTGGTAATATACCCTTTTGCCTTTATTTACTTTTTAGGTTCTGAAACAACTGTTATTAAACTCTCATATTGTTCATATGATATATCATTTTAAACTAATTTGTATGTTTTTCCAGTATGGTCAACAGACTTCAAAAAGACAATTTTTACTTCACCATCATCGTCTACGTCGCTATAATGCTTTGCCGAGATAAACATACTCACTTTTAGAACTGCAAACTTTAACTAAGATGTAGACCCCTTCTTTGATTTTACTTGGATGAATATTTTCTTTATCAATCAAGTGATTCTCATTATTTTTTTCTTTAGACAAGCAGGGTTGATCTGATGCCTTATCTTTTAATCGTATCAAAGGATTATCATCACCGGATTCCGAACTTGAACTGTAAATTACATTATAAAAAGATTTCCTTTTCTGTTCAATCAAATTACTTATATCCTATACAGTAGTAGAATTACTCCTTTGATTCTTCGACTGTATCCTTTAGTGGACAATAGTTTTTTGGATTCATACATGAGGCGAAACCACGCTGGCAGACACAGCTGAACTCTCGATATTTCAGCGCTCCCACTTCTTCTGTAATACATTAGTAGTACACTTGATGTACTTTCATTGCACCATAGAAAGGAACAATTTCTGCTGGAATTTCATTCGCGATTCTTTCAATATCATAATCAGTTATAAGATTCACCTTAACTTTACTACTATCTTTCAGAGACTGATAGAACGAAAACGCATCAGAAATGTTTTTAACGGTGGTAGAGCCACGCAGCAGTTTTTGCTGTTGCATGTATGGGCCGGCTCGAGCCGGGTTGGTACCACGACCTCACAGAATACCGGCGTGAAGTAGAAGCTTTGCTTCTGCGTTTCGTCTGGTGAGTGCAGGTGGCCGGAGGCCCAATTCCCCTCCCCCCCCCATCAACATGGTAGCGGAATTACACGAAGAACTACCCCAGGAGGGTACCAGCACCCCTGGAGAATCCCTCGCTGAGCATCCACGACGATGTTATTCCGATCCTGAGCGTGGGTGCTCAGGCTGCCCCGCGTATTCTGGGGGGGGGGGGGGGGGGCAAAATTCCGCTCAAAAGCATTACTGCTAGGGGCAAACTGAGGCGATTTTAACGCCCACCATGCCGAATGGCTCGGTTCACGTCTAACCGATCATGCGGGGAGATCTGTTTATGACTTTGCCTTGGCATATGGTCTGACACAACTGGTTACTTCGCCTACGCGGATTCCAGATGTGGAGGATCATACACCTTCCCTGTTGGACCTTCTGCTGACCTCTCATCCGGACGGATATCAGGTTTCCGTCGATGCCCCTCTCGGCTCTTCGGACCATTGTCTGATCCGGAGTGTGGTGCCACTCACGCTCCCTTCGCGGTTGCGTTCTGCAGGTTGCCGCCGTGTTTGGCATTACAGGTCGGCGGATTGGGACGGAATGCGGTCTTTCTTTGCATCCTACCCATGGGGGCGGGTTTGCTTCTCGCCGGATGATCCCAGCGCTGTTGCTGACTCTGTCACTGATGTGGTGCTACAGGGAATGGAACTATTTATTCCATCATCTGTGGTACCCATCGGAGGCAGATCTCAGCCTTGGTTTGGTCGCTCCTGTAAGACTGCATTACGCAGTAAGCAGGAGTGTTATCAAGCCTGGGCTGCGGCTTCGGCGACTCGGGATGTAAATACCAGCACACTTAAAAAGAAGTATAACTTCGCCTCCAGGTCCTTCAAAAAAGTTATTGCCAAGGCAAAGTCAGAGCACATAGGCAGAATTGGCGAGAAACTAGTTCGCCTTCCTTCGGGAACTCGTGCATTCTGGTCTCTCGCCAAGGCTGTCCAAGGGAATTTCTGTAAGCCATCACTACCATCTCTGCACAGGGAGGATGACTCACTGGCCCATGACGCAAAAGACAAAGCCGACCTTTTAGGCTCCCTTTTTGCGTCCAACTCGACTCTTGATGACGGGGGGAAAACACCGCCGACCATCCCGCGGTGTGAGTGCTCCATGCCGGATGTGCTGTTCTCACAGCGCTCGGTTCTCAAAGCACTGCTCTCCCTGGACATCCAGAAGTCGAGTGGGCCTGACGGAATCCCCCCAATTGTGCTGAGGACGTGTGCTCCGGAGTTGGCACCGGTCCTAACGCGTCTTTTCCGGTACTCCTACTCCCAAGGCGTAGTCCCGAATTCATGGAAGACAGCTTTTGTCCACCCGATCCCTAAAAAAAGGCGACCGCTCAGACCCATCCAACTATAGGCCTATCGCGATCACCTCCTTGTTCTCCAAAATAATGGAATCCATTATTAACTGCTAGCTCATCCGGTACCTTGAGGATCACCAGCTGATTAGTGACCGCCAATACGGTTTTCGTCGGGGTCGATCAGCTGGTGATCTTCTGGTCTACCTGACCCATAGATGGGCGGAGGCAATAGAGTCCAAGGGGGAGGTGTTGGCCGTTAGTCTGGACATTGCGAAGGCCTTCGATCGGGTTTGGCACAAAGCGCTTCTTTCGAAGCTCCCTTCCTATGGGCTTCCCAAGAAATTGTGCAATTGGATCACCAGCTTCCTTGCAGATCGGAGCATCAAGGTCGTTGTAGACGGTGCATGCTCTGACTACAAGCCTATTAACGCTGGTGTTCCACAAGGCTGTGTGCTATCACCAACGCTGTTTCTTCTGCATATCAATGATATGTTGCTAACTGGTAACATTCATTGCTATGCGGATGACAGCACTGGTGATGCTCTATTCACCGGCCGTGCCAATATTTCTCGGGAAAACGTCGCTGAGTACCGGAACAAACTTGTGTCTGAAGTCGAGTCTTTGCTGAACAAAGTCTCGGATTGGGGGCGACTAAATCTAGTCCAATTTAATCCTCAGAAGACACAAGTTTGCGCGTTTACCGCTAAAAAGAACCCCTTTGTCGTATCTCCTCAGTTTCAAGGCACTCCCCTTCTTGCCTCAGCCAGTATCGGTATCCTCGGAGTCGACATATCGAGTGACGCGCAGTTTCGTGGTCACTTGGAAGGGAAGGCCAAATTGGCCTCTAAAAAGCTTGGCGTGCTCAGCAGAGCGGGACAGTATTTCATGCCGGCACACCGCCTGCTACTTTACAAGGCGCAAATTCGGCCTCACATAATAACTGAACGGAATACTGTTCCCATCTCTGGGCAGGGGCTCCCCAGTGCCAGCTCCTTCCACTTGACCGCATCCAACGCAGAGCGGCTCGAATTGTCGACGACCGAGCCCTTTCCGATCGGCTCGATTCATTGGCACTGCGAAGAGATGTTGCATCCCTTTGCATTTTCTTTCGCATCTACCATGGGGAGTGCTCTGAGGAATTGTTCGGATTAATCCCAGCCGCCAAATTTCACGAACGCACATCGCGGCAGAACTCCCGATACCATCCACACCATCTGGATGATTGGCGGTCCACCACTGTGCCATTTAGAAGATGTTTTCTTCCTCGCACGACCTCCTTGTGGAATCGATTACCATCAGCGATTTTTCCGGACCGATACGACTTAGGGACCTTCAAGAAAAGAGCGTACTCCTTTTTAAAAGGCCGGCAACGCATCTGCGATTCCCCTGGTGTTGCAGTTGTTCATGGGCGGCGGTAGTCACTTACCATCAGGTGAGCCGCATGCTCATTTGCCCCCTCTCCTATAAAAAAAAAATGTCTTTCCCAACTGCAACAAGCTGGTCAGCAGTCCGTTTTAGAAAGCCACCAACACCAACGGCTGCTCCTTTGCCGTGTCCACGAAAAATTCCACGTAGCCTTGGTGAATTTGTACTTTGAGAAAAGTTTTGTGCATATTAAGTAGAAGTTTTGATTCTGGCGGTAATGAGTAGCGGGTCCATCTGAAAATATGTGTATTACTTTTATCTTAGGGGATTGGTCTTGAATTGAGGAAAGTATAGGATGAAGGTGACTCCAGATTGCCGAAGGGCCGTGAGAAAGGTTACTTGATACTGTACAAAAAGACTTCACCTCTATGTTTTGATTTTCCAAGCTTCGCTTATACAATACGCCAGTATGTAAGGATACCTGGTAACGAGAATCACCAAAGTGGTGTGATTGTATCTCTTCATAGATCTTGCAATTGTAATTTTCGCTGAAATCTACGTGTAGCGCTATTTCCTCTTCTGTCTATCCATTTATAAAGATCTGTAATTTCTGTACTGAGTTGAGTCATGTATTTTATTAAGCGTTTCTTTTTATGATATCTCTCTAAATCCTTCTCCTTAGCTTCCGCTACCTTTTCAAGGTTTTGTTTGCGCTTTTCTTTATAGTGCCGCTGCTTTTCAGCAGTACAAATGATGTAATTTATTAGATAGCTATAATATAATAGTGATTCATAGTAACATAGAAGCAGAGATACACCGACGACAACCATGGCTTGTAACAGCTTAGTAATAACAACTCTGTTACCTCTCTACAACTCAGTTATTAGTAGCTAGTAACATATTTGTGCAGTAACAGAGTGGTAAATTTAACGTTTAGTGACATTTTTTTAGAAATTAAAGTTTATTATGTACAAAGAAAAGCACATTAGATATATCTTACACTGGAGCTACTTCAATAATATAAAACTGTACGGAAATATCTGAATACTTACGCAAAAACACCGGTAACAGAGTACACACAGAATAAAACCACGCGCCTCATACCGCAGCCATCGGATAAATGAATCGTGTACCCACGCCTCAACCGCCGCAAACCGTACGGATAGAACAGTAGATATTTATGATGAAACAATTGCCAAAGAATGAATAGTGCCATCTCTTGGTATTTATCCGGTTTACTGTAGTAACAGAATGTAGCTCTAATATTTTAAAGATCTTGGGACAAAATTTAAAATAATCGCACAAGCTTCAATTAATTTATTTAATATGGATGAATTATGTTTTTAAATGTGTTATGATTGCTTTATTACACTAGCTTTCAAACATAACAATTACATTGAATTGATAAAAAGATATTATGATTTTCGCATGATGCACTGCATATGGGACAGAATTTTCTTGTATGGAAAACAACTATGTTACCAAGAATGACCACTCTGTTACTTGGTAAAAGTAGTGATAAATCAATAATAAAACTTATTTTTTTTTGAGAATAAGCTTAGTAATTCGCCCCATATTTGACAAATCCAATAACATTATAATAATTTAATTAATATCACCGAGAAGAAAACATTTTAGTTCAGGGACGACTTTATCTGCAACCAATTTTAAATTGACCCGGGTACCGATTAGGTGCTAGCCCAGGGCGTTGTCGACATTAAATCCGCCCCTGCTTGATAAGGAGTATGGCAAGAAGACTGGAAGCAGTTTGAAGAGCTAGAGGGTGCAACATTAAGTATTGATTATTATAGTTCACGTTATGGCCTTTCCTTAGTATTTTTATGAAAAAAAAAATATTTATTTTGTTTTTCATCATACACAAAAATTAAACAAATTTAATTTTTGTCATTTGATCGCTTGTTTTTTGGGCGTTTGTAATTTTAAATTAACGAATAGTAAGCAAAATCCAAAGTAATAAACTTAGGTAATTGTTATCAATATCCATGATAAAATTTTATACTCACTTTTTTTGCGTTTCTCTAAAATTTTCCATGACTTATATGATGATGAATCTATATCCCTTATAACTTTTTTCAATATTTAACCTTACTTTATACTTACATAAATAAAATGAAAATATTTGACTTATACCTACTGCCACATTTTATATTTATACATGGAAAAGTCAATTTGAATAATCTTCGTTATATAAATAATCTGTGGGCTCAATAAATTTTGATATTAAAGAATACGTCGTTTCATAAAAAACGGCGTCCATTAGATTTTGATGGTGTTTTGTATAATATTATGGTTGCCTATCAATAATTATAGACTTCATAGGCGTGCTTATGTCAAAAGTAAAATAAAAGGTTGAACAGAGTATAGGACGGTGGACTGTGTGCTCGTTCGTCACCTCACCTTTACTTTGGGAAGACCACTTTGAAAGCTCATTGGTTAATCGTTGTGTGTGTAGCGCTGCCTAGCGGGCCGCCGGGCGTGCCGCCGCCGCCGCCGCCGGGTGCGCCGCCGCCGCCGCCCGCGCCCGCCGCGCCGCCCGCGCCGCCCCCGCCGCCGCCGCCCGCCGCCCCGCCGCAAGACTCGCGGGCCGCGCTCATGGAGAGCATCCGCAGCGGCAACAAGAACCTCAAGGTACACCCACACACCCTATTCTTTTTTCTTTCTTTCTGTCTTTCGTAATGGGCTCGTGTTGTTGTACTTGTGCCAGTGTCAAGTATTATAGGTTAAGATATTATCTTTTATAAGAAAAAGAACGGTACGCCCGTATAAACATTTTACTTATACCTTCTTCACACAAGCAAAAGTAGCGCTATCTGTATATCTAATACATACGAGCTACATCAGTGCCGCGTTGCATAGGTCGACGACGTCACCAGGGTTTGATTTCGTAATATAATTATACTATTTGAACCATTATATCATATTGTATAGTATGTATTCGTAATGCCACTATACTACGCGAAAATACCATAATTTTATCTTCAGGTCGACCGATTTGTATTATTGGTGAGTTCTTTTATTTTTAAATATTTACCATACAATATCGAGAATTTCTGTATGTACGACAACACCAAATCAGACAACGATAAGTTAGGCGGGGATTCCTCATGTGATGTTTTACTATCCCGGTAGTTCTGACAGAGAAGGATTATATGTTAAGGATATCATGTTCATAGCAATATTATTGAACTTGATATCGTAATGCAATTTTATTTCATTTCAAAACAAAAAGCCGAAAACTAAACGTATAGATACGCGTGACGATATAAACCCCGGCGCATAGAGAAAAAAAAATCATAAAACGTCAAACGTGGTGTAATTTTGGACAAAAAGTATTATTTTATTTTCCATATACAATATTTTTATCCAACCCTGGCGTAACTTTGGTAACGTAACCAGCAACACAATGGCTTCCCTTGCGGACTTCGGTAGTAAACTAATACTTTAAAAATGTGTTTATATAATAATTTTATTGCAACAAAATTAATGAAAGGTTACTTACCGACGACACGACATCTCATGTTACTTTTTTACCTTTGTGTCTTAATTTTTGCATACTTTTACCAGGAAACTAGGCATATTTATGACAAGAAAATACTCAATCTTGCCTGCGCGCGGACTGTCCTTAAACTATCATTTTAGAGCCAGCGCACTGGTGCCATTTAGTTGCGCGGTCGCCCTTCTCCTTACGCTAGTCAAGTCAAGCTAGTCAATGCTGAAAGGACTTAAGCATCTTGAGATTCAAAGCAAAGCCAAAGCAAGATCAAAAGTCAAACCATTATTTACTTTAATTTAAAACAGTTAGTATTGTATAACACTTAACAATGTGTTAAAAATGTCTTAAACATTTCAAATATTTTACGGTGAGCATTGCAATTTGATGCACTTGCTTTCTCTTTCTAACACTAAAGGGACCTCATATTGAACTACTTTTTTATATAAAACTGAAGTGACAAACGAAATTACAGTCCACCTGATGGTAAGTGGCTACTTGCAACTAATTAAAAAAGGCTACAGATGCATTATCACTTCTGAGGACTAAGATAGAAACCTCATAGCCTGCTTTGTTGTTACACGAATGGCCGGCTCGTCCCGGGGAAGTACCACGACCTCACAGAACACCAGCATGTAATAGAAGCTTTACTTCAGCGTTTCGTCTGGTAAGTGAAGGTAACCGGTGGCCCAATCCCCCTCCCTTTCACCCCAACCAACAAGGGGTGCTTGTACTCAACAAGACGGTACAAGCACTCCTGGTAATAGGGATTTCTCCACTGAGCATCCATGTCTAAGCTACCCAACTCTTCCTGAGCAGAGCAACAAAAGCAAGGCGAGGGCGCCTCGCTAGCCGTGAATTTGTAGAATGTGTATGAATTTATAAGTCCCATAGCGATAATGTCGACACAGACCGATTTATCGACCACATCCAAATGGCTACAGATTCCGTGTTACAAATCCCTTTTGCAGAGAACGTGACCCTTTACAATTTTAATTCCCACACTGAATGGCTCGGTTCTCGTTCAACGGACCATGCGGGGACTTTGTCTGACACAATCTGATACTTCGTCCACGCTTCCAGGCTTCAGGTGTTGAAGATCATTAACCTACCTTTTAGGTTCCCCTTTTGCGTTTAACTCATCTCACAGACTGGGAAAAAACCCCGCCGACTATGCCGCATTTTGAGTGCTCCAAGCCGGATTCACAGAACTCAGTACACAAAGCACTCTTCTCCTTGGAAATCCACAAGTCGAGTGGGACTAACGGAATTGTGCTGAGGATCTGTACTCCGGAGTTGGGTCAGGTTCTTACGCGTTTTTTTTCGGTACTTCTACTCTTCAGGTGGAGCCCCGAAGTCATGGAAGACAACTTTTATGTACCCGATTCTTAAAAAAGGTAACCGCTCTGATCCGCCTAACTACAGGCCTATCGGCATCACCTCTTTCAAAAAATGAAGTCCATTATTAACTACTAGCTCAAGCGATACTTCGAGGAGCACCAGCTGATTAGTTACCGCCAGTATGGTTTTCGTCGGAGACGCTCAGCTGGTGATCTTGTAGTCGACACAGGGCCTAGGCCTTGGCGGTTAGTTTGGACATAGCGAAGGCCTTCGATCGGGTTTGACACAAAGCGCTTCTTTTGAAGCTTCTGTTGCTTGGAATTAGGTAAGCCTATAAGACTGGGTTTTCGTAAAAAATTACGTAATTATGTCACTGGTTTCTCGCAGGTCGGATTAAAGACTTAGTCGATTGTACATGCTGTGTGCTATCGCCTTCCCTATTCCTACTGCATATCTACAAACTAGTAACATCTATTGTTATGCAGATGACAGCACTGGCGATGCTTTATCACCGGCCGTGCTAATATTTTTCTGAATCGTGTTACTTCTTCCTCGCACAACTTCTTTGTGGAATCGGCTAACGCTAGCGATTTTTCAGGGCTGTAAAAGGCTGGCAACGCATCCGCAATTCCCCTGGTGTTGCAGAGTTGTTCATGGGGAGCGGTAGTCACTTACATCAGGAGAGCCGCATGCTCGTTAGCATCCTCTCATATAAAATAAATTATGGAATTATTTTTTGTGGTTGTTACCAGTTAGTGTGAGTATAGACAGCGACAGTTTGCAAGCGAGAGGTGAATATAAGTGACGTCATTTATAATAACATTCCTATCTGCGCGAGTGGAAGAAATGCTTGTTTTGATTATTCTTAAAAATAATTTCAATTGACAATAGTGTCAAAGACCTGAAGATGATTTTTTGGAGCCTCAACTATCTTGTCGATCTGTGCCATTTTAAAACTATTTGAAATATATCATAGCAATAGCTTAATTTTTATCAATTTGCAGCACGTGGAAGTGGGCTCCAAGACATCGCTGAACGAAGACAACAGAAGCAATCTACTGAGCGAAATCAGACAAGGAGTCGAGCTAAGATCGGTAAGTACAATTTGATTTTAAGATATGGGTTACGTAGATCATTTTATTAAATTATCACAGTTAAGTTGCTTAGTTCAGCGCTAAAATGTAATGTAGGAACTAAACAAGAGATGCATTATTCTTGAAACATTTTTACAAGTGCATATGAATAAGGCATACAAAAAAGGTGGGCACAAATATTAGGTTAACCCTTATATATATTCAGTATCCACCAGCGTGTGCGTTTGAGTGCGACTAGTATGCGCAGATTCTCGTTCCAACTAATCAAATATTGTGTATTTGGAACTCATATGGTGCTTGCGCTAATTCTTGACTTCTGAACAGACAGCGAAGCAATCAGACAGTGTCATTAGTGTCACCGCCCCTACGCATTGTGAACCAAGACCAGTGTTTATAAGCCGTGCCACTGGCAGAAACCGTCCCAGTTAACACGTTCATATCTAAAGCAAAATAGTTTATTTCATTACGAGTGCGGAAAGCCTGTCATTGCAAAGAGTTCCGACAAATGTCTACCCGAGCTGAGGCGCAGCCGAAGGTGAGGGTTAACAGTTGGAACAAGTTCGGAACGGTTCCGCACGTGTACTGAACATCTATTTTTAATATAGTTGCGAAAAATGAAGCAATTTACAAGCAACTAAACTTGCAAAGAATATTTTTGTAAAATGGCGCCAACCGTAAAAGTATATTATAAGCAGAGATTTTTTTTCTTCATCCATTCTGGGTAGGCAAAGGGAACTATGCCCATACAGCCAAGTCTTCAGTAGAATTTTTTTATTGATATGAAATGAAAATGAAATTTAATGAGATGAAATGAAATGAAACCTAACCTAACTCCTTGAATCAAATCATTAATTCTGATATTGAAACAAAGTAGTAGCTTCTTTTTAGAAATATTTGCATGAAGCATAAAAAAACTTCCATTAATTTTTTTAGTATAAACTTCGTGGTTGATTTTTTCTTTTTAATAGACATTATTTTGACAGTTGGAAAGAGAACCCACGAGTTCGGAAAAGGTAAAGAAAAAGCTCGAGTATGTAATAGCCCACATCCCGAACGCTAGCCTGCAATACGCCATTTTTGAGCAATTGTATTAAAAAATAAGTTATAAGTTATATTTTTTATTCTTCTTATCTAGTTATTTTATCAGTCCGTTATTTTAAAAGTCCCCCGGCTTTTAATGTATGAAGGTTGGCCTTAATCGTAACGCTTGAGGCAAGTTGACTGAAGTGTTAAGCTTTTGATCCGACCCGTTACGTTCACTAGAGCGAACAGAAAAAACTTTCTCTAGAAAAAACGAAGGATACAAGGTATTTTTATTATAGGTGTCACGTTCGACGAGCAGTTCGGGCGAGCGCGGTCGCGCAGAGGCGCCCGCGTGCGGGCTGGCCGGCGCGCTGGCCCGCGCGCTGCAGGAGCGCAACCGCGCCATACACTCCTCCGACTCCGAGGACAGCGACGCCACCAGCGACGGCGAGTGGGACGAGTGACGCCGCTCGCCTCACCTCACCACCAATGCCACCCCCGCACACTCTCCGCCGACTGCGATCACATCAGCGTATAGAGTGTACACTACACACACACATACACTGCCGGCTCTGATGACGTCATCATGTACACCACACTCGTACACACTCTGCAGACTCCGACAACGTCTGCACGTACAGTGCACACCACACCCACACACACCGCCGACTCAGATAACGTCTGCATGTGTGCACACACACACGCACACACACAACACACTCCGCCAAACAAATACCACATTTGTTTTCTATCGTGGAGAAATCTTCATGGATATACTCCGCTACGAGTGCAAAGAAAGGGCTTAGCCATACTCCTACCGATTGCAACCCAACAATAGACAAAGGGTCTCGAAATCTACGCTTGGAAACGAAGCTACTCCATCCCATTCTTAGCAAACACCCTCGGCTCATACTACCCACAGCAACCTTGCTAGCATGTGTGCTGTCATATTCACTCGCTCACTGACATATTAACAACATTATTGTTCATAAACAATGGGATGCAGTGACGGTATTAGAAAATCCATCCTCCCACCTCGTCTCGTGCGAATAAGGGACTTCAGATAATTAGACAAATCAAAGTCAAAACTATATTCAATGTAGCCTTGTTTAAATTAATAAAAACATGAACCTAAAAAAATCTATAAAAAACATAGTGTATATTTTTAATAATACGTTAAATAAGTTAACTGGTGCTTTGATTAGGATATAATAGAGAAACAAACTTCACGGACATTCTCAAAAAAAAAAATCCCATAACCAAGATGAAAATAAAAATGTCGTGTTTTATGGCAAATGCGAAAGTAATGCTGGCACTACACGATCATCTAATCCCTGCAACGAACCTTAAACTACTAGCGATGTAAAGGGATGTTTCGCAAGGGCTGGATTGTTCTGCTAAGTTCGCTAACTCACACGAAGCGACAGAGTTATTTGCGTATTTTGAAGCTTGTGAAGCAGAACCAACTTTATGGAACTCATAACATAACATTTTCCTTGGTATAATCACGCACAAAGATAAAGTTTACTTCAACCATATTTGGCTGTAAGCGTTTTTATAATGAATAATAAATATAAAACAACTTGCAAGCGTTAATGACGTACAGTACATCTTACACTAACTTTGCGACGCCTGCACGAGTACTAGTAATGTGTTTAAATTGGAGGATTGTTGGATTATGTAGTGCCAGCATAAAACTACATCTGAAATACTATGTTCAAGTGAAATTAAAAATGAATACTACACATTTAAATAAAACTAATTTTACGAATTTTATCGCGTATATTAACTTAACCAAGGCTACCTTCAGATATTTTTTTTTATTTTAATCTGAAGGTAGCCGTGGTTAACTGTGACATTGGGACGTCTTACACCTCAGTCCCCCCGTGACCATGGGTGCTGAAAAGTGCCCGAAACGTCGGGAATATAAAATAAGTTAATATACGCGATAAAATCCGTAAAATTAGTTTTATTTAAATTAAAAATGAATAAATTCACTGGTGCCTAAAATATAAATGCTTGAATTATTTATCGTTTTCAGCATTCACCATGATTTAGTATATTAGTTGAGTGATGTATTTTTAAAATACTTATTAAAACATTATGCCTTCAAGTTCAATGTTGGGTCGTGCATAAAATTAAATATTTTGTAATGGAAATATATACTACGAGTACGCAAGATACATTTTGTATACGTTCAAGTGTATTTTGTTTTAAAATGTCCACTTGGGCCTAATGAAATGATTCTATTTCAAAGCCTTAAATTATATAAAATGTCCAGATTCCGTGTTCAATACAAAACGCAACATTTATCGTGAAGCCAATTTTTACACGTGTGTGAGTGAACGCCACGCTCTCGAGTATATTACGTATCGCATTTGCGTTTGTGTGCAATACGCGTGTAATACCAGCGGCACAGAATTACCCCAAACATGTGGGAGTTTTTAAATATTTTAAGTTTAGTGTAAAGGATAATTTTCATCATTACTGTTGCTAATTTTTAACGTTTTTTGCTTTCATTTGTGTAATTTTTCATGTGCAACCACTGTGGTGTGTTTGTGAAGTTTATGAAAGTTTTGTACATTACAAACATTTCATAAAGCTACACAATGTTTTTCGGCTTACTTAAATGGATACTAAGCAGGAGCAGCCCAATCGATAGCTGTAACGGCTCAAAATCCGATGTCGGTACGTCATTTTCATATCAATGTTGATTTTTTCAAGAATTAGTTTCTAAGCAAAATTGGAAGTGCGTTGAACATTGGACGTTTCTGGCTTAGGTTTCCGACAAGGTAACCGTTAATGCTCCTAAAATACGAGCCATGTCTCAAAAAATACTTACAAACTATAAAAACAGCATTGAAATCGGTTCAGTGCTCAGAGAGCTATGAGGTTGAACAAAAACTAACACTCACAAAAACAATCATCGTTCATGTTAATAAACTCAAAACTAAAACAAAAATTAACTCTTGAGTCATACTTCGTTTCTTTTTCGAGATTTTAAAAAGCTAAAAATATAGGTAATAGATTTCATGCTCTTTGCAAGACTCAGCAGTTGTGGCGTCCACATTAATGTCAAATTATTATTTTTTCATTTTCATATTTAAAAGTTGGTAACCAAGAAATAAAAAGTGAAATTAATACTTATTAAATAACATGTTAAGGCACTTATCTTTTTTTGAAGTGTAATTTTTACACAATTTCACAGCATAAACTGTCTTTTTTTTTTTCAAAATCAAACCACCGACTCGTGACGTGTTTAAAGCCGATATTACACAGATCAATTTCGGTTCAATACTGCTTTTAATTACATTACTTCAATAGCATTGAGACATCTAAATATATTTCAACGCGATTGCGTAATCTCATTGAAGGCTTAAATTCACCGAACGCTTTCAATGTAATGGTAGCAATATTGGTCATTGTTCAATGCAGTTGAAACGTGTATACATGAAGATTGAACGACGGCTCATTCCGCGCACCGCACGACACTTATTTCGTGTGGGCACAGGGATTATCGAAAATGGTTTTCAAGTGACGTAAAAATGGGTTTTAGAAGTTCATTATATTCACTTTCTGTTATTCGCAAATGGTTCAAATGAGAATTTGGATCTTCTGCCAATTCTACTAATAAGATGCTTGAGGCTCCTTTAGTTATCCTTCTCGAAATCCACGGGCGCAGCCACTAACGCCTAGTTTTTTTTTTTTTTGATTATGCAACTTATTTATTAAATAGTAGCTTTACATTGAAATTCCCGCACGTACGAGTTGACGCGACATCTCATTGCGCTGGGAACATTGAACGTCATTTAAATGATTTACGTGTATATTGGTAAAACCGTTCAATGTGCAATGTTCAATGTTTTTCAATGGAATTGTTTCAATTTGGTTGATCCGTGTAATATCGGCTTTAGCGGGGAACGTTGCTTGGCGTATGGCGCGGGAATTGAATGATGTAGTCAATATTGACTACTTGTATTTGGCTTCAATTCACGGTGGCCTACTAGGAATGTGGAAATTTTATATAATCTAAGTTCGAAGCTTTTGCAACATTATAATTGACTAGTCAAGGACACATAGTAAAATAACGTTCCTTAAACTCCACCCCAGCAAAATATGTTGAATACGAGCTTTCAAGTGACAGAAGTGAAAGTCAATTTGCGGATGTTCAGTTAACAAAATGGAATCATCGCCCACGTACACAATATAGTAATACAGTGTACAGACGATTGCAGTAGATGTATATCATAGAAAGAAAATAAGTTGATGAAAATATCATCAAAAACATTATTTAAATAAGTAAATAACTTATTTTAACATAAAGTTAAGTATATGATTTTTCATGTACCAGCTTTACGTTTACTACTGCAACCAGGTCCTGTTACTCAAGTTAACATTTACAGGAGCTAGGGTCACATTGATACGTACATATAAGTTGTTGTGATTGTTGCAATAAAGATTTTCAATTTTAATTTCAAAGGTTTTCAATTTCAGTTTAAATTTTACAATTTCAATTCCTTTTATAAGACCTAGTGACAATTACATTGGTATGTTTAATACATTCATTCGGCGAACAACGTGATTTAAGATTACATACATACATAGTTAATCAGAAACATCTGCCCATGCAACAAAGGCAGTTTACACTGTTTTTGCTCAAGATATGCAATGTTTTATAATAACATCAATATGGTAGTTGGCACTCATGTATTTTGAAATAATTTTCACGAAGTTTCTATAGAAACGCATGAGATTAGTTTTAAACGACGCATAGTATCTTGTTGTTTGTTCGAATATTATTATATATTAATAATAATAGCAATCTAATTGAATAGAAATTCGGGCAGTTCTTAAGAAACGACTAATAGCATCAAAAATGATGTTTTAGTAATTGAAACATGATGTCGAATACCCGATTGTAGAAACAAAATGTTAAGTGTTGCTAATAGGAACATTGAACATTGAAAATTCTTATATTGTTTACACTAACAATGTAAATTAATTTAAAGAATTTACATTATAGAACACATTATATTGATTTTTAATTTATAGCAAACCTTATATTTGAATAAACATGTATTGTATAAGCAAGTAAATATAATTTTTGTAAATGTATGTTTTATTTAACAACTAGTGTTAATGTATTATGTAGTTAGTAACAAATATTTTAATTATAATTTGACATTTGTATTTTATTTCATATTGCGATGTAAATCTTTGTATTCCCCTGTACATGTGTATATACTTATGTAGTTTTTCAGTATCTAGACATATGATTAAATAACGAAATGTAAATTTGGTTTGTAAAAATTCATTAATAATATAAGTAAACAGTTTCATGTTATATACTTTTTATATTAAGTGAGGTCACATTAAGTCTGCATACGAAATTCGCTCTTATTTAATGGTTATAAGGTTCGTTTGTTAATTTTATGGGAAAGTTGGTTCGGAGCTTATGTTTCACATGAATTAGCTTTAATATTTAGTTTACGTTGAATTTACGGTTACAGAGTGATTGCAAGTCACATTCGTTACATTTGTTTTAACAATTTTAACGTGTGGTCAGGGTTCTATTTATCTTACTTAATATCTTAATACATTGGCTTGTTCATATAGGATAGATATAAACATTATTTTGTTGTACATGGACTACTTTTGCAAAATGTCTGCCATCTTGAAATTCTATATTATCATCAACACAGCCCCTCACAAATCTACTGCTGAACATCAGTCTTCCCCAAGGAATGCCACAAAACACGGTCATGCGTCACCTGCATCCACACTTTAGCCAGTGGGGGGCAATCGAGAACCTTACTTCACCAATGGTTATCGGTTCTTCAAGCTGTCCATGCACCTTCGCTAATGTTTGTCAACTAATCCAGTGGGTTGTCGGTCTAATATAATATATTTCGTCCTATAGTCTTTATTTTTTTATTCTTAATTATTCTCCGCTCAAACAGAAGTAATTTAAATTGCCTACAAGTCAATTTAAATTTCTTCTGTCAGTCTTACTTCACTGTGAGGAACTAAATATACATTATCAAGATTATAGTTATACATACTGTTGTTTATTTTCCTTTTACATAACATATTTATTAATACAAATGTTCCTATCACCTTACCTATATAACTTGAGCCGCCCATAATCCATAAATATAAAGAAATTAAACTTCCAGAGAAAGTAATATCGACATACTTACATTTATTTTAATTCACCAACTTGAGAATGCTCTTAATTTTATTTATATTACAAATTAATTATATACATAATCCTTTCAATACACCTTTATAAATACGACAGTAAATGTGTTTCTTATAACTTGTTAAAACGTGATACGGCCACCTTGACCTCACCCAATTTAATTTTTATAATTTCATGTTAATATATTTTTATGATTTTCTGGAAATACATTGTAAAATATTTCTTACGTGAAGGTAAAATGTAGGTACTCTGCAATTTGGAAACGAGTGAGAATTAGTTAAGAAAACGGAACTTCATACTTAACTGAATAAAGTGTACCTACTAATGCAAACATATGCTGTTAAAATTTTTTGAACAAACCTGATCACTAGTATTTTGTTCATAACTAAAAGGACGTTCAAGTGAGAATGCGTTCCTAATGAAATGCCGAATTGCATTGCACCAAGACCTTTCAAATACGTATGCCCGAAAGTAAATATGTATTGTATGTAAAATTACTAACAAAGCTACATCTGTGATGTGACCACACTATTGCTGTTTGACGCCTGCTAATTGAAGGCCGTTTAAAAATAATGTAGCGTATAACTTTGTATATTGTAAAAAGGCGCAAAAATATTTTTTATAATATCAAAATTTATGTTTTCTATTAACTGGCGTGTAAGGTTGTGCTGGCTTGATGAGACTAATCGATTTTTAATACCACCTGTACACAATGTTGACTAAATAAACGACTATTAATTTAATATGTTGTATTTCTTTGATGTTCTCTAAGAAATGTCTGTACATAACCGTCTTATTACCTAAATTTTTTGGGTTGATTAACTCCGATCACACTCTTAATCTCATGGCTGTTAGACGGGAAATGAAGCTGCAGTCTCCAACAGATTTGACAGCATACAGGCATCTAAACAGAGATCTCCAAATGCATGCGGCGAGACTTACGCAACTTCAATACAGCTTGTATTGAAGAAGCGATCGAGCGGAATCAAGGCTCCAAAGTCTGCCAGAAAGAGCCAACTGTCAAAGCTGAAGACAGAGTGTGGCAGCATCGTTTCCGGGATACCTGATTTTGAGTGAGATTGAGAGGTTCTATGGGCAGCTGTACACGTCATCGTTAACGTATAACGACGTAACGATCCAAGAGCGAGTGTTATCCGACACTATTCCGAAGATATCCCGTACGTCAGTCTGAGCGAGATTAGAATGGCTCTCCAGCACCTTAAAAACGACAAGGCCCCAGGTGAGGATGGAATTACAGCGGAGCTTCTGAAAGCGGGTGGAAAACCAGTACTTGAATTCCTACAGAAGCTCTTTCATTCCGTCCTCCATGGTGGCACTACTCCGGAGGCGTGGAGCAGAAGTGCAGTGGTGTTGTTCTTCAAGAAAGGCGATAACATTCCCTTGAAGAACTACAGACCGATTTCCCTTCTGAGCCGCATCTGCGTGCTGTTATCGACAGCCATTTCGAATTGTCTCGCACGCAGACTTGACGACTTCCAGCCTCCCGAACACGCCGGTTTCCGAAAGGGCTTTAGAACCATAGACCACATACATACCCTTCAGCAAATTGTACAGAAGTCCGAGGAGTACAATTTGCCACTATGTCTGGCGTGTGTGGACTATGAGAAAGCCTTTGATTCCGTCGAAATTTGGGCGGTGCTACAGTCCCTTCAGCGGTGCCAAGTTGACTATCGGTATATCGAAGTGCTGAAGTGTTTGTACAGTAGGGCTACGATGGCTGGATAGCCGTCTCGGATGAGTATAGAATCGGAGTACGAAATCTATCCAACTGCAGAGAGTAAGACAGGATGATGTTATATCCCCGAAACTCTTCACCGCTGTATTGGAAGACGTTTTCAAGCTACTGGACTGGAAAGGATATTATTAATATCAATGGCGAGTACATTATTCACCTTCGATTTGCCGACGATATAGTCCTTATGACAGAATCGCTGGAAAACCTAAGCACTATGCTCAATGATCTCAATAGTATCTCCCAACGGATAGGTCTTAAGATGAACATGGACAAACAAAGATCATGTTTAATGTCCATTTACGGCACATCTCGTCAGGTTTTTTAATTTAATGTAAATATAGGATAAGGGTGACAAACCAGCACACAGTCCACCTGATGGTAAGTGGTTGCTGTGACCCATAGACATCTACATCTATCTTCGATTACGAATCAAAATGCAGATGCGTTGTCACCCGTGAGGACTAAGATGGAATGCCTCGTTTCCAGTAAAAAGGGGTCTCCGGTTCTCTACACTCACCATACGAAACACAGCAGCGTTAAGCTGCTATTTTACGCTAGTATTCTGTGAGAGCGTGGTCCTTCTCCGGTCGAGCCGACCCATTCGAGCTACAACTATACCAGTAATATAGCTGCAGCATGGCTCTACCACTGTGAAAAGGTGTGAGGTATACCTCAAAACTTGAAAACGAGACTGTACAACCAGTTGCCAGTGATGATCTATGGAACTGAGACGTGGTCCTTCACTGCTGGCCGGATGGCTCAAGGTCGCTCAGCGAGCTATGGAGAGGGCTATGCTCGGAGTTTCTCTGCGTGACAAACTTAGGAATGAGGATATCCGCAGTAGAACCAGAGTAACCGACATAGCCCAACGGATTAGTAAGCTGAGGTGGCAGTGGGCCGGCCATATAGCTCGAAGAACCGACAACCGATGGGGAAGAAAGGTTCTGCAATGGCAGCCTCGTACTGGTAGGCGAAGTGTAGGGCGACCCCCCACGAGATGGACTGAAGACCTGGTAAGACATGCAGGAAGTCGATGGATGCAGGTGGCTCAGGACATTTGTGGCATTCCTTAGGGGAGGCCTATGTTCAGCAGTAGACTTGTGAAGGGCTGTAATGATGATGATAATGATGAAGAAGAAGAAGAAAGAAAAAAGATGTGTGCATGATTGCATGTCAAGTTGAGCATGGTTTCGGCATCACCTTTCTGTCTTTGTTGGTCTGAACTTTAACAAGTTTATAAACGTTAAAAGTTTAGTCTGTTAAAAAAAGTCCTGTGGAAAATATGAAAGTTAAGTATGGAATTTGAAAGAAAACATCAAATTTCGCGAAGACTATTGCCGTAGAAGTTAAGCCTTCTTTCGTGAAAACGAAAACGTTTATATTGTGGAGGTTATCAATTGACAGCCTGCTAGGTACGCGCCTTTGCTATTCGGAAAAATAATAGCCACTTTGGTAGAGGTTTGTCGATCTACCAATGCTTTGTACTATCAGAGTCAACGGTTACCAGAGTCACTAATCGTAGGTCTGGCAATTTTTGTCTTCATCGTAATGTTTTTTTGCGACCACATATTATGTATGTTTACATAAGCTTTACTTTCTTTATTAAGGGCGTAAGATTGAAATTAATTAAATATTTAATCAAAAAAACTTTCTACTGTTCTATATAAATAAAACTAGTTTCTCTTTGAATTGAAATTTTATTTTACACCTAAACAATTATCCTTCATTACTCAGTACTTAATCTAATTAATAAAAGTCATGTTATCACAAAAAAATATTTAACATGATTACGTAG